>OW203767.1:4945172-5389172 GCA_934045905.1 Leuctra nigra
TGACCGATTTGTATGAAAATTTACAGAAACTCCTTAATTTTCAGTTTTCAACCATTCACAAGATCTTTGTCAAAAACTAATCGAACGCTGGTGGACTAAGTGTGCGTTCAACATTTCAGATAGATTGGATATAATGTTGATCTGGGTAGGCAAAAGCAAAATATAAAAAAGACACAGGGAAACTTCCACAAGAGTCTCATAAAGCGCTCGCTAAGCTTGAGGTATTCATTTGAGATCTTCCCCCTCTACATAGTCCCTTGAAAACATCGTGTCAGTCTGTGTTCTGTGCGGCACGTTCACAGCAAACACCTCCTTGTATATGCACAAGCACTTGACACTGGTTACACAGTCACTCGAGCATTCGCAATTAACACCGCAGCGACACTTAGCATCAAGTGCAGTGGCAATGTACACAGCTCATTAGCGTGTGTCGGTCTGGAAGATTCCAGTGATAGGAGGATGTTGACACAAGCAGTGGCGTCAAGGTCGACTCCCCCCAGTGCAGTGGCAATGTACACAGCTCATTAGCATGCGGTCTGGAAGATTCCAGTGATAGGAGGATGTTGACACAAGCAGTGGCGTCAAGGTCGACTCCCCCAGTGCAGTGGCAATGTACACAGCTCATTAGCGTGTGTCGGTCTGGAAGATTCCAGTTATAGGAGGATGTTGACACAAGCAGTGGCGTCAAGGTCGACTCCCCCAGTGCAGTGGCAATGTACACAGCTCATTAGCGTGTGTCGGTCTGGAAGATTCCAGTGATAGGATGTTGACACAAGCAGTGGCGTCAAGGTCGACTCCCCCAGTGCAGTGGCAATGTACACAGCTCATTAGCGTCTCATTTGTGTCGGTCTGGAAGATTCCAGTGATAGGATGTTGACACAAGCAGTGGCGTCAAGGTCGGGTCGCGTGGCGTGGGGGCTGGGGGCAGGGCCCCCGACACCCCCACTGGGATGTGATGAATTTCATTTTTATAATGGTGTTTACTTCGCCCTGTTCTGGAACAGACTACATAGATGATTGTTCTGATGATAGGGAGATGATGATGATGAATGGACGAATGGTATTTAAGAAGGAGGGGGTCGTGGGCTATCGGGAACCTTCCTAGCATTTGCCGCTCGACGGAGAGAACCACTAAAAATTGTTGGTCAGGGGGGCTATTCTAAATTCCCTTGTCGTCTCGTATCAATGGGGTTGTTCACTGCCATTTGCTCTCACTCGCAGCGCTAGCGGCAATGGAGGTATCTCTCTCTGATTGGTTGGTCTCTGAATGGTCTCTGAATCCAAGATCTATGAATCAAACTCCCGTCAAGGTTTAAAAACCTTCCATTCCGCTAGATGCATTTTGATTGGCTCTCTCCAGGACGATTAGAACAGCAGCGCCATCTACAATGGTTTTGCGTGAACAACCCCATTGATACAGCGTCACTGCCATGTTAAATGGATAGCACTCCAGTGTGCAGTGAGCCCGTATCAAGTGAATCGAGACGACACGGGAATTTAGAATAGCCCTATCGTCCCTCGTCGTCATTAGACATTGCAGAACAGTGAAATAAAATAAACGCATTGCTATGCAATCACTTTCTATATTCTACAATTACAAATATTCAGAACTAAAGTAGTTTTGCTAGTGTCGTATGATGTCTCTGTTTGTGAGTTAACAAAGAAGGTATTCGCTCAACAACGCGTCATTTGTGCGTCTCTCACGGCGCTATTATGTTTCTGTGACGTGTGCTTGACTAATGTAGCGTGAAAACAACCCCCACTTCATAAACATGTGGGATAATTACCGGTTGAGCCAGCGTTGCGTCACCGCCTTGTTGATCCCCACATGCATGATTGATGCAGAGGGCGCTGCAGTCGCTAACTCACGTTATGTGAACATTGTGCTAGCAGCGTCATTAAAACCGAAATGACGATTCTACAGACTACACCTACAAGATATTTTGTCAAGCAAATAATCACTATTTATTTTTATTTTTTTTTGAATTCGAAAAGAGCGGATTCGGGATTGCTTGCAAAAGATTTGATGGCACCATCCGATGGCATATGCTAATATATCTGCTCATCTAACTGATGAGCTCTGATTTCATTGATAATAGCAAGGATTGATTGTCAAGGAACCTGACCATCAGCCAATCTGCTTCGCTCAAATACCAAACAACATAAAAGTAACTAAGTACATTTGAGTGATTTTTATATCGGACTACAATAATAATCTGTGAGTATAGTGACTTGGCTCACGAAATTGTATTTGTTCCTGTAAAAAGTAACTATTTTTGCCACGTATGAATTTACCAGTTTTCTTCTCTTTATGAGATAGTTTAGTTTAGAAATGGTTACTTTCGGTGACGACTTTTCCCATACCTAAGTATATAGACGTGTCTTGCCTTTCTACAGGAGTAAAACACACAGAAGTGTGTGTAATTTTATAAAACATGCATATTTAGTACGTACTCGTGGTAAAACGTGGTTGAACGCAAAGTGAAAATACTGTTGCGTTGGGAAACGCGGTGATTGGTCGTTCAAGCACGGCTGATGCGGGAGAAGGTCATTCTGTAGACAAAGTCTCCAGCACTTTTGTGACAGCATCCCTCCCTCGCTTTACCTCGTAGCAGATTAGAGAGAGAGACGAGATACTCTATTTATAAAGACGGGAGATCTTATTAAACCAAGAGGATCATCTTTTCTTCTACGTCGCAAAAAAAATCGCTTTAAAATCTCTTTCAGTGAAGTCAGATTTTGCCCGTCATAGAGACAAACTGAAAATGACAGATTTTGGTTGTGCAAATGTCAAAGTTGATTTATATCGTTTATAAATGGCGGAGATTCCAGACAATCATCGTATTTTATGCTGAGTAATAAGTAAACAAAATGCGAATGCAAATATAAAACAATGAAACATTTTTATCATAACATAACATAAATAATGCTATATAATTATTTTTTCTAAAGATTCAAACTCTTATACCTGCTTATACCTAGAAGAAACTATTGGATATTCCTTTTGATTATTATCTTCTGCATTTCAAAAAAGCATAATATACGTTGAGGACAAATACACAATAGTCAATAATGATGGTCATACTCAGGCGCGTAGGAAGGGGGGGGGGAGGGAGGGGGGAAATCCCCCCCCCCCCCCGATTCAATCACTCACCTTGCCCCCTCCCTATGTTCTTATACATAATTTTATGTGTTACGAAAAAAAATTAAAAATTTGCTTAAAAAGTGTTAAAATCGCAAAAAATGCACCAAATTGATGTCTGAAATTCAAAAAAGTTTCCCGGGGTCTGGGAGGCCCTCCCCCCAGACCTCCCATTGTCTTCGTAGGCACTACTATTTCCAGCTCGAGTTCTTTTACAATATTATCCCCCCCCCCCCTTGAAAATTTAGTTCCTACGCGCCTGGTCACACTTCCTTCACCTATCGAAAGATATACCAAAGGCGCCCACATTTACAGCAGGAGCCTCCACAACCCGCGCCTTCGAGAGACTGATAACAGAACAGGGTGGAGGGAGGTCGACATCAGTCATCACACCATGGACTTTAACCCTCGTTAAAAGTCCATGATCAATGATCATTGATCACCTCGCAGTAACCCCCATACACCCCAGTCTCTCGCACAACGTCGACACCCATCCTAGTAGATCGTAGATCGAAACCTCCAGCCGTTATTTTGGATGAAATAATAATTATTATTTCGTCGATGATGATGATGATGTCGATGATGATGATAATGATTGCGTTGTGTGAAATTACCTGGAAATTAATCAATGCAGACGTCAACACTGTGATGTTCCGCTAGAGTGCGTAATGACGAAGGGGGTGGACGTCGCTGTGTTAAATTTAGAACTTAATTAAAATGTAAAGTTCCTCATTATACTGCCCTGCTTCGTTACCAATGAAGTACAATGTGATCATTTTGAAACACGCGTTCGTCGAGGATGTAATTAAAATGTTTTTACGGGAGGTATTCGTTTGAGACTCGGAACTAGTTCAAGGTTTATTGTAAAACAACAAGTTTGTTTACCCTGTTTTTGTTTCTTCTGCGCAGGTTTTCAAAGAGGAAGAGAGCCAGCTACAAAATTAATCACGGAACGAGTGGTGGGCTTTGGGGGTCCCCTCCAAAGTCCCCACCCGCGGATAAAAATGGAAGTCTGCCGGGAAATTGTTTTCCCAATGGGAGGACATCGCCGACGCCGAATGGGAAACCCGCCACGAAAAATACTTCTATAATCCGCCAATCAAGTCTGACCAAACTTGGTGTTATGCTAAATTCAGCGGTAACCAGCAAAAGGAACAGTGAGTAGATCATATGAATATTTAAAATTTCGCGGTCGATATTTGTAAAGAGGATAGTGCTGCGCTCTAGCATGTTCTGGTGGAACTACTTTTAGTACCGCTGGTGGACACCGCGGGCGTTGGCATCGATTGTCAAATTTTTGCACCAATGTGACGTCACATTCCCCGATGCACTCGTGAGTGCCGCCATTGCTTCTTTGTATTTTCTATTGAAATGTGACAAATCTCCTATCATCGACGACGTTAGATAACTTTTTACCCTCTTTAAGTGTTAGATACATAATTTACTAATATCGGCAGTCTCCTAGAACGTTTATTTGTGTGAAATGTCGGGTAAGTTGATAACTAAGAGCAATCTTTAGTCCCCCCCTCTTCTGCGTCTTTCTCAGATTGCGGAAAGACGGTTTCTCTGAATTGTTGCTAGTATGAAGGACTCTGAAGGTTGAAATTAGTATTTTATCACTTTAAAAATGTATTACTTGTGTGATAACAACATTGCAGATAACCGCCAGTGTCTATTTGTTTATAGGTAACGGTGAGACCCAGTGGTGCTTTTCACAGGTGAAAGGGACGCTTGACGATGATGTGACAGAAGGTAAGCCTTGCAGATTTCAATTGACAATCTGTTCATAGTTTGCATTATCGCTTTCTTCCCAGTTGTTAGACCGTGTTACGCACTCTTTCAAGTGGTTTTTGGTGATATGAAAACTTGACATCAACTTCAACACTAGACCGAATAGGTTGACCTTAGGTGAGGTTGGGATCACAACAAAGGTCAATGTGGGTAGTGACTAAAATCCCGACAGCCGGGATTTTCAGGTTAAAAAAATAGTCCCGACTGGCCTTGTTTATTTATATACTGGTTAAGAACGGCTTTTAGTATGACCGTCCAGATGGCGCTATGGATAGCGTACTGGACCACGGTGCAAGAGGTCGTCGGTTCGAATCCGGCCGGGAGCACATTTTTTTTTATTTGTAATTTTCACAAGTTTTAATTCTGCCTAACCATAGAGTTATTTTTTTTAAGTTGCCCAGTTCGAATTTGTCTACCCATAGAGAGTTTTATTCCTTAGGCTGCCCAGTAAAACCTACGGTCGGGACTATTTTTTTAACCTGAAAGTCCCGGCTGTCGGGATCGTAGTCACACCCGTCAATGTGCAATTTTACATGCCTACCTACCTTGTTGTTTTGTTACTTATCTTTGTGTCGCATTCCTTTGTGTTTTTTGCGTAACAGAACAGAAGTAGTAGCTAGGTACCTAAATCAAGTCAAGCTGCACTGACAGTAAAATTCTTACTAGACTTATCAGTTAGAATAGGCAGTGACTTGTGAGTCTCTTCTTTAATAGTTTCAATTACAAATGGCTATTGTAAGTTAGCCCCCTCCTTGATTATCTAACTTAGCATTGAATTTGTATGAATATGTAATTAGATGAATATCCTTATGTTTTTACTTGCCGTTTCACTCAAAAACCTTGACCTGATGAGATGTGTCATTTGGTTTTCAGCGGACATCATCTCGTGTGTAGAATTCAATCACGATGGCGACCTGTTGGCTACCGGCGACAAGGGCGGTCGCGTTGTCATATTTCAAAGAGATGCAGCTGTAAGTAACATGGAATTCCTTACTAATTGAGCAAGATCAAAAATAAATTATCGGAGCAGCTTGGGTTTGCAAACAAGTACACATTTTGTTTTTCTGTGCCGTGATGGCTGCATGGGTAAAATGAAAGAACATTAATCTACTGTGTGTGATCTTCCTTAATTTGTTTTTAGCCGTGCAGACATCTTGTCTATAATTACCTTTTTTCCACATTTGAAATCTAGTTTATTGTTGTACTTAGCTTGAGTCAGGAAAATCAAACTTACTTTTCTTGATTTTAAACAACTGCTTCAACTAATTTTGTTTTCTCCATTACAGAGTAAAGCCTGCATTCCTAGGAAAGGAGAGTACAGTGTCTACTCCACATTTCAAAGTCATGAGCCTGAATTTGATTACCTCAAAAGTCTCGAAATAGAAGAAAAAATCAATAAGATTAGATGGTTAAAAAGAAAAAATCAAGCTCATTTTCTACTCTCAACTAATGGTGAGTGAAACGTTATTCCTTTTTAAGTATGTATTGTGACGTGACAGGTACGGTCTTGGAAATCAGTTAAGCACAAAGTCATGATTGACCACAGTTAATCATTTTTCTGTGATACTAGTCGAGGCAGAGGGAACATAAATTTCAGTTCTTAGCTGTTCTTCCTATTTTGTAATATTTACCGAAATGTTCTAACCTACTTGATCAATTATCTAGTGTTGTAGGTACCTACCTACTATCAGCATTCTTCACTATTCTAATCTTTATATATTTTAAGGCTTAAGCTAAGACTTAGCCTAGATATCTACATGTAGGTAGTATTTATGTTTGAAGTCCTGAACAACTTCCTGATATGTAGTATCTTACTTATCAACTGTAATCAACGAGCACTTCTCATAATCCACATAATCTGTGGGAGCTCCAAGATAAACTCATTGGGAATGTGGCCGGTACAATGGGAGAGGGAATGAGGGAATGTAGTATTTCACATTGGGTGATTTTGTTGTGTCAACTCAAACTGTTCAGTTATTTTATTTAGTTAGGCATTGAAGTAGGTACCTAGGTACCTAGGTGGCAAAAGAGTGTGTAAGGCAAAATTTATAATTTTGTAAAAAGAATACAGGGCTAGGAAGTGAAGAGATATCGGAAAATATCTGTACATTTGCCAATAATCTTGCTCGTAAACTATCAGTGGGCGCCGCCCACCTCTCATGTTCTCTCACAGACTTATCAATGACATGATCCTTTTGATCATCAAATTGTTTTGTTTGTACTCCACGGACTTTCAACACTCGGTCACTACGACTAGAGTTGTACATATAACGAGACTCTCGGGGAATTTTCTTGGGAAATTTCTCCGAAGGGAATATTTTGTATATTTTTTTATTTTTTGAACTAAATTTTAATTAAAGATGATGTTGAGTTAGATTATACTCATCATATATAACATTAAAAAGGGAGCAATTAGTTGATTTACTTTGAGGAATGTTGCAGCATTGGGATGCTCTCTTTGGAATCTTATGTATCGGTAGTTTTTTTTTGTTAAATGCAATCGGAACTTGTGGACATTAAGTCACCTAGTGAAGCTGGCTTAAAAATCGCTCGGTGAATCTCAAGCCGTCCTATAGTCTGTCTAGCATCGTGTAAGCTATAAATAAGTGAAGTTCTCGTGTACCATATTTCAATTTCAATTTTCTACAACAAGTGAATAATTAAATCACAATTTACAATTAGGTAGGTACCAAATAAGTTAGATTTTTTATTATATTACATATTCTTACGCAAAACTAACTTTTTGAAAAAATTCTCCAGTCCTGAATTATTTTTTGAGAAATTCTTGGAGAAAGAAACAACTAGAACATAATTAGTTGGTTCAATTTTTGTTTCCTGGATGCATTTTTTAAAGTCGACCTTTTCAGCAAAAGAAAATATAACAGTCTAGAAAAACGCATCGCACTTCGAAAATAGACTGAAATATTCACATGGCCATGTTGGCAATTATTATTTACCTACATATGTGAATTAGATGAATGTGAAGCGACTAGACTTGTTTGCTTTGATTGAAGTGTTGAGTATTGACATAGTTCTGACACAATTGATCACATTCACATCACAGGACAACTTAGTTAGGTACCTCAATCAATGAAATATAATTGATGCATCGTCAGGCTGGACTCTTAAGCTAACAAGTAGCTCCCTGTTGCAGATAAGACAATTAAGCTGTGGAAGGTGTCTGAACGCGACAAGCGCATCGAGGGCTACAACACGAAGGAAGAGAACGGTCAGCTGCGAGACCGGCAGACCGTCACCGGCCTCCGCGTGCCCGTCATCAAGCCGATGGAGCTGATGGTGGAGGCGTCGCCGCGGCGGATATTCGCCAACGCGCACACGTACCACATCAACTCCATATCCGTCAACAGCGATCAGGAGACGTACCTGAGCGCCGACGACCTGCGCATCAATCTCTGGCATCTCGAGATCACGGATCAGAGCTTCAGTATCCTTTTCTTATAGCTACGTGGCTTTCACTTACGTAGCAACAGGTTTACCTGGCTTGCTTGCTTCCCAGAGAGATGGCAAGCTATAGCATAGTCCCCCCTTCATGAAGCCTCGTACTATTGTTCAAGAAGACAAATTTCACACAAAGTTATACATTTCCATTCCTAAACATCAAATATTAAATTTAATGGGGAATTTAGCGAAATAATGCTTGCAATATTTCAGACTTGATTTCATGTAGGCACCTACTCAACAATGATGTTGTACCATGGGGATGACTTTCATGACTGACAAGGCAATGTAGGAATTTGTGACATCAATGATGTTTTAAAATCGGAAAAATTCTATCCATCTTGTACATCGATTTCTCAAAACGAATCATCTCGCAACAAAAATAATGCGTCTCTTTGTTCAGGCATACTCAACTTTCATAATATAATCATAAATCTGTCAATTACCTATTCTGAAATGTTACATGAAACTTGCGTGGAATGCAAATAATGACCGAGTTATGTTAATTGTTCACCAAATCTCATTTCTTTTCATCAGCTCAAAAATGTACTTCGAGTATGAGTGACTATGTGATTTGAATCTATCCTCAGCTTTCAATAGGTATTGGGTACAGTAATTGAAAACTAGTCCACATGCTTGCTCGTTGGTAATTGTGGAGTAGACACTGGATAAATGAACCTGTTTCCTGTATACCATTAATTACTTGCCTTTATAAGCACTGAACCTGCCTGCCCCAGGCGGGGAAGTCAAACCTTCCATATAAGCACCTTGAATTGAATCTGCCCTTGCAAGGTGAAGTAGAAATGTTTCGACTTACATTGGTGACACTTTCCCCAGTTCTAATGACGAGGAAGCAAACTGCATTCTGAGGTGTTGCTGTCTCACTCTTTAGAAGATAGCAAACCAGAGTTGCCAAATTTCATAGTTTCTCCTCAATGTTTTGGCATACTCCACTGTTTCTTTGCACTTTGTAACGCCGCAAGTACCTACTACTACCTACTCGTCAACAATTCATACAGACAGCGCCTTTACCTTGTGGTAGGACAAACCAAGAATTTAAAATAATACGATGGTACAAGTTCTGCTGAGGTAAACAACCAGTTTCAAGTCCTTCAAATTGTGACTAGTTACTTGTGTTAGGTAATATAACTTTCTTAACATTTGGTTTTTAAAAAACATGAACAGAAAGTCTGAAGATTTTCGGGAAAATTAAACACGCTAAATTTTCTGACTCCGTCCTGATTGCGCTTTACTTCCTACCAAAATTAGTTAGGGAAGTAACCTTTATTGCCGTTCGGGGGCTAGGTACATGTTAACTACTTAACTCCTAAATCATTTTAAAGATACAATTTTCAAATTAAATTAAGTCGGAATTTATTTATTTTCAATGGATTTAAATTTCACTATCTTCGTTGTGGTATCAAATGTGTCTCCTGTTACGCCGTGCAAGTGTTGTTCCTTGACGCCGTGCAGACATCGTCGACATCAAGCCGACCAACATGGAGGAGCTGACGGAGGTGATCACGGCGGCCGAGTTCCATCCGGTGGAGTGCAACTTGTTCGTCTACTCGAGCAGCAAGGGCACCATCAGGCTGTGCGACATGCGGGCGGCCGCGCTCTGCGACAGGCACTCCAAGCGTGAGTTCTCATCCCCTCGATACAGATGATACTTTTACGGACAAATCAGAAGATTTCATGGTTTCTACAAATGTCTGACGTACTACAATACATCATGCGTCCTTTCAGACATCTTTTCATAAGACCTTTAAAATGTTTTTGCTCTATTGGTACAGGGGGGTGGGGGGAGCAGAAAAATAGGAATCCAAACAGAAAATAGTTTTATGTGCTCCTGCAAATTGCAAGAAGTACTAAATAGTACCGTCAACTGGGGCTACTTTGGAACTGTGGGGTTACTTTGGAATCAGCTAGATATTTTGTTTGTTAATTTTTATTTCAGTAATTAAGAGTGCTATTTTAGTGAAGTATTTTTATTTGGGTTCCTCACACTGTGCTTATAGTATTTTAAACTGTCTAATGCCACCTTTATTTAGTTCTTTCTAACCATTATTGCATCATTTTATAAAATGCAATATTGGAGAATTTTGTAAACATGTCCAACTTTACTATTTTCTAGTCAAGTTTTGGAGCATTTACAAAAAGTTAAGAGGGATAAAATGTGCAGTATATAATCAGGAATATGCTAAGCAGTTTACTTTTTTTTAAACTGCAGGGTTAATGCTAATTAATAAAAAAATACAAAAATGGGGCTACTTTGGACAGTATCACACGCATCATCGCATGTTATCGCACATGTCAAACATGACCGGTAAAACCTGTCATTGTGCTAAGCACATTGTACCTGTAATAATACATTGATATATTTCCTTTTCTATGAAGATCCCATGAATAGAACTTAAATTATTGAGTTTTATCACTTTCCCTGCTGATTGCTGCGTTTAACATAGGACCTTTATGAGGCACAAGGATTTAAGCTCTACTTATTGGTACATTTTTTTATATATCTCAGGAAATAATGGTCCTATTTCAATTCGAAAAACTGTGTTTGAATCAGAAAAGTATACATAAATTTATGACAAGCCCATACACCTTTTAATATTTATATTTTTATATGTGTAGTCAGTTAATTATTTATCAAAATTTGCTGTGACCGAGAAAATGCAATTTAACACCACTTTATGTAGATGTGTTTTTTAAAACAAAAATGTAAGTAACTTATACATAGCATACTACATGACATAAAAATTCTTAAGTAATTCTATCTATTGCCAATCAATATTTATAATGCTTTTTATATTTGTGTCCAAAGTAGCCCCGCTCCATGGGGGTATTCTAGACATCAGTAAACATTTTTTTAAACAACAACTGTTCAAGCTAAAAATTATGTCTCTCTGAATTCCACAAGCCTAATGATTAACTGATGTTCATGATTTTTTTCACTGTTCTCATGATTACCAATAAAAAGGTATTGCGAAAAGAGTTCAAAAAGTGTCCAAAGTAGCCCCGGTTGACGGTACGTTTGTCATAACGAAATGTACAATATATTTTTACTTTTCGTCTAATTATTTTCGATAATAATTCTGAGATCCCGGGCTCAATTTGCCCGACTGTCCATCCCAGCTTCAGTTATTTTATGATTTTCCTTAGTCGAGGGGCAAATTGGGTATCCTTCTTAATTGACCTACTAAAAATTAGAGAATTTTGAAAACAAATACATCTGTCTACTCTATAAGATTATTCTGTACACAATTAAAAAAACACTAAGTGAATTAGGTCTCTCTTGCTGTCTGATTGAGCATGTACCTATAACTGATTTTATTGTAGCAAGTTACATAAAATTTACTTGTTTGTTTTTTATCGAACTCTGCAAAACATACTACATCAACATCACATGTAGTTTTGAAGAAAACTTGCTCGGTGCCAACAGCAGTCTTTATTTCTCTTTTTTTATACTTTTCAAAACTTGAAAATAACTTTTGATCAGGAAACATGAGATATCACAACCACAAGTTTATTCCAAAAAATGGCTGTCATCACTTCCCACATCCTGGCAATTCTCACTGGGCTTATTGGAACATTCAAGTGATAAAATTATTTGAGAAATGTCTATCTTTCTCGTAGAAAGACTCGTGTTAACTCAGATATTTTTGGATGTTTTATATCTTTAACTTGTCACTAAAAGTGTAATGCATTAAGCTATAATTTTATTAGTCGCAACTGGAGTGATTCATGAACTAATGGGCGGTGTCCTGTACAATAATTCATCGTTAGTCCTGACATTTAATTGGCAAGAACCCAAAACTTCGGCCCAGCGTAACCCCTTGCTTCTGATCAATTGACAGAATGAATATGAAAATGATCACTGGTGTGAGGTGACTGTGTATTTAGGTAGAGAAGATTTGGTCTACAATCTATAACGGTCTTGTCCTCATTTAGGAAATTGATGGATTGAACCAGAATTATTATAAACATGCTTATTTGTAAGGTGGTTCAGCTTATATAGCTTGTATAGTTACGTAATCCGTTTCCAATAATAACATCTGTCAGTGAATTCAATTATAGTGAGAGATGAGAAATGGTACATAATTGGAGTCGACCTGTTACAGAAGCTTTCTTCTAAAAATAATGAAATGCTTTGAAAGAATCAAAATGCAAAAAAAAATTGTACCTATTCGTTAATTGTTAATTTATTTTTTAGCCAATTCATATTATTTTTTTCCAGATTTGATAAGAGAGATTGAGATGAAATGGAAAGGTGTGGTATTTTTAACATTGAATTGACGTTTTGTTTTATTCTTGTGTAAAATGGGCCTCTAGCCAATAGTTAATCTTGGTTTCTTGTGAATTTTGGGTCTATTTACCGACAATTGCAGACAATTTTTGATGGCAGGCCTAGCATCAGTTCAATCTTGTATTATTGGAACTCTCGAGTTCTAGCTGCCACCCATATGATTCCTTGCGTTATGTCTATTTTGTTCTTGTTTCATTCCGAGTCTGATGTGTCTCTCTTCTTTGTTCCAGTGTTCGAGGAGCCGGAAGACCCAACCAATAGGAGTTTCTTCTCTGAGATTATTTCAAGTATATCGGACGTGAAGCTGTCCAACTCTGGTCGCTACATGATCTCCAGAGATTACCTTTCCGTCAAAGTGAGTACATTTCCACGCTCCCGTCATCGTCACTTTCCACCTGACTACGGACCCCTTCACTGGGACGTACTCTACATTTAAATCTACCAAACCAATTACTAAAAATAATAATTCTGAAAAGAGTACATATATATTGGCTTTAAAACATCAAGTGTATAAAATTATCTCAGACGTTATATTTCCTACTAGATTTTGGGGGATTATTTTATTACCAATATTTGGAGAGAATATCCCAGGACCCCAATCACAACTCTTGTCAGTCATCACTCTCTTTTACATCCCCCTGTTGTCTCTGTATTGGTAGATTAGATGTGTCTTTCAAGTTCTGATCAATCCCAAGTTTTGCAGAGCCACTTGGAGGCCTGTGTAAGAGAACGGGAAATGCACAAGTGATTTTTTTAAATTTTGTTTTCCCACTACAGAAATTTTAAAATTCCAAAAGCGACCCATTACAGCATAAAATACTAAATAATGCCGCATCTGCAGTACTTTATAACCTCTGGTACAACCTCAAAGTGTTTAATACCTACGATTATTTTTCGATAAATATCGTAAATTTAACACTTTAAGGTTGTACCAGAGGTCATAAAGTACCCAATGTGTGGCATTATTTAGTCTTTTAGGCTGTAATGGGTCGCTTCATTTTTTAACATTATGTTAGTATGAAGAAAAGTTTCAAAAAAACCCTCTGACCAACCTTGTGCTTCTTGTTTGCTTACCCGGGCCTCTTAAATTTTTTTAACAAAATCCTTCCATTGCTGGACAATTGAAAACGGTTGTGTGTATACGCTGACGCTGCTACTTCTACCTGCTAACGGTTGTTCTCGGCACAGGTGTGGGACCTCCACATGGAGACGAAGCCGATCGAGTCGTACCCGGTGCACGAGTACCTGCGCTCCAAGCTGTGCTCGCTGTACGAGAACGACTGCATCTTCGACAAGTTCGAGTGCTGCTGGAACGGCAACGACACCGCCGTCATGACCGGCTCCTACAACAACTTCTTCCGCATGTTCGACCGCACGACCAAGAGGGACGCCACGCTAGAGGCGTCCAAGGCCATCGCAAAGCCCAAGACAATACTCAAGCCAAGAAAAGTCAGTACATTGAACATGGCTTCTCATTATTAGGTCATAAAACTCTTGGTATGAAACAGCCCAACAGGCCAATTACCAGTGTTTTCTTTACCAAATCTGTGTTATCATATTAAGTTATGCGGGAGCGGGATTAACTTAATATTGTAAGAAATTAGCGGCACAACAATTAGGTTCTTTAGAATAATCGAAACAGTTGAATTTAAATTTTAATCCACAAGCCTTAACTTTTGGTTGGTAATGCTGTCCTAAGAAACTCCCTCGACTAATATAGGAGTTGAATGAAGTGTAAAATAAAATGTATTGAGTAGACAAAAGACATAGACAGAAGTGAAAACACTTGACTTTTGAGTAAAACTAATAACTATCATCTCTCTACTGTAGACAACATAAAATCATTGTGTTTAATAAATACGTTTTTTATTTCTTCGGTTTTGATTTTTTTATTTGTACCGTATAAAAAATAAACTTCTAAGTGAACATGAGCAACAAACTTTTTCCAATTTCTAAAGAAAGGAATGTCTCGATCTGGAGCAGGTTCAGGGTGTGTTTGTTAATGTGTGGTGATGCGCAGGTTTGCACCGGCGGCAAACGCAAGAAGGACGACATCAGCGTGGACTGCCTGGACTTCAACAAGAAGATCCTCCACACGGCGTGGCATCCGACGGAGAACATCATCGCCGTGGCGGCCACAAACAATCTGTTCCTCTTCCAAGACAAGTTCTAGCCACCGGTCACCATTAGGTAAGTCGCCAGTCTTCACACTAGACTAGAGATGGGCGATTCAATCCAAGAAATAGATTCGGCAATTCGATTTTGTTCCGAGGAAACGATTCAGTCTTAACTAGAAAAAATTGGTTAAAAAATTGAAAGCAATAAACCGATTTTTTAATAAATTCAAATAAAATTGAATTGCATTTTACTTGTTTCATCAAACTTTCCTCGCAATACTTTCGGGTGGAGCCATATTGAAATCGGTCTTGGAGAACCGCTTCATTGATTAATCGAAAAGCAGAAAATTGATGCAAAAGATGATTAAATTGAAAGGAAAAAATCGATTTAAAAATTAATATCAAATAGACCCTCTCTACTTCTCAGCAACTCTTACCACTTCTCCCTCTGTCTACCCACTCTCCTATCATTCTCAGCCCAATTTGAATGTCAACCTCTCCACAATCAATTCCGTTATTAATTTATGTACCTATTCATGATCTTATCCTTCTTTGTTATTCTCTGCATGCTTTGTAAGAGCTTTGTCTCTGCTATTACCACTTCTGTGGCGACAATTCTCCCTAATTCTCATTTTTCACAAGATCTTAGCAGTGTTGGCAGAAATTTCAATTGCAGACGAACTGCGGGCGAGCCGAGCACTTTGCAAAGTAGTGCAGTTAAATAAACTTGTTTCTCTCTTCTTCCAGACTCAAGTGAATTGATCGACTAGGTCACAGAAAGCCTTAATATAGTAGAAGAGCATGCCGTCTTTGCACACGACTGTTGGAACGAGACGCTGCGACCGATCAGAAGTTTCACCGCCGACAGCCTCGGTGCGAGACGTGGCTCGGTGGACATTAGTGCGGCGTCTAACAACGATGTGTGTGGATATATACGTTATTATTACGAATTTGGATACCTCCGTGCATCTAAAGATTTTCAATGAACTGATTTGCGTAATTGATTTATTATGTTACATATAATTTGTGTTTAAATACCATATATTAACGAAAATGCATCACTGTGAGATAATCGTCCCTCACTCGTTTATTAATTGGATTTATGAGTTCTGATTAATTGCTCGTGCAAGTTGTTGCCGAGACTGACGAAGATACTAACCGATGTTCGATGCATGCCTGCTGATGATGGGATCGTGTGATAGCCAATTGTATGAATGTGTTATTAATGTAATGTTTCTGCGTTTGATTCTCAAATCGTGGTGTAGTTTGGTTCACAATGCCGACCACTAAGCCCAAAGTTGCCATTCCGATAGTTGTGCCATTTGTTACGTTGACGAACCTGGTTTCTTCTTTGAATAGAGATTCTGTGGTGATGGAATGTTTCACAAATTAAATTTTAGGCACTCTGGTCTATTTTCAATGTAGCTACGCAGCAAAAGCACCTAATTTATGTCAGATTAAGGTTAAGTATATTTATATAAATCATTGTAGGTATTTGATAATTATGTTTCCCGGTCATTCATTCTGTTTTTTATGTTAATACATATTTTTTTACAAACAATACAATGTCTAACTTTAGTTCAGGAACATCGCAAGTGAGCTTCGTACAGCGTGGTTCTAAAGTTGCTAGAATATTCTTCACGTAACCTGCGGTCTCGTCCCTGTTGGATTTGACCCACGAAAGTGACCTTCAGCGGAATTTTGCTGTCGTAAACGAGAGTAAAATCTACTGGAAAAGAAAATCCGTCTTTTCCAGTTCAATCTCTACATAGGGCCTAATGCATTGTTTCATATCATTACCATGTGATATAGTATCTTTGTACTTTTTGTTATATGTATGAAGAAGTGGCTCTGCTGAAATGGAATGCGAGGTATTCAAGAATATTGGCGGGTTGAACCAAAGTACATGGCAATGTGTCTCAATGTGCGCAGTTTCTTGTCAACTCCTGTGTTAAAATGAGTGAATGAATCCGTGATGGCGTTATTGTTGAACTATTGTTGAAACCGATATGAGAATGGGTTCTGTTTGCGTTGCCAACCAGTTTCCGTTTCCCGCTCAATCTTTGTTATATTATCAAAGTGATTTGAATATAATCTCGAAGGTAGTTTTGTAATATTTTTTAGAAGTTTACAGGTGTTATGAAGTACACCCCAACACTGTAGCTGAAAGCTTTATGGAGCGCAGTTCCGATAATGATTGCGATTAAAAATTGAATTCGTCAGAGTGATATCTTTAAATTATTCTGCTTTCGTAATTTATCAAAAACTAAAAAAAAATGCCATGGATATACATAATATTGTATGCATTATGCTTTGGCAGCATTCAGCAATGACTATGAATATGAATATAAAAAATGTTTTGGCTTTTCTAAAGTAAAATTGGACTAAACTCTGTGCGGTTGGCTTGATTGCCGATGGCAAAAAATCAGGGAATTGTCCTGGAGGATATTGTCTAATTATGGAAATACAATTTATTAATTATTGATAATATGCTCTGCCAGGTCTTAAATATACTATTTATTGAGATTGTAAGAAGTGCATCCAGAGAAATGAGGAGCAATAAACTGATGTGAATGTACAAAGAGTACTTTGTTCAGTGTTTATCCTTTCTACCACTTGTACTTGCGTTTCTTTCCTACTATACCTACTTGTTATTTTTTGTGTGAATCCATTTTCAAGGACCTATTTCTTCTAAAGAGTAATTTCACTAATAATAAAAGAGCAGAAAATAAATTGCTCCCATTTTACCTTGATTTGAATGTTGAGGGATGTAAAATAAAAAAGGAGAGGTATACCTAATTGAATAATATCCAGCACAGAACCAAGTGGTAATTTTAATATCAACAGAATTTAACTAATTCTTTTCTTGGTGATTCTAAACTACCTACTTGGGTTTGTCATAATCACAAGTAAAAATATTTGTGTAAGATTTAATTATTGAGGCGCCAGATTTTAAATTCCTATGCCTTCTTAAAATGTGTTGTCATAAAAAAAAGTGACGTTCATAACCTTGAGTGCGTTGGTTGACAATTTATCTGCGACATGCGTTGGTTGGTTGACAATTTCTCTGGGACACATTGTTGACATTTGACATAATCATCACGGCGTCTATCCAAATCTATTGACAGCTGCAGTGGCATGTTCGTGGTATTTGACTAGTGTAAATTATTTCGGGTTCATCGTGGTTTAGTGGTTGTTGTGTGTCGTAAAACAAACGCTCTTTCATCATCTTGTCAAGTATTCTGCCCACCACAGCAAGATCTGGACGTATTGCAAGGCGGGAAACATCGTGAACTGCGTAGAACAACATGAGGTGCGTTTACTCTTATTATTTCATTATCTAAGAGAAGAGCTCCGAAATATATGGAAGGTGCTTAGATAACGTAAACAAGGGTGACAGTAAAAGGAAAAGTAGGTAGGTATAGTAGGTACCTATTGCGGTTACGGTGATTTTATGAATGATGCAATCATCTGTATTCTTCTGGAGGCAGGGGAAAGTAGAGTCGAACATTTTCACAAGTGACCAAAGCAAGATTGGCATCCACATGGGTCCTACTAAGTGCAAGGGTACCGAAAACGAACATAATCACGACCCGCGTTTTTTTTAAGGGCAAGCCACCACCCCCCAATTTGACCGTGGCGTTTTTATCAGTGGCGGCGCCATGAAATAATCGTTGAATGGGGGGGGGGGGGAGAGCAGGGGCAAGGCAACTCCTTGAGGGGGCAAAGCGAAAAGACGTCATATTTACCAAAATCATGACCCCCCCCTCTCCACAGGGTTCAGCAAAACAACGAATACATTTTCACTCAAGGGCGTATCCAGGATGAAATTTCGGAGGGGGGGGGGGGGGGGGGGTTATTACTAATATTTTGAAAAATCACAGTGAAACCATTGGTGAAACACAGGGGTTCGGGAGAAAATTTTGGACAAGGTCATTCGTTTAGGTGCAATTTAAATTACAAAATATTCAAAAATTGAGAATAATGTAAGAATAGTTAAATATCTGAACAATTTTTTAAGACATGTAAGTCCGGGGTGATTAGCCCCGGAAAACTTTTGGAATTTTAATTCAATTCTAGCCATTTTGGAACGTTTTTGACACGATCTGTCTATTTTATAAAGTGATTTTTTAACCACATTATTTTAAATGTGCATTTTTTTTTAAATAAACCTTGATTTCGGGATGGGGGGAGGGGCTGCGGCGCCCCCCCTTAATACGCCCTTGAGTTCACTAGTCTAAAGGTATATAAAAATTATCGTTGTGCAGGTTTTATCACGATAAGAAATAATCATAGAATGCTTACTCAGGAAAACAGTAGAAAAGCGAGGGGCAAGAAATGCCGCACGTGCAAAATATTCACGATTCTATTCGAAAACAAGAGGTGTTGGAAAAAGTAAAATTGTCGTCCATGGTATAACTTAATGCTTTTTAGGTTTAATCTGGATAATTACTGTAATTGCAATTTATTTATGATTTTATATTATTTTTTGCCAAGTAAATTAATATATGGGAGTCGTCAAGTGGGGGAGGGGGGGGGGGGGTGGCAACCGTTGGGGCAAGCCAAGTTTTTTGGGGGGGCAGCGCTACTCCCCGTAGCGCCGCCACACATTCTGGCTACATACGTACCGTATTTGATCCAAACGCCCAGTTTCCTATCCTTTTAACATTGTCACGTGATCATCTGGGCGTGACCTTGAGTCGAATCTAGTCGAATGAATGAAAATACAGGCATCCATGTTGGATCTGATAGCCCAGGCTTTTTAATTGAGGCATATTAGACCCATGTTTGAGCTCGTCTGTTGACGCGGCAAATTTGATTTAACCCGTAAATCCTATGGTGACGTCACACGCCCAACTCGCCCCTATTGTGGAACGCTCTCTCTATATTAATTGTCTGTTTATTTTGTTTTATTTTGTTTATTTGTTTATTCGTCATTGGATCACGAAGTGATCCTATTACCCTTCTTACCTCAATGGTGATAAAAGACATGTCAAATAATTATTTATACAATTATAATATAATTATATAATTATAATTATAATTATAATTTATAATTGTTGTTATTCTCATAGATATTGCCCATGGTAGTAGTCCTAGTCCAACTGGGACATGCATGAAACAAATGGAGCTCCAAACCGTATGGCTCTCGACTCGCCTACATTACTTTCTTCCAGGGACTAGAATCGGAACCCTTATTAATATTAAACTTTATTTGAATACCATAACGGTTTCATTAGGGTTCTTTAAATATTGAAATTCACTGATTTTTTATTTCATTGCCTTTCAAATATGAAATTATTGAGCGAGCGTAGCGAGCGTCTCCATTCGGCTTTTTTGGACACTTTCTCTGTTTATGTTTTTGTTTTTTTTGTTTTTATGTTTTTTTTGTTTCCCGACGCTGCTGGCTACATCGATTTTCCGATCGAGCTGAAAATTTGCACACATACTTATATCATTCTAAATTAGTTTGGGATTGTTTATGAGCGCTGCCCACTGATTGGTTATAATTTTAAAAAATCTTCTGACTTTAAATTTTGCATAGCTATTAAAACTACCATTTTCTCATATTTTACAAATTTTCAGCCAATCGGTCAAGAAAGTATACCTACACTTATTGACAATTTGGAGACGTTTTGAAATTGACATAAATATGCCTTCAATTTCGATACCTTGATGAAGTTATCGAAATGAATGGGAATAGACAACATCATAAATTATCTAGTTAGCTCTGCTTTTCAAAAAATTTCATATGCAGTACCGTGATCCAAGTATCTATTATGGTTTTTCAACAATGGATCATAACCATAATAGATACTTGGATCACGGTACTGCATATGAAAATTTTTGAAAAGCAGAGCTAACTAGATAATTTATGATGTTGTCTATTATTCCAAAGCAGCTTGGATCTGATTTTCTTTATGTAACCAGAGTGTATTGATGGATACTCTCAGTTCCAATGAAAAGCTGGTACTTTAATGTTGATTGAGTGTACAATATTTCAATTCAATATGGATATTATATTATGTTTTGTGCGTTCCAAAATTTAAATTCGAGATGTTGCGCGTTCGGGTGCTTGCTCATCAACGCGTTACACCGAGCGTTTTCCTAGTTTACGAATAATTTCTTACAGAGCTCTGACATGAATAGGATATTGACAGGGAAGGGAAATGAAATGTGCATTTAATTCCACACAACTCTTGGGTTTAGAAATAATATTAGTGTACATTTTGTAATTATGAACAATATCTTAATTTAAATTAAAAATAACAATAATAATTCACACATAGTTGCAGTTTTGAATTACATATTATCAATAATTAAGGTTTCTTGTACGAATGGCGAGAAGAAAATGTCTTTACTTCTGAGTCTAATGTTCATTAGACTCATAGATTTACCGTGACTCTGCTAGTCATTCTGCACCAGAGCAACCTGTTAAGGAGTTACAACTAGAAAACGATGCGCACTCCCTCACCAAGTACCGCTCCCCCACCACTCGCAAAAGCCGGATTCAATTCTCTGAAAGCTGTCAGGTTGAACAATGTGGACTTATTCGAGTCAAGATATAGCAGGTGGAGTTTCGGCAAACCTTTAAGAGAAACATAATCAAACCGACTCAGTTCGTTGTAAGACAAACTTAGTGTAAACACATTCTCCAAGTTCGCGAAATAATCAACAGGAATGAACTGTATTTTACCATAATCTAGTTCGAGTTTTTTTAAAGATGGAATGTTCAAAGGATAGTTTGCCAGATTGGCCAGGTTATTCCCTAACAGGCCCACGATTTCAAGTCTTGTGTTGGTCTGGAATAACGCTGGAGGCAGACTCTGGAGATTATTATAACCGAGATACAAACGCTTCAATTGAGTCAACTCAGTGAAGGCTCCAGGACTTATACTCTCGATCCTGTTGTAATCCAAATGAAGTTCCTTCAACTGAACCAAACCCTTGAATGTGTTGTCATTCAGAACTGCGATCTGGTTATGCGATAAGAGCAGTGACTCAAGTTTCCTTTGATTCTCAAACATATTATCAGCAATAGAAGCAATGCTGTTGTTGCGCAGATCTATTGGGAAGCGCAACGGAAACGCACATGACAGGAAGTGGCCGAGTTTAGTGGATCAGTTTCTGTCACGTGTTTGCACAGTGCTATTCTGCTACCATTCTGCCAGGTTTACCTGTTATTCGGGCACGTTTAGTTACATATTTTTAGACGGAATTCAAAAACTTTTACGTCTAATTGATAGTTATCCCGTGTACTATATGTGTGCACACATATTTCGGGTGTTATTGATGACATGGCACTTAAAAATTGAATTATTATCGGATCTCTCAGACTGACTTTCCAATTGCAACAACGGCACATTCTTCCTTAATTGTACCAAAAATCAAAGTATGTATAGGTACTTAAATTATATTTTCCACATGTATTAACAAAACCACACATCATGCAAATTATTTATTGTATTATGGACCCACCTAGTTAATTTTTATTCAGTTCTTTATTTCAACGAACTATGATAGCCTGATCGGTATATAGGATCTATTGACAATATCTTTGAGGGCTGTCAGTTGAATTATTCAAATCGAATTCACTTTTAAGTTTTAATAGATTAATTGTTTATTGCGTCTTACAGTATGAAGCTCCAAAATGTATATTTGTTTCTGAATAGATATTTATTTAATTATTTGATTTCATCTGATCTGTGACTCGTTTCGCGGGCAAGGGAGATAGTTATTTAATTTATCCTCGGAGTGATTATCATGTTCTTGGTGCATCATTCAAACATAGTACCTACACATTTTTAAATATTTATTAATTTAAGCGTATATCAAAGATATTTAAGTAATAGCAAAATATGCTTGGAGAACAATAGTAAATAGAAGTAACTATCTATGCATTTTATTGCTTTGCATGACTGTTTAATTCTCCACTGGAATACATCAGTGATGAAAGCAAAAATAAAAATTAAGTTCTGATGAATGGGTTTAAATTGAAGGTTTCTTAAATAATAATTGTGGTGTAGTTCAATCAATAACGGCAATTGAGAATGTCAACACTCGAAGTGGTACGAAAATATGTCTTTGAATATTCCGTCCCGTTGGCAAATAGGAGCCGTCTTTTCACCCCATCGCATATTCTTATGAAAGGTACGGTCTACTATCGTTTTTATACGTCTTGGTATATCGCATAAATTTAGTTTTCAGCTCCAGTTGTATAGTACAGCACTTTTATACTCACAAAATACCTAAATAGGTGCGAAATTCACTGAAACTCGCAATGTATGGCAGCTAAGACTAGAAGATATGATCAGTAAAACACATGGAAATAACGCTATCATGTATTATATTTAAATCTAATTGAACTAAATAAATAGTATAATATGTCAAACATTTGTGTGGATGAAAGGTGCGAGCAAATCAAATCATCAAATAACCGGAAGAAATACTAAAATAATCTCGGTTTAGTTGCACTTAGTTAGCCCGTGTAGGCGGCCCGAAGTGAATGCTGATCCACCAAAGTCAAGTTCAAAAATCTACCACCAGATAGCGTATTCGAGCGCTGCGCGTCCCAATAGAATTTAGATTGTCTAAGTTCTTGAAAGTGTCAGCAGCTACAGACGCTATCTGGTTCTCATACAGACCAATTCGCTTCAAGTGTTCCAAACCTAAGAATGAGCTTGAACTGATCTCGGTGAGATTGTTGTACCTAAATGTGAGTGATGTTAATCTTGGCAAGGATGTGAAAGGTTCTGGATTGATTGTGGACACGTTGCAACGGTTTAGTGTTATCCACGTCGTGGTCTGGAACGCCGTGTGGTTGAAGTCTGTACTTGTGAGTTCCACATCCGGACTGTCTTCTAGCAAGAACCCAGGGACTCCTCGAGGATCTGTTGGAAGCAGCGGAGTGATGAAGGCGAATGACTTCACACGTCTGCAGACGATATTCGACCAGCAGTCCGGCTCCGTGTTTCCCTCCTGGCAATGTGACGTGTGCAAGCCGAGGAGAGCCACCAGGAGGCGCAGGAACAACCAGCCTGGAATCAGCACGAACTGTTAGGAAGGAAGAGCGTAGCCTCAACTTCAAGAGAAATCGCTGTACATTCTTAGGGACAATTTCATTCTACACCAGAATATATCAAACAAAACAAGCAGTGGCGTTGACTTTTGTAAAATCCTTTGGGTGACCGACAGGCGCGTAGAAACTGTTTTCATCGTGGGGAGGGGGGGGGGGGGGGGGAGGGTCTGCCATACCCGGAGAAAAGTATGGCAGGAAGGGGCATTTTGTAGAATTAAGAAAATAAGTGATATAATTTGTTTGACCTACACAAATATTCTCATTCTCATTACTTTAATATCATAATCAACTAAACAATTACGAAAATATTAAACATCCTAATCATACAAATTAGTTAATTTTTTCATAAAATAATAATTTACATTATTTTAAAATTGCTAAAGCCTGAAAAGTTAATTCAGCTTGAGTCCATAATTTTTTTATATTTCTCGTGGTCAAATTAACAAGTATTTGATAAATAATAATCTTCTTCTGGTTCCGACAATGTTGTCAGGTCAGACAGTGGGAGCTCCCACTGGGTCTAGGGCCTCAGATCTCTTCCAAACCGGCTGGCCAGGCCTGACATTTCATCCTCCTCCTCCTCTTCTTCATCCTCGTCACCTTCCTCCAACTTCTCCACCAGCGCCCTCCAGATCCTCCTGTCCTCCCACCACTTATTTGCTTCCACTTTCTGCCACCTTTGCTGCCTGTCCTCCACGTCTTCTCTGATAAGACCACTCCACTTCTCTCTTGGTCTCCAAGAGGGAAATTCTTGGGAAATTCTTGGGAAATTCAATTCCCAATTTTCCCAATTGAGTCTAATAGAGATCCCTATTATTGGAATCATTACTTGTATACAAATAAATTGAATAACCTCCATGTCTAATCTAACCTATTAAAAGTGCCAATAGAGATAATAAATACAGTCTGATGCCAAGTTTTCGTAATTTTATAAAATTAGGATACAATTTTCTTACGAGAATCGACAATTCTTCTTATTGTGACTACCTAGTTTATTTTTCTTAATTTTGTATAATTTTCATAACAATTCTGTTTACAACATTTAAGGGGAAGGACCGGCTGACTGCTCATAGCGATTCAGCCCTAATTGCTATTGTAGGCGGGGTTTTTAAAGGTAAATAAGGCGGGATCAGATTTGGCGACGAATTTGTTGTCATTACTGTGATTGGTCTAGCTGGGAACAATGTTTGATATGAATGTTTTCTTCCGACTTTAGTTCCCATGCAAAAAATGTAAACAGAAGTGAGATCGGAGACCCCGAGTATTGTTGTTATGATCGCTGGGTCCAGACTGGTTACCAACTCAAATGACATCATTGGCATCACTTTCACAACACGAACAAAATCATCGAGGATCAAGAATAATCACACGCAATAAAGTGTTCAACACTTATCTAATAGATTCAAAGATTGCAAATCCTTTTATTGATTTTTAACCATTATAACGGCGATATATGACACTGATCTTATTTCACCACCTGAGAGTATAATGCCATTGGAAAAATTTGTTTACGAATAGGTATAGGTAGTCTCATTTCTCTCTGGGTTCTTTACTAAGAGAATAATATTATCGCAATCAGAGCAAGAAAATCATTTTATTTTTGTGCATGTGGTTCTAGTAGTAGAATGTAGACACTGTCTACTGTCTACTTCTTGTAAGTAGAGAGTAGAAAATACGAAAAATAATGAAATAAAGTAATAAAAATACACATGAATATTTCCAGCCTTTTCTCCGGACTATATAAGTGGTATGTTGTGAAATTTATAAATCAATGAATTAGGAAATTTTGAAATAATATCATATATTATTTCATTGCTCAAAACTAGTAGAAAAAATCAACAAAAAGTCACACACTTTATATGTTATATTTTGAAACCTTTGACACCTACATCAATTTTTTTTTAAATGGAATGGTTGGAGTAATGATAACGGTCAATACAACAATTAAATAATTATTCGCCGTTTGTCTGACAAATCATTGCTATCGGTGACCTAAACCTGTGTTCGGGATTAACGTGTGAAATAACACGTACAATGTATAATTATCATTCAGTTGCTATGATACACATTGCAACCAAAAATATTTCTTTACCTTTATAACATACAGTTTTCAGTTATAAATAATAAAATAGTGCATACAGTAGAGACACACATTGATGTGCTCTTAGCGAGCGTCGAAATTCATCTATTATTCTGCACTAGCAATTGTAGACGGGAAAACTGTTCGACATTGTTGTCACAATGAGAATAAATACACATCGTGACATAACCTTGCCGAGATTGACTCAAGAATAATAGATAGCCCGAGATGCTACTATTTACAGTGAATTATTATGGATGCTTAGAGAAGTGTTGCCGATTTCAACAGTTATTCAATTAGCAAAAATATATTTATATCTTCAAAAAAACATAAATATTCAAATTAAAATTTAAAAAATAGCATAAAAAATAATATTAAGTGAAGTCTTTATTAATACAACAGCGAATTTTCTTATGATAAAATAAATTGTTGGGAAGATTTGTACATGGCTGTTTTGAATATCAACATTCTATGTTTCTGAAAATTTTCACTTACATTTTATCAACTTACAATGAAAATTTAATTTTAGGCCATTTCCAACATTTTAGACGGTATACACTTTATGATAGATAGATTTTTATAAATTAGGTAAGATGATTTAGACAACTCTGAGGTCCGTCTGTCTCCAGTCGTCGTTGATTGTGTAAATGCCGGGGAAACTGATGATTATTGTTGACATACAAACTCTCGCTATCAGTGCACTATTTATATTTCCATGCTGTCTCTTAGGACCCTCCCATCATCCCCTTCCACACCGTTCCTGGAACTCCCAGAATGTTTACTTGCAACTTCAGTCGGTTTCAGTGCCCCTGGTTTTATGCAAAACTCATAACATTAATGGTGTGAGAAAGCAAATTGTGCCTCTACCGATCAAGTTAGAAAAAAAGTTTCAAGAGCAAAGTTGCTTGAAATTCAATCTAGTTTAAGCGTCGTTGAACCAATTTTTAAAATTATTAGTTTTATTTACTCAATAATTACGCAACATATAACTACTTATAACTTTAAGGTGATTAAAAATTTCAAATAAGTGGTCAACGCTGCATAATCTGCAATTCATTCTCCACAACTTTGTCGCTTTAACATCTAGTCTATCTTCAACGAGACGGGGCGATAACTGCTTTCCAGCCGAGGTCCTCATTCAGAGGCTCTTCCTTCCCCTTAATAAAATTGTTCAAAGATTCACAAAAATAATCTCCCCACAATATGGCATCTCATAGAGTCCATCTTGAACGAAACGGTGAATACAAATCATGTGAGGGCTGTTTAACACTTATCTGTTTAGAAAGCTGCTGCCTGTGAAATGTAATGTGGTTGATCTTACCTTGTTTGTTGGAGACCATCTCTGAATCTTCCACTCGAAGAAGTGACTGAGTTCGCTCATTCTCCTTGCATTTATATCACTTGTAGAGGTCACGAGGTCAGTACATTGACGCGCATTAAACATATGTAAATGACCATCTAGAGTCATCATGTGGCCAGCAACAAGGAAAACACTGGAGATAATTAACAAACATTGTCATTATTCGAATTAGTCCAGTCAGATTTGAAATTTTATTTCTAGATATCAGATTATGATATTTGTATTATTAAAATTAAATTCTGACACATTTCTTCAAATAGACGCTATTCTTTGGATTTGTGGTAAATTTCCAGTACTTTAGAGATTAAATAACGTATTATTGAAGGTGAAAAACAATTAGCGCAGTGACTGAGCGAGGCCGAACATACTTCAATTCCTCGCTTGTTATTACTCTTCTTTCTGATTCAAACAGTAACCTGTAAAAGCCCGGTTTGGATACCGTACCCGGTATTGGATAGTTGTGTAAAACTGCCACAATTTAGTGTTAACATTAGTTGATATCAACGAATTTTAAGGTGCCAATAGAAGCCTGAAAGTTGTGAGGACTAGTCCTCACAACTTCACAGCAACACAGATTTCACAAACAACAGATTTCACAGATTTGACAGCAACGAAATCTTCTATATGAAAGTTTATAAAATACATATTGGACCTTGATCACTGCAAAATTGTCTGTGTACTTCCTGGAGACAGTGACATTTGTTTTCAAAATTGACATTTTGTCTTTGACATTGAATGTATTGTAAATTATTCATTAAGCTGGGTTCCCATACTTCGCATCGAATTCGCTTCCGGTTAGCTTCGCTTTCGCAAAATGGCTACCTTTTAACAAAGGAAATCGTCCATGTTTACATTCCCATGTTCGCGTGTTTCGGTTTCGTTTCGGTTTCGTCAAAGTTAAAATTGGCTCAACTTTAACGAAACCGAAACACTCGAACATGCGAATGTAAACATGGACGATTTCCTTTGTTGAAAGGTAGCCATTTTGCGAAAGCGAAGCGAACCGGAAGCGAATTCGATGCGAAGTATGGGAACCCAGCTTTACTCTAATCCTATTGGCGCGTTGCACGAATAGACATTTACCTATTTTAGACCAATTTTAAAATCATTCTGCCAATTGGCCAATATTTTGGTATATTTATGATTGGTTTCGTTCGTTCTTCGTGAACGTCTGTTTCTCTTCCAGCATGAACCCTTGTGACGTCATCAAGAAGCCCCGCCCCCTGACGTCACCGCCACATCGACCATTCCAATGCCTCGTCTGCGGCCACGCGTTCGCCTTCAAACACGTGCTGGACATCCACGAGCGTCTGCACAGCGGCGAGCGTCCCTTCAAGTGCCGCTTCTGCGCCGCCGCGTTCATCCAGATGTTCGACGTGGTGGTCCACGAGAGGGCGCACGGGGTGGACAGTGACGTCAGATGCGACGTGTGTTGGGTGGGATTTGCGACCGGGGAGAGGCTGCGGCAGCACGTCAAGGTACACGCGGACGTCCCGAGGAGCAGATTCGAGTGTGCGAGATGCGACAAGTCGTATACAACAAGTTGGGGCTTGAAAGTGCATGGGATCAAATGTCATCCAACGGAACCCACCGAACCATGTTAGGCCACGAGGTTTTTTGACAATTTCAGTTTTTACCTTTATATCCAAAATGGTGTATTTTGTAAATGCATGTGTGAGTGGAAACTATTTGTCATACGTACCACATTTTGTATTCCATTTTTTCAGTATTCATTAAATTACAAAATGGTATTTTGTTAATCCGTTAAAAGTGAGGATAAGTTTAGATTACCGATTATTTCTTAGACACACTTTGAAAGTGAAACTGTCCATACTGTATTTTTATACTGTATTTTTTATTATACAGATCTTTGATTATACTTATGTGCGATTTTCAAAGATAAATTAAATATATATTTGTTATAATCATTGGACAATGTCAAGCCATAAAAATGTCGTCCTTAAAAATGTGTGATTACCTATGTTAATCTGTACCTAATAAAGAGGATATTTTAAATACACCTCGTTTCATTTTGAAATATTGAGTTGAATTCATAGCAATGCCCATCCTTACGTTTTCTTACTAATTAGTAATTACCATCCAACTCAGTCCTATATGTTTCTTCCTTGAGATGAAGCAACGAGGTAAACGTATAAAATATATAAGATAATTCATACTCTCGAATAAAATAACTTCGCCCTTCTCTTTTCTTTTCCCACCAAAGTACATTTTGTAAAATTGTGAAGAAGCGGCCGATGCACGGTCAATCTTGCATGACAAACTTACTTGCCAAGCCGGTCGGCGGAAGATTCGCCTGACCCTCGATACACTGTCGAATTAGGTTGGAAGATCAGCCTGCATGGGTTCAGGATGATTCAGGTAATCAGAAGGGCACACGGAAGATTCGCCTTACAGGAAGGGTTAGGCGAATCTCCAACACAACTTGGAAGATTCATTCGCCTGACCCTCTAATATACCTGTCTAATGATATTACCTCTATGATGATATGTTGGAAGATTCACCTGCATGGGTTCAGGATGGTTAAGGTAAGGGCACCCGGAAGATTCGCCTTACAGGAAGGGTCAGGCGAATCTTCCAACACAGCTTGGAAGATTCGCCTGACCCTCTAATATACCTGATGATAGGTTGGAAGATTTGCCTTCTAAGGGATGTGAATCGGAAATGAAGATTCGGAAGATTCGCCTGCTAGGGGAATGGGGAAATGAGGAGACAAAAGATTGACCCACTTAGGGGGATGGACACTGGAACGCGGAAATAATATTCAGTAGTTGTCATACAACTGTGTAGAATGCAAATGGGAACTAAATTGATATTTTACAAGGCACAGAAAATTTGGTGTGATTTTATGGGTTCTGATTTCCGTTGTTTTCTGTTGTTATACACAGCAAAAGTACGTTTCATTTAGAACCGGTCCTATTTTGCCTTCCGTGAATTAATTATTGAATGCATCATTGCACCGTGTAAACTAACCTTTACATGATGTTGTATCTCTCCATACAAGTTAACAAATAACACGCAAGCGCGAGCGATTTTCCTGCTTTTTGTAGACACTTTTTGCGATACGATTGGAGACGAAATGGGTAGACCAAATTATTTGAAATTTTAATCGTGATTAGATAAAAGAAAAACTTAGGGTTATCCCTTGGTACATTTTTAATTTTTTGTTTCGTTAATTTGTAATAATTAGTGGATTTTTGGTGAAAAATTAGCTATTTTCTTGTCTCCCTGGGTGCCGTATAAAATTAAATTTCAGAAATGTGCCAAGTGATAACCCAAGTTTGTCCTTTATCTAATCATGATTAAAATTTGAGATCAATTGGTTAATGGGTTTGGTCTCCAATCGTATCGCAAATTTCATAGTTTTGCGCGGTTGTGCTACTAATATACAATTCGACTGATCATGTGAACATCCTGTAAAAGTTACACTCACGTACGAAACAATTTTTCTCCTCAATTTTCTAAAACGGCCGAACACGTGATTTGTTTCAGTGCCGGGATGAGTTTCACGTGCGACATCTGCGCGCGCAGTTTCATCACCTCGTGCGAACTCGCTCAACACGTGCTGGAGGAACGTCACCTGAGTCGTCCGTTCCGTTGCTCCACGTGCTCGCAGTCCTTCGCGTACCGGCACGTGCTGGAACGTCATGTGCGCGCGCACGAGGGCGTCAAGCCGTTCAAATGCCCCCGGTGTCCCAAAGCATTCACACAGATGTCAGACATGAAACTGCATGAGATTACTCATGGGCTGAGTGAAAATTACAAGTGCAAATTCTGCTTTAAAAGCTTTAACAATCCGAACAATAAACGTAAGCACGAGAAGATACACTCTGAGAAGAGCATTGTTTGTGAAATATGCAAACAAAGTTTTACGCAGAAGGCCAATTTGAAGCGCCATATGAAAAACATTCACAAAACCAAATAGATCGACTCTTGATAATACCAGCGATTTACACCTACTACTTCGGAGTACATAGATATAGTGATTCCCCGATCAGTAGATGTAGTGCACTGTGGACTTCTCTCTTCATTGGCACAATGTCTTCAGCCATCCATGATCGCTGTGGTTCTATGCTGGTAGGGAGAACCACTAAATATCATAACAAAATCGCCGAGGATTGAATAACTTGAAGTTACTATATCGCGTGTAGTATAACGATCGCTGGTACAAATTATCACAATTTTTTTTAAATAATTAATTTTATAATATTTTATTCAATCAATTATTTTCTATTTTCCATTATATTATATCAATTTTTCTTGAAATTAATCTTTCATATTTTGATTTGACATATAAATTTGACAATGACATAAAATAGCTTTTCTGCTATCCAAAAAGGAACTTTTATACCTACTTGATTGCGTACTCAATAAAATACGTATGTTCAAATTCAATTGCCTGTCTGTCTTATAGTTTCATTCCAAAAAATATGTTACCATTACATACCGTCCGTATCCCACGGGTCGTCTGAAGCTTGAGAAACTTATCTGTTGAGCCGTAGACGTTTCTTCATAGTTCATGATATTTCCGCCCGAAGCGCTATACATGTACGAAGTATGTTCCCCTACATACAGGTTGCGCTAGTAGTATCGTTAAAGTGTGAGCAGAAATCCAGTTTTTTACCCATTTTCTATGGATATAATTTATAAACAGATTAAATTTTGAACTGCATTATGCTTTTATGTATAGAATGTAGATTGTTGTATAAAAAAAATTATTCCATACTTTTTTTTGTATAAACTTACATGATCTAAAAAAATGTGATTGTTATCAATTTTGGAGACGTAACTTCACAAAAATGAGTTCTTGGCAGATAAAAATGAGCTGCCAAGAGTATATCAAGTAATTACTTCACAATGGATCGCTTCTTTGTTGTTGAGCTGTTTATTTGGGTAATTATCATTACGTTGGTTGCGTGACTGGAGCTCCTATCAGATGCATTCTAAGTTCTATCTCGGTGTAACCAGGTGTAATAAAGGTGTACGAAATGTCTTGGCTCTGCGCGCTGCTAATTTACTGTTTATTACTATTTTACATGCTCTTTGAGCTCAGAAAGAAGCATTATTTATTACACTGAAGATGTTTGGCCAAAACTTTGAGATTGTAATTAGGAAGATTAGTGAATCCACAAGAGTATTTCTTTGTAGCATAGCATAGTTCATATTATGCAGCGTATGGCAACATAGTTTCTTGTCGATAAAAATGCATATTTAAGTCGTCCTACCTAACAATTATCCAATTATTTAATGAAGTAATTAATCTGTACTTCCTAATTACTACACTTCAACTGTTATTTATTATTATTGTAGAATTAGAGCTAATAACCAAATGTTTGAAGATATACAGAAATAGATTAGCATTTTTATTCTCTAAGAAACTGGTTTCACTCTCATTTGGGATAATCGTTTCCATTCCAAATTCACGCAGAAAAATGTTTGAATTATTTTAGATTTGTGAATATTTTGTGCCACTGAATGCTTCACGTTATTTCACTTTATACAATTTCCATAATAATTTCTTCCATGTGGGGGGGGGGGGGGGCACAATGCCTATATACGACACTGAATATACTTTTCAGAGATATTCACGAATAACAGCGTTCTAGGAATACAAACGAGAAATAAACAAAATCTATTGCTAGGGGAAAATAACTTAAATTGTACCACTCAATTATCATTCCACTGACACATTTTCTTCCAGACTTGTAAGTGGCAATGCATTTGTAATAATAGCCACTAAATGCATCAATACTCACAAATGGGTTCATTCCATCCCCCATCAGGTCACGACGGCCATGAAAAGGACAAATGTTCTACCACAGGGGGCAAGGTCTAAGCGAAATCGGGCGAGATTTCAATAGCGGGACTAATTTTCAAAAGTAGGCACCGCTCGAGAAATCATCCGGCAGCACACTTTTCCCTCTTGCTCGTAGAGAATGGCGAGAATAATGTGTTTGTCCCTTCCACTGACAGTAAGTGAATCACTCGAAACATGCGGCCTTTGCGTGCATTGTGCGCGAGTTGACAACAATGACGATACAAGTTCATCAAAACCTTTTACTAGAAGTTAACTTTATTATCGTTTGTTAAATGCACGTTAAGTACAGGCGAGATACAAAACTATAGAGCACTTAGTGTTGCTTCTTCGTGTACCTATGTGGATTGGCAAATTGAAAAAAAAGAAAATTAAAAATGGTTGAATTTAGAAAGTGTGTTTTACTTATTTTGTGTGTTTTGTATAGATATAAAGACGGGTTTTAAATTATCTGGTGGAATTACATTGGTTGCTGCCATTACAACGTAGTCCTACTCATCTGTTTAAATTTTAGCAGATAATTGAAAAACTGCCCCCCAGTTTTCCTTTTGGTTCTCCTGGGGAAAATTGGGAAAATGTAATATTTGCTCATGCTCTTTGGACACGTTACTTTAAAGTTTAAACAGACGAATGCAAGATTAACTAACTTTTGGATTAATTTATCTTTTTGAATCGATTTGAAGATTTTGGTAATACCAATCCTACTTGAATCGGTCGCTCAATTGTCTACAAGTTGTCCACTTGGTTCTCGGTTCTCCCCAGAACATTTTATTGCCATCACTCAAATAGTTTTGACTTGTTAAAATTGAGTTTAAATTGTATATAAAAAAAATCTAAAAAAAAACCTATACACTCTATTATGAACAAAAAAGCTATAAATGTACCTATAGATAAATAACAAATTCCAGAGTGTAATTTTATGTTTTTTTCACCCCGTGAAACGCATTTGATAAAAGTCGAACGCAGTTTAAAGTGTGTTAAAATGTTGTAAATCGACATGAAGTGTAAAGTGAACTGCTGAAGCACAACAATGTTACATCTAGGAGGCAGTGACACTTCTAGGGACCTTGACACCCGCTGTGAGGGTTGATTCTGTGCTCTCGGGCAGGGCGGGGTGCGCGCAACACCGGCACAACTCATCGTCAACGTATTGGAAACCACACTCGATCTGATTCGAAATCTTAGACGAATTGTATCAAGAAAATCATACCATAACTCGTTATTTGTTGTATGAACGTTGCTGGAGCAAACCGTAAGGAGCAGAGTTGACCCCCGGCCTCAAAATGACCCCCTTGCCCACCCTCCCGGCGCCCATAGGCAGAGTACACATTACAAAAATGGAAATGTCTGTTTATGGTATGTTGACCAAAATACGACTGTATCTCTACATACATTATTGAAATTGATAAATTAAGTTATCAAATAATTTTAAAATTTTAATCTCATGTCTTTCCAATTATTGATTTAAACAAAAAAAGAGTCTAAACTTTTACATTTTGAATTCAAATTTATTTTCTATGGATTCAAGATGAAACTTTTGGATAAAATTCAACTCTTGCAATAATTTTGAAGTATTTGATTGGCAATTAGTAACGTTCATCTTGGAATGTCCTATATTTTATTGAATACACCAATACTGATCGACTTCTGACCGACATAGATCCCGTCAGCGTCACCCCTGGGTCTATAGCCCCGTGTTGCACGGACCCGATCAGATGGAGCTATTTAATGGCTTGTGTAATGCCCCTCACGGTTCCAGGAAGATCTGCTGGTCGAAATCACATCTGTTGTCGAGCAGAATGAGGACAATATGGGAACGTGGGAAGGCTTATCATAACTTGATCAATTGCCGTGAAATACGTCTGAATTCTTGGAGGTAAATCATAGCAAGATTCTGACTTTCATGCGTTTTGGAAATAATACAATATGTTGTATTTTTTTTATTTCAGTGGTTTGGGAATGATTATGCTGATGATTGGGAGATGAGGACGAAGCACAAGCACAAGGATGAACGGTGGGAAGAAGGCGACCATTGACTATTAGCATGGAACCTTCCCAACATTTGCCTATCGACTGAGAAGAACTACGAAAAGATTCAATCAGAATGGACTACGGAGTGCGCCTGAGCCAACTTGCTGAGTTAATGTCATAGGTTGGTAAAACAATAAATTGTAGAAAGCATGAATTCTTGATTCTTGTTGTAAGTTTTGAACTTTTATACAAATTTTGAACAAAAAATAACGTTTCGTTATGATTCTGAAAAGAAAAATTCGAATTATTCTTGAAGTGTTGTAATTTCTACGACGAATACTTTAAATACGCTGCGAGAGTTAGAGAAGAATAATTCTCGCAAATATGAAATAAGTAGAAATTAAGCGAACTCACTAATATCAAACGTAGCGATTAGGGTTGATGTATGCAGCCCGCAGCACACGTGTGTCGTGCTGGTTGCCTAGCCCTCAGTGATCCATGCAGCCCGCAGCACACGTGTGTCGTGCTGGTTGCCTAGTCCCCAGAGCAGCGCGGGTAACAGCACGCGTCATCCACGCAGCTGTAAAACATGTCACCAGGAGCGCTGGCGTTGTAAAGTAATTAGTCCACATAATGTCCAGTTTAATTACACTCTGTGGCAGTACATGACTCGATCATGCCGCTCATTTACATGGAATAACTTGCTGTGACGAACAACCACTCATTTGAATAACAATCTGATTGGTCGGGACTTGCAGATATCTCATTTCTGATTGCAGGAAATGTCATCCTGAATTTATGTGCCCCCCCCCCCTACCCCTCCCCCTCCCGCGCCAGCCTGGCCCAGGGCTCGAGTTTTCGCAAAAACATATTTTTTTTATAAAAAATTATAGTTAAAATATTTATTTTTGTCTCATAATTGAAAATAATTTCGGACAATTATAATTGTAGACTATTTCTATTACTCATCTTACCTTTCATTTTAGGTAAAATATGAGTTTGAATCACTACTTGTATAGTTGGTAAAATTTTACCTTTATTTGAGTTATCTTCCAACTCGAATTCTAGACTGGATTGTTCATTGAGATTAGGTGTTTCTTAGGTAATAGGAATAATAAATCGTTCAATTCGCCCCCCAGATATTCATAATTTATAGCAGGAGTCCGAAATAATCGCGATAAGGTAAACATTCAGCAGCCCATTCTGAGTGTTTCTAAACAACGCGAGGTATTTTGATCAACCAGTACTAAATCTGTTATTCATTACTTATAAACAACACATAAAAGCATACTTTTCAACGATCAACACCTCCATCAGTTTCATCAGAATTTAATCACTTTTACCACTTAAAATCCAGAAATAATAATTCAGTAATGTATACACAAAATGAGTGGAATAAACTATCTATGCTTTTAAGTGGAAACCCTATAAATGATGCGCCGCGATTTGTCTCTATCTTCACGCGTTATCCGCTAATCTCGAGTCACGTGTGCAGCGGCCATGTGTTTGCGCATGCGCTTATGATGTCTTGTTAGTCCTGATTGCGCAGACGCGTTGACAGAAGCCATTAAACTTCACGCCGGAGATGCCAGAGAGATTTTGGCAATTATTTTCTGGAGGGTTTTTTTCAGAGCTAGTTTTTGTCGGTAAGGACGGCGTTTCTATTCTGGATTTAGTGATGTAAACAGAGAGACAACTGGAAACAGATTTTTGCGGCTGGATAGTTATTTTTTTCTCTATGAAACTCAACTGTAAGTGGGTTGTTAGAGCGTGAACATAAATTGCGATAAGACAAAATCACTGCGGTGTTTCTCAATGTTGACAGAAAATCCACAAACATCTTCTTTGAGAGTTCAAGAAGTTGGAGAATATTTTGGTATCATGGAATTTGTGGCCTGCTTTTTTATTGAAGAAGGATTGGTGTGTTTCCATAACCAATAGTATAATATTTAGAAGAAATGCTGTACCAGGATTTAAATTATATTTGAATTTTGGTATTTAATATTTAAAATAATGTTTGAACAAGACTGGGATGAAGACAGATGATGTAAAAAGGCTTTTAGTTTCGCACTGTTCTGCAGCTAGGCTAATGGCAACGAATGAATGATTGTGATGTGATGTGATGTTGAAGGTGGGAAGGAGGCGATCGTGTCCTGTTAGTCAGGAACCTTGCCATCATTTGCACCCGACTGAGATAACTGCTGTCAGGAAAGCGAACCAGAATCTTCCGTGTCATACTTTATATTATCCTGACTCTAATGGAAGTTTTCCGTAAGACCAAATCATATTTCAAGATGCGTCTTTAGCATTGAAAATCACGATAAACCACGATCCTGGTAGTCGACTGTGAGTTTCGAACCCGAGCGAATCCTCGAGAGTCTAATGTGCTGACATCTGAGCTAATGTCATCAAATAAAATCTTCCTTCAGGAACATTGCCAGTTTATTCTTCATAATTCTGGAACCCCTCGTCTCTCATTGACCAATACATCCTGCTCCTTTCCTGCATCTCCTAATCCTGGAATTACATTTATCACATGAAAATCATTATAATCATTCACTTACGCCATTAGCTGCCATTGAAGAATTCCTACGCTCATTTAGAATGATTTTCTTTGACGAAATGTGACCAGTATGCAAATGTTTCACACTCAAGGTTCTTACAAGGAACAAAGTATATTGCACTTATTAAAGTTCATTGCATATAGCTACGTGATAATGTGCTAACAAGAATCGCCAAGTAATAAAAACTAAAGATAAACAGTTTAAAGATAATTAATATCATATCTATACGTACTGCTCCATAAAATATCATAACATAATTACATATTATGGATAATATTTTCTAACGACGCCAGATAGCATGAGCTTTCAACGACGAGTAGTTAGGAGGTAATTTATTTCCAAGTCTAATATTTAATCAATGCAATTAGAATGCAATTATCCATGGCGTGCAGGGTATGCGAATTGCGCTAATGCAAGAATGATTGCATAGCATCACGTTTACCAATTACATCTAAAACGTGGCACCATTTTGAAATGCAGAAGGCAGCTTCGCAGTTGGGTGCAGGCGAAATGGAAACAATAGGACGAAGATAGTTTGAGATGGTGACGTCGGTAGAATTTTTAATATGATAACTATCATTATTTTTATGATGGCTGAGAGTTACGTAATGTTGGTTATAACTTGTATGAACGTTTGGTATAAACTGTTTCATTGTGTATGACTAAGATGACAGAGACGGCTTTATGGTCTCAGGTAGACATATCTTGTCAACGTGTAATTTGCATAAATAATTCTAATCGTGTTCGTTTGTTTGGTTTGGTTTAATTCGCAGAGAGGAAGAGTGGCTTTCACAATGAAATTGATAATACGCATTTACTTTCATAGTTTAGCTTCAAAATTTTCTTCAGTTTATTTCAAAATTAGTTTTAAAACCGTCTTTATTTTCAAAAATTAAGATGATGTGTAGACGACTTTAAAAGGTAAAAAAGATATTAGATTAATGGAGAATAAACCAAATGAACCGAGCATGGAATTGAACTCGAGGTCCTGGGGTCGATTCCCGCATCCGTCGTTCCTGACTGCTTTATCGTGGTTTTCCTCAGTCGGTAGTCAATGCTACGAACGAACATTCTAATATGCAACGACCGCCTCCTTCACAGCTCCAATCTTACACATATTCTTCATCATCATCCAATAAAATAAAATATTGTTTTTGTGGTCTCTTTCATCATTATTTAAAAAATACTGACGTGCTTTCGGTGAAAGGGATTGCTGACAAAAAGGTATTAAATTAAACCATTTTAAACCCAAACAGACTCCTGGTATTAAAACAATGGTATTCCTGGAATCAGTTTAAAAAACATCACAATGCTTTTTGTCCATGAAAGTGGTCGTGTTTATTTTAATTTCGTCCTGCAAATGTATCGCTATTCCTGTGGAGCCAGCGAGGCGCCAAGGGCTGACCGGGCGGGAAAACACACGTGACCCGAGATAAGTCGGATTAATCGGGACTCGAACTCGTGGTCACTTGGAAGCTTGACTTAGAATAACTTCGCTTGATTTGATTCAAACAATCATTTTACTCTGCTTCAGAGACAGCCATATGAAGGGTCAGGAAAAAGTCACATTCGGATGAGATAAACGAAGTTTTATGTTGAAACTCGATACAAATCGATATAACTCGATATACTACAAATCGATATTTCAATTGAAGGGGGAAGAGTGGTCTAAGCGCCACTTTTTTCATAATTGAGATATTGTATGCATGTGTCGCTCTCAGAGCCCTCTATCAGAATTCAGAATACATAATGGGCTAAGCGTAAAACAAAATCCAAGTTCTATTGACGTTTGGTCTAAGTCCTCTGACGAGTATATGCATGTGAAGATTCTAATAAACCCTTAATTATTACAGAATATTGGAAATGGCGCTTATACCACTCTTCTACTAACCCCTTCAATTGCGTTTTTCAAGACATTGTGGCAATATTTTCTAAAAACCGAGGGTATATTCTGAATGCCCATAAAAATCACTGCACTATTTTATTTTTCAAAAAAGGACATCGTTCTTTCCCTGTACCCTTTATATTTCATTTCAATGGTGCCTTTTGTAATATACTCGTATTTACTTAGGTTATGTAAAATTATGTAAGGTGAATTATGTAAGGTAAGTATTTTTCTTATATATTTGTACTATATAGTATAGTATATAGTAAGTATTTTTCTTATATTTTTGTACTATATAGTGTACTATAAATACTATATTTTGTACTATAGTACTATATAGTACAAAAATATAAGAAAAATACCTACCTTACATAATTCAAGATAGGTATTTCATGATGTTCAGGTTTTTTCTATTTTATATCCCAATTTTTAGAACTTTTTGATAAAAGGTGGTAATTATTTGTGATTTTTGAAAATATAAATATAGGAAACTAGTAGGTATACTCTTATGTTCATAAACATTGTCAATCATTTGTAAATTGAGACAGCTTCAATTTTTGAATAATTTTGAACCGAAAAATCGTTGGCTTGGTTCAAAATTGTTTCACTATTTTTTTTAATGAAATTTGCTCCCAGTTATGTGAAAAAGAAACTGCTTGATGAATGATGACTTTTTGATCGTAGTACTAAGCATTGATTGAATGATTTCCCATGAAGTGTAGACTGGCCGCAGTCGCAAGCTTCAGGGAGCACTCGACTGACTTTATCTCCAGATAAACGTCCCTCGGGACCCCAGTCACGTGACATGCTAACTCGCACCACGTGACACGGCAGCCATCTTGCGAGGTTTAGCACAGATTATCCGCACGACTCCCGCGGGAAATAAGAATACACACGACACCGACACCGAGGTTGTTATAACGATTTTCTGCGAGAAAATGGTAAAAAATACACTATTTCGGGAGGGGGTGGGGTGTCTTTTTACGCCGTGACGTTCCCTCTTGGTTGGATGAGATATGATGTAGACTATTGTTCAGATTGACGTCTATTCTGTGGATGAGATGACTTTAGGACTTAATCACGTTCTAAGACAATTCTTTCTGTTCAACAATCAAGCCTGGAGAAATGATTTTGACTCTGTGGTCTCTTAATCGTTCAGAATCTGAACTAAGTGATGGAATGAGGCTTTCGTTTACATTTGGTGGTATATAAGTTTGAAACAATTATCTCTAAATGTCCTACAATCGCTAATTACTATGTCCAATTGAGATTGAGAATATTGAATATATTTTTTAAAATTATTTATGTTAAAATATAACATTGTTATTTATTTATTTGTAGTATCTACACAAATATTTTGTTATTATAAAGCGATCAAAATAAAGATATAGAATTGATGAAATTTTTTAGAGTTTGAACTTTCACTATAAAAATTTAAAAAGTCGGCAACCATCGGTTGCATTTTAAAGTTTGTGAACACATTATGGAAGACTCGATCCTATGCTTGGCTAGTTTTCATTTTTAAACTCTTCCAAAACAAAAACTTAATTTAATGAATGAATGATCCTCTTCCTTTCATGTTACATAATCATTGTAACACGTTCTATTTCTACTAACAAAGTGTCTGTCGCTCGGAATAGCCTCATGGACGTAGGATTGCATCATGCGCCACCATCAAGACATCTTCATAAAGTAGCTTGTTTTCTATGTGGTTAGCAAATGAGATTGTGTAACTTATAACATACCCCATGCGATGCTTCACTATTGTAAGAGGGTAGGAGAGCAGCCATTACCAGGGGCGTTCAGAGACCTTGAGATATGCGACTGACGCGTTGCTGACGGGAAAATGCAGAACTAGTTAGGAAAGTTTAAAAAATTCAAGTAATTGAGCGAGCGTAGCGAGCGTCACCACGGTACTCTTATGGCACTTTCTCTGTGTGTTTTTTTTTTTTTTTGTGTTCACAGCCCAGGCCAAACGGCACAACCAATCGATCTGAAATTTTGCACATATACTGACGTAATCTATGCGGTCCCTGGGATCGTTTTTGAACGGGCTCATGTGATTGGTTCAAATTTAAAAAAAAAATATCTTTTGATTGGTTGTTCCGAGCAATTTGAAATTTTGACAAGTCATTACGACCAACATTGTACCCAATCATACAAAGTTTCAGCCAAATCCTCCCATTGGTTAAAATTAAAAAAAATCTTTCATATGATTTTTGAAATTTAAACTAGAACCGTATGACCGATCAACTTAAAACTTTGCATGGTCATTAAGACCAACATTATCTGTATTTTTGACAATTTTCAGACTTATCTGTGTTTAAATCCAAAAGTTATCGACATTTTACGGACATTTAGCGTGTTGGCTGTCAAATTACTCAAAAATGTTGATCACGGCTACTTCGACTCTTTATAGTTCCAAGGTAGTTAGAGCAGAAACTTTCAAACGTATGAAACTGATATGAAACGTGTAAGTACACACACTTTTATCATATGAGTGGTCCCAGGTATATTTTTTTAAATAGATCCTATGATTTTTGAATATTAAAAAGGAACATTCTAATCATAAAGGTTCAATCAATCAACCTAAAACTTTGCATGGTTATTGGGACTAATACTTTAGGAATAATTGGAGATTTTATACCTACAAGTCTGACGAATTTCAAGAATTATTGGCTTTTAATGATATTTTCGATAGACATAATTTCGGTTCAAGGTGTTGCGCGTGTCCGTGCTCGCTCATCAACGCGTTACACTGAGCGTTTTCCTAGTTATCTATTGATTGGTAAAAAGCATCGGCCTAGCCTTCTCTTCTGGAAAAAATCACTTTCAGAGTGAATACAAAAAAAACTGACGAGTTATTAACTTGACACAGTGTTTTCTTTGTTTTACCTGGAAAAATGTAGATGGTTTGCTAATAAACATAAAACTTTCATCAACATCCGTACTCTTACTTTATATACGATGGGCAAGTTATTTATTTTCAAATTAAAATTAAGTTAACTTGTTTACTCCGACCATTTTCCAATATGCTTATTCTGTCTAGGAGAACTTGGCTGTTATTTTTACACTGAGTGCTGTTTTCAAGCCGTGTTACCAATCTCCTCTGAGCCAAGCTTCGAGTGGCTGATTTTCAACCTTCTCTTCACCACAAGCACAGCCCTCTCGATTACCACCCTGCAGTAATTCCCAGGCGCTTAGCTGTAATTGGATTGCATCACGAAACCATCAAGGCGGCGGTGTAAAGTAAATGTGCTCTCATAAACCCATGGCCTCGAGGGGGGGTTGCGTGGGGGGCGGCTCTTGCTCTTAAGGGATGTTGTTCCACCCTCTCGTGCCGCCACTTTGTAGTTTATTTAGGGGTGTGTGGGTGGGGGTGGGGGTTCATAAACATCGGCATGACAGTGTGCTATCAGGGTACATGATATTGCATGGAGAGGAAGAGGGATGAAATTGTTTTGTTAGGAAGCGGGAAGGGGGTGGGGCTGGGGGGGGGGGATCAGTTGCGTGCGCATGGTGGTTAAAGTGTAGCAATTTTGATGGCAATCATTTCTGTGTCACATTTTTATTAGATTACATTATTGTACACTTGGTTTCTTATTGTTTCATCTCCATGTAGAATTAACTAATTTCAATTTATCACCCATAAATTTCTTTTGAAATAAAAGTTGCTTCCTATTATTTAAATAGCAAGTGACAAAATTGACTGGGATTTTAGTATCATGTCAGACTATACTTCTACTTTGAAAGTCAAAACATTTAGTAGTGTATAACGTCTCATGGTTCTGCAACTTGACTGCATGATTATGGAATCAGGATGGACAGTGGGAAGGATGCGGTTATGGCCTATTTATAAAGAACCTTCCCATTATTTGTCTCTTGACTGAGGAAAGCCACGAAATAACCTCAGTCAGTAAGATGGCCGCAGAAATCGACATTATCGTCGCAGCAAAACATTTAGAAATATCATAGTTTGAATCCCTCAATGATAGGATTAGGTTACGAAGCGTTTGCAATTTCTTCCTAGGCTGCGATGATTTAATCAAATTCAATCATTTTAATGATCTGATCAAAACTTCTAAGTTGAAATTCCATCGGAGTGATTGGAAACGACCAATCGGAATGATACTTTACCAACATGCCATCCAATCAACCCACTTTCAGAATATTTGAATTTTCTTCCAATATAATTTAACTGCTGTGTTCCAGCAGCCATTTGTATTTTATATTCAACGCGAGTGAATGCTATTGTCACAAGGGTTGATTCATCCCCTCCACCCGTCATGTAAGTTAAAAGCTCACGCAGGGGGGGGGGGGGGGAGGGTCACGGATAATTGAGTTGTAACAAACACCCGCCTAATGGGATTAGCCCGCAATCAAACCATCCATTCACCCCCCCCCCCCCCCTTCTTCACCCTTCACCCTCGCTTCCTTGCAGAGCAATACAAGGACGATCAGGATAATTGTGCCATTATGATCCATCGGCATGATTAGCCAGTCAGATGTGATTTGTGCGCTTTTTCACGTTTATGTTCGATTTAGCGGAATTGCGCATTTCGTATGAATGAGTTCTTTTAGGAATTGAAAAATATTTCTACGTTTATTCAAAATTCTAGGCAATAGAATTGCAAAATTTGCTCGATTTAAATTGTCCAGAATAATACAAGAGCTACCAGTTAAGAAATTAGTGAGCAATAGAAATAATATTTTTTAGGGAGCCGCCTTCATCCCTGTAAGTAAACCCTTATAGGTTTTATTGTTTTTAGCGTCGTACTGCTCTGCAACTAGGCTAATATCCAGAAGAAGGATTATTATGAGAATTGGGAGATGTTTTTGAAGAATAGGTAATAATGGACATTGGGCTCTATACGAGTAGGGGACCTTCCCAACATTTGCCTCTCGAGTGAGTGAAGCTACAAATAAACAAACCTCTTTAAACAAATCGATGGTATACAGTTACATAGTACATGGATGATAATGCACTCTTACCACTTCTACCCTTTCATCGTAAATATGAGTAGTATGCATGGTAGTCTGGGGCACAAAGGATGCCGACAAACGATGCCGCCTCTATTGTCCTGTCAATCATCTCACGGTCAATTAGTCAAAGGGTTCCCACGGTCAATTAGTCAAAGGGTTCCGCCTATTGTCCTGTCACTCATAATCACAAGGTCAATTACACCTGTCAATCCGGTCAATTAAACCTGTCAAGCATCATTACTTCCGGTCAATTAAACAAATTTGCATAATCAATCCAATCAATCAAAAAAAAAAGGTGCATCCAATCCGATTCTGGCGCGTCATATCAAGGGATAGAGGCGTAATTAGTACTAGAGTGCCAGGCGCATTTTATTCGAATTTTTAATCGAATTTGCATATCCAAAAGTGCGTTTTAATCGAATTTGCATATCAAAAAGTGTGTTTTAATCGAATTTGCATATCAAAAAAGTACATTTTAATCGAATTAGCATATCAAAAAGTACATTTTAATCGAATTAGCCTATCAAAAAGTAGATTTTAATCGAATTTGCATATCAAAAAAGTACATTTTAATCGAATTAGCCTATCAAAAAGTGCATCCAATCAATTAAAAAGTGCATAATCAATCCATTTAATCAAGTGCATATTAAATTCAATCAATTAAAAAGTGCATTCAATCAATCAAAAAGCGCATCCAATCAAAAAGCGCATAATCAATCTAATCAATCAAAAAAAAGCGCATATTAAATTCAATCAATCTAATCAATTAAAAAGTGCATTCAATCAATCAAAAAGCGCATCCAATCAAAAAGCGCATAATCAATCTAATCAATCAAAAAAAAGCGCATATTAAATTCAATCAATCTAATCAATCAAAAAGTGCATCTAATCAATCAAAAAGCGCATATTAATCGTGGTCGTCAGAGGCGCGCGCATTGCTGTATCATCTTGGAATCAGTAACTCACTAGTCTTAACTTGAAAACGCAGGTGTAGTACTACGTCATCGTGACCAGGTAGTGCAAGGGTGTGGTCCTTTTGTATCCAACAACAACATCACTTGACATTGAGTGACCATCAATAGAAACAAGGGTTAAGCTCTATTGTTAATGCGTACACCTGAGTACGTATATAGTGCGCTTCATTGGTTTTCTTTAGACTATAATCTTTAACTGACAGTAAGTGACATTATGCCCGGGTAGCTCAGTCGGTAGAGCATTAGGCTTTTAACTTAATGGTCCAGGGTTCGATCCCCTGCTAGGGCGAATCTCTTTTTTATTTCGCGAAGCCCGAGGGATCTCCTTTTTATATTATTTTTCCTGCGCTTATCTCTTTTCAATTAAAATAAAACGATTTGTTATTAACACTATATGGAAGAGGCGGGGTTTACTCAATAACAAAACAGATTTCTCATTAACCAGTATATTGAATGAATGAAAAAGTACACAGTACATTCATGAAAATACATAGTCATACATAATCAATTATTAGAATCAGCATCCCACCAACCACTTTGGTACTCTAAAATATTGTCTATATCCAACTTCATAATCACTTCACGAACACTAAAATAATTGTTCTGATCTTCAAATGCTTCGATTCACTTTCTTGCAGTCGCTTCAATGTCTGGGAGTAGATTCTTAGAAACATATTATGAACCAATGCCAAACCCAAAATAGTCATACATAATCATATTCTGAAATTCGATACTTGTTATGATACGGGGTTTGATATGTAAAAGATGTTCAATTGTTGATTGCTCGAGAAATATACTATTTCCACGGTTAATTGGCTTGATGCCTACTACATATTCACCGTTACTTAGCTCGGTTGTAAATAATAAATTAGGGCCAATAGTTAGCACAACAGAACTTTCTTTAAAAGGTATCAAGGCAGTGGTGACGTCTTGTTCCGATGAAAGTGCTGGTGGCCCCGATAAGGGCCGTTCGCGGCGTTTCGGAAACTTTAATACTTCCATATTATGGCGGCGACTGGGTTCGAAAACATTGGCATCCACAACTGCTAATTCACTGTAAAACTTGATCCATTCTTGTGAAGAAAAGTATATCTTACCCTCATGTCTTGATGACAGAGTAACAATGGGCATGTAATTCTTCAGAGGGTCTGATCCCACGATAACACTTTGTGTTTTATTAAGAGTAAATAGGCTATTCATTACCGTAGCAATTTCTTCTTGTTTCACGTTCTTCACACTTTGAATTTCTTCAACAGCACTCCGCTTGTGTGATGCACCGAAACCTACTTCAGCACTCAGCTTAAACATGTTGCTTGTTTGGATATTGGAATCAAACTGCCTCTTTACAGCTCTTTAGAAAAAGGTGTAGATGAGGGAGACACAGTCACTTGCAGGTACCAGTTTCAACAGGTTTCCAACATGTACACGATACAAGTTATCCCAACCCTTTGAACATTTTTAGTTATCAGTACAGGCCATAGTTAAATATTAGGTTCCAGCTCTCTAAGAATTCTTATATCATACGATGTACGATTGTTTACCAAATCTCGCTCTATTTCGGCTATATAGTGCAATTAATTGTACATCCGTCCCCTTTTCTTCAAAATACATCTTTTTAGCGATAGCCGTTTGTACGAAGCCAACCCAATCTGCCAATTCCTCGTAAATATTCTCACAGTGCTGTCATTTTCTTTCACAATAGAAGAGAGGGTGCGACCTCCCAACCCTTGGCACAGGTGCTTTGAAATAACAACTGAACGAGGTGAAAGTAAAGAAGGACTCTTGGTGTAGATCACTAACCGCATATTTTAAAAGTGTAAAGTGGCAGTGGCTCGACCCCCGAGGGTTCTCCTTTTTTTTTCCAGCAGCGCTTATCTCTTTTCAATTAAAATAAAACGACCCGTTATAGGAATCCTGCTCGTGACGTCACAGTGGTAGAAAAATGGAGACTGCGCTGGTAGGGGAAATGTGTCAAAGCTATAAATAATAGCTATAAATCATATTTCTCAGATGAATATTTAACTTGAAGATGTGTATGGATAAATATTGCGTATTATTATTAACTTGTACTTACTTAAATATCTTTCTTTCACAATTAATAACTCTAAATATGATATTTGGATTGCCGCTGTCAGATTTGTTTATTCCCTATACTTTTTTATGTAGGTTGCTATGGCAACCTTTTCTCACGCAGGATGCCTATTAAAAGCTATAAGGAAGAGGTAAGGTTTACTCAATAACAAAACAGATTTCCCCATTAACCAGTATATTAAATGAAAAAAGTACACAATACATTCATGAAAATACATAGTCATACAAATCAATTACACACTAGTAACATCATCCCACCAGCCACTTTGGTGCTCTAAAATATTGTCTATATCCAACTCCATCATCACTTCACGTACACTAAAATGAATGTCCTGATCTTCAAATGCGTTGATCCACTTTTTTGCAAACGATTTTGGTGGTACACTTTCAATAAAAGAATAATCGTCAATGAAAGAATCATCGTCACTGTCTGAAATCAGCTCTTCGTGAAACATTTCCCAGTACTCTTCAGGTGTAGTCTTCGGCGGTGGACCTTCGCGAATCCTCTGCAGAGAGCCCGCAAAACAAAGTGCATAGAGTCTGCTTTTACTTTCCAGAACTTCGACGCTTATCATGATACAGGGTTTGATTTTAAAAAGATGTTCAATTGTTGCTTGCTCGAGAAATATACTGTTTCCACCGTTGATTGGCTTGATGCCTACTACAGATTCACCATTTCTTAGCTCGGTTGTGAATAATACATTAGGGCCAATAGTTCTCGAAGCAAAACTTACTTTAAAAGGTTCGAAAACATTTACGTAGGCGACTGATAAATCACTGTAGAACTGGATCCATTCTTGCGAAGAAAAGTATATTTTATCTTCGCATCTTGATGACAGAGTAACAACGGCCAAGAACGCCTTCAGAGGGTCCGCTCCCACGATGACACTTTGTGTTTTATTAAGAGTAAATAGTCTATTCATTACCGTTGAAATGTCTTCTTGTTTCACGTTCACCACACTTTCTTCAACATCACTCGGCCCATGTGATACTTCAGCACTCAGTTTAAACATATTGCTTGTTTGGATATTGGAATCAAACTGACTCTTTACAGCTCTTTCGAAAAGGTGCAGTGGAGGGAGACACCGGCGCCTGCATGCACTATACAAAAGAGGAGTAAGTTTCATTGTGAATGATTATACACTTGATTACCCTTCAGTGATTTTCTTTAGACACCCCAAACTATTTCTCTTCTTAAACAATAGAAGCGAAGGTGCGCCATCCTAACCCTTAGAAAATCAGGTCAGACGACAGCGTGAGAAGTGGGTTATAGGATTCTACGTCACACGGAGGACAGCGAATAGCAAAGCTCGAAATGGGAATAGGGGTGTATACATTTAAGGATAGGTTTCTCTAGCCAGACGTTACAGAATATGCGCATAGGTCTTTGCGCATCATTTGTCTTTGTATAATAGTCAGAAATGTAACAACAATCTGTTTTATATTGTCACCGTCAGAAATTAGCTGTGGCGAACGCTGTTTTAGCATCAAATTTATATATTCAGTTAAAATATTATGTGAATGTTCTCATTGCAGAATATAATATTGATGAGATTGTTGAAAACATTTAAATATTGATATTATATATGATATAGGAAAATGATAGGTGTACTCAATGACAAGGCAGATTCCCAGTTAACCAGTATAATTAAATTCAAATTGATTCATTACATTCATGAAAATATATTGAGAGAGACATACATCTACAATTATTCACTCGAAACTTCTTCACACTGTGGCACTACTATTATTCAATTATCATCTATATATCATCTTTAATCAAATTCGACGTCGCTTTACCTATACTATACACTATATGGATTGTACTTAATCTTCAAATGTTCTGATCCGCTTTTGCGCAATTGATTCCAATTCATTATTGCTACATTTAAATATTACACATTCTTTATTTTCCACCATCCTTGTTGAGTAAGCATACCATCAATGTTCAATTCAAGCATGGCTATTCTGACTCCAATGGGAACTCCGATGTCTTTAAACCGGCTCTGCCATTTCTCTCTGACTGAGAGTTCCAGTAACGCATTGTCTTTATTCATTTCTCCAGGGCGATTAGGTTTCAAAAGGAGTTCTTCCTCGTCGTCTCCTTCTTGTTTTACCATGCGTGGTTGGTTAGTAAGTTGAAAAGTGTTGAAAATATGTACAAACCACTGTTTATACATTTGACTGCAATTCCTCATTTCCTCAATACATAGGTTAATACTTGGAATTAATTTTACAAGATGTTCAACTGTAGAAACCGCTAGTAGCATCTCCTTACTGTACCTTGATTTGACAGATACACAAGGACCATATGTAGCCTCAGATATGAAAATGGTGTGTGACGCACACACGCCACCCATATATAATTGTCTTAACCTATGATTTGCAACAGCGTCCCTTGCTTCAACTATTAAGGGATGTGCAGATAACCATTCATCTGCAGAGAAACTCACTTTAAAGCCCTCTTGTGAACCTAGAATGATAACCGGTTGAAACTCTTTTAAGGGATGCACACCTACAAGTATGTGCTTACTGCGAGAAGTACTCAGATAAAACAAGCGGTTCATGATAGTTGGTACGTCATTCTGTTGAACCATCCTCGATTTGATCTAGACGTTACTCTAAAACAAGCAAAAAGATACACTGTTTTATGTTAGAGCAATAATTGTGAATATACAAAGTTTTGCTCTGTTATAGTGTGACATAGCTTATAGCGTAGATACCTACCTCGATTATGTTTTAGCGTTGAAATGTTGAAGGGTATGAAATAAATTATTACACAGCGTGCTGATCGTCTTCTTTCTTCAGATTCTTTTATTTATTAAAATGCTGTAATTAGCAATTAAATTAACCCACCGTCTTAACTTAAAATGTACGACAAATTTCCAAGTTTAGTTTGATTAAGACGAAACACTATGAAACATGCGCGTAAACGAATTGCTTATGTAGAGCACAATAATATTCGCAGCCACCAGCACTGATCCAAGAACGTTAGACGAATGACATGCGCAGCTTACAATTTCAGACGGTTCTTTAATTTAAAGACATGATTGTGACGTGTTTTGACAAGATCTGACTAGTCAATTCATGCCCAAAGATGATAAAATTTAACATTGCAGTTGCTGCCAATTTTCTTTTTACTTCACAGCAATCACGAAAATGCAACAACTCATGAATATACCACACTGTTTTCGGATACTTTCACTCTAGGACTTAAAATCACCTAGATCCCTGAATTCGGAAAATTAGCTGCAGTTACACAGTAGTTAAGAACTTCATTACACACAGGATTGTAGCATCCTTTCCTGGAGCAGTTATTTTTCTTCTTCACGCGCTTCCCTTCTGTCAGAAGGTATAACTTCACAAGTTTACATCTGATTAGCTCCTCTGGACAATGCACACAATGTACAACACAATACACACAGTGTACAACACAATGCACACAATATACAACGCAATGCATACTATGTACAACACAATGCACACAATATACAACACAATGTACAACACAATACATACAATGTACAACACAATGCACACCATATACAACACAATGCACACAATGTACAACGCAATGCACACATTGTACAACACAATGCACACAATGTACAACACAATTCACACAATGTACAACACATTGCACACAATGTACAACACAATACACATAGTGTACAGCGCAATGCACACAATGTACATCACAGTGCACACAGTGTACATCACAGTGCACACAGTGTACATCACAATGCACACAGCGTACAACGCAATGCAAGCAGTGCAATTACCTGCTACCTTTACAATTATCAATCATATTTTAGTGAAAGATAGGAAGAAGAAACAACTTACTGAGGAGATGAAAATTAAGATTCATCTTGTTATGTCTAAAGAAGATCATATTATATTATATTTAGAAATGCTGTAGTGTGTAGAATTTGTAGTAAACCACTAAGTGGAGATCGCGTCTGTGACCATGACCATATGTGTGTGTTAGTTTCAGAGGAGCAGCCCATAGCACATGCAATGTAAACTCTGTTCAAGCAAAACATATACCTGTTGTGTTTCATAATCTACGTGAGTACGATTCTCATTTGATTATGAAGGAAATCGGTATTTCAGTAATTCAAAATAACATGGAAAAGTATATCTCCTTCACTTTCGGTCGATTAAGATTCATTGATTCATTCCAGCTCATGAGCACATCATTGGAATCATAGTAAACAACCTTAGAAAGGACGTTTCAAGTAAATTCACTATGTTAAAAGAATGATTTGATTCTGATTCCCTCCCACTTCTGTTGCGTAAATGAGTATTTCCATATAGCTATGTCGATTCTGAGGGAAAGCTGATGGAAAGTTCTCTACCTCCTAAGTCTGCCTTCAGGAATGATCTCACTGGAGATGAAATCTCCAATGACGATTACAACCATGCACATGAAGTGTGGAGGAAATTCGAAATATCAAGCATCGGTGAGTACCTACCAGGATCTATACATCACCACTGGTATTCTCTTGCTTGTCGATGTATTTGAGAGTGTTCGTAGTCTGTGTCTGTAATTCTACTGCACCGACCCCCTGTCATACGTTCAAAGCTCCAGGATTAGCCTCGTAGAGTTTCTTGACAATGACATATGCTCGTCTGGAGCTCATTACTGATCTCGATATGTATCTGATTGTCTTTCCAACCAACCAATTTAGTCTAAGCTCTCCAATCAGCACCGTTCATTATAGAAATATAGATTTTCTTGATTATTTTCTTAATTAATTTTCTTGAAACATGGAGAAACAGTGTCTATGTACCTAACTGAGTTCAATTCGATGGGTTATAGGTTTTGTACTGCAATTGAGGAATGTCCCTTGCTCGGAGTCCTGTGTTATTGATGGGTGATCAATTATGAACCGGGGCCAGCCCGTCTAAACCGAGCGAGTCGAACCGACTAACCGAACCGTCTAAACCGAACGAGTCGAACCGACTAATCGAACCAACTGAACCGAACGAGTCAAACCGACTAACCAAACGGCCTGAAACTACCGAACGGACCGAACCGACTTTACCCAACCACCTGAAATTACCGAACGAGTTGGACCAATTGACCGAACCGCCCAAACTACCGATCCAACGGTCCGCACCGATCAAAACGACCGATAGAACAATCCAAAACGCCCAGAAGAACCGCTAAATCAATCGTTGTTTTTCTTCTCCAGGAATCCACGGAACTGAACCGATTGCCTAAACCGATCGAAAGGCCAAACCGAACAAACCGACTAAAACCGAACTCGACCGATCTTTTTAAATCTCTAGAGCGAACATCTGGCCCCCGGTTCATAATTGATCACCCATCAATAACACAGGACTCCGAGCAAGGGACATTCCTCAATTGCAGTACAAAACCTATAACCCATCGAATTGAACTCAGTTAGGTACATAGACACTGTTTCTCCATGTTTCAAGAAAATTAATTAAGAAAATAATCAAGAAAATCTATATTTCTATAATGAACGGTGCTGATTGGAGAGCTTAGACTAAATTGGTTGGTTGGAAAGACAATCAGATACATATCGAGATCAGTAATGAGCTCCAGACGAGCATATGTCATTGTCAAGAAACTCTACGAGGCTAATCCTGGAGCTTTGAACGTATGACAGGGGGTCGGTGCAGTAGAATTACAGACACAGACTACGAACACTCTCAAATACATCGACAAGCAAGAGAATACCAGTGGTGATGTATAGATCCTGGTAGGTACTCACCGATGCTTGATATTTCGAATTTCCTCCACACTTCATGTGCATGGTTGTAATCGTCATTGGAGATTTCATCTCCAGTGAGATCATTCCTGAAGGCAGACTTAGGAGGTAGAGAACTTTCCATCAGCTTTCCCTCAGAATCGACATAGCTATATGGAAATACTCATTTACGCAACAGAAGTGGGAGGGAATCAGAATCAAATCATTCTTTTAACATAGTGAATTTACTTGAAACGTCCTTTCTAAGGTTGTTTACTATGATTCCAATGATGTGCTCATGAGCTGGAATGAATCAATGAATCTTAATCGACCGAAAGTGAAGGAGATATACTTTTCCATGTTATTTTGAATTACTGAAATACCGATTTCCTTCATAATCAAATGAGAATCGTACTCACGTAGATTATGAAACACAACAGGTATATGTTTTGCTTGAACAGAGTTTACATTGCATGTGCTATGGGCTGCTCCTCTGAAACTAACACACACATATGGTCATGGTCACAGACGCGATCTCCACTTAGTGGTTTACTACAAATTCTACACACTACAGCATTTCTAAATATAATATAATATGATCTTCTTTAGACATAACAAGATGAATCTTAATTTTCATCTCCTCAGTAAGTTGTTTCTTCTTCCTATCTTTCACTAAAATATGATTGATAATTGTAAAGGTAGCAGGTAATTGCACTGCTTGCATTGCGTTGTACGCTGTGTGCATTGTGATGTACACTGTGTGCACTGTGATGTACACTGTGTGCACTGTGATGTACATTGTGTGCATTGCGCTGTACACTATGTGTATTGTGTTGTACATTGTGTGCAATGTGTTGTACATTGTGTGAATTGTGTTGTACATTGTGTGCATTGTGTTGTACAATGTGTGCATTGCGTTGTACATTGTGTGCATTGTGTTGTATATGGTGTGCATTGTGTTGTACATTGTATGTATTGTGTTGTACATTGTGTTGTATATTGTGTGCATTGTGTTGTACATAGTATGCATTGCGTTGTATATTGTGTGCATTGTGTTGTACACTGTGTGTATTGTGTTGTACATTGTGTGCATTGTCCAGAGGAGCTAATCAGATGTAAACTTGTGAAGTTATACCTTCTGACAGAAGGGAAGCGCGTGAAGAAGAAAAATAACTGCTCCAGGAAAGGATGCTACAATCCTGTGTGTAATGAAGTTCTTAACTACTGTGTAACTGCAGCTAATTTTCCGAATTCAGGGATCTAGGTGATTTTAAGTCCTAGAGTGAAAGTATCCGAAAACAGTGTGGTATATTCATGAGTTGTTGCATTTTCGTGATTGCTGTGAAGTAAAAAGAAAATTGGCAGCAACTGCAATGTTAAATTTTATCATCTTTGGGCATGAATTGACTAGTCAGATCTTGTCAAAACACGTCACAATCATGTCTTTAAATTAAAGAACCGTCTGAAATTGTAAGCTGCGCATGTCATTCGTCTAACGTTCTTGGATCAGTGCTGGTGGCTGCGAATATTATTGTGCTCTACATAAGCAATTCGTTTACGCGCATGTTTCATAGTGTTTCGTCTTAATCAAACTAAACTTGGAAATTTGTCGTACATTTTAAGTTAAGACGGTGGGTTAATTTAATTGCTAATTACAGCATTTTAATAAATAAAAGAATCTGAAGAAAGAAGACGATCAGCACGCTGTGTAATAATTTATTTCATACCCTTCAACATTTCAACGCTAAAACATAATCGAGGTAGGTATCTACGCTATAAGCTATGTCACACTATAACAGAGCAAAACTTTGTATATTCACAATTATTGCTCTAACATAAAACAGTGTATCTTTTTGCTTGTTTTAGAGTAACGTCTAGATCAAATCGAGGATGGTTCAACAGAATGACGTACCAACTATCATGAACCGCTTGTTTTATCTGAGTACTTCTCGCAGTAAGCACATACTTGTAGGTGTGCATCCCTTAAAAGAGTTTCAACCGGTTATCATTCTAGGTTCACAAGAGGGCTTTAAAGTGAGTTTCTCTGCAGATGAATGGTTATCTGCACATCCCTTAATAGTTGAAGCAAGGGACGCTGTTGCAAATCATAGGTTAAGACAATTATATATGGGTGGCGTGTGTGCGTCACACACCATTTTCATATCTGAGGCTACATATGGTCCTTGTGTATCTGTCAAATCAAGGTACAGTAAGGAGATGCTACTAGCGGTTTCTACAGTTGAACATCTTGTAAAATTAATTCCAAGTATTAACCTATGTATTGAGGAAATGAGGAATTGCAGTCAAATGTATAAACAGTGGTTTGTACATATTTTCAACACTTTTCAACTTACTAACCAACCACGCATGGTAAAACAAGAAGGAGACGACGAGGAAGAACTCCTTTTGAAACCTAATCGCCCTGGAGAAATGAATAAAGACAATGCGTTACTGGAACTCTCAGTCAGAGAGAAATGGCAGAGCCGGTTTAAAGACATCGGAGTTCCCATTGGAGTCAGAATAGCCATGCTTGAATTGAACATTGATGGTATGCTTACTCAACAAGGATGGTGGAAAATAAAGAATGTGTAATATTTAAATGTAGCAATAATGAATTGGAATCAATTGCGCAAAAGCGGATCAGAACATTTGAAGATTAAGTACAATCCATATAGTGTATAGTATAGGTAAAGCGACGTCGAATTTGATTAAAGATGATATATAGATGATAATTGAATAATAGTAGTGCCACAGTGTGAAGAAGTTTCGAGTGAATAATTGTAGATGTATGTCTCTCTCAATATATTTTCATGAATGTAATGAATCAATTTGAATTTAATTATACTGGTTAACTGGGAATCTGCCTTGTCATTGAGTACACCTATCCTTTTCCTATATCATATATAATATCAATATTTAAATGTTTTCAACAATCTCATCAATATTATATTCTGCAATGAGAACATTCACATAATATTTTAACTGAATATATAAATTTGATGCTAAAACAGCGTTCGCCACAGCTAATTTCTGACGGTGACAATATAAAACAGATTGTTGTTACATTTCTGACTATTATACAAAGACAAATGATGCGCAAAGACCTATGCGCATATTCTGTAACGTCTGGCTAGAGAAACCTATCCTTAAATGTATACACCCCTATTCCCATTTCGAGCTTTGCTATTCGCTGTCCTCCGTGTGACGTAGAATCCTATAACCCACTTCTCACGCTGTCGTCTGACCTGATTTTCTAAGGGTTAGGATGGCGCACCTTCGCTTCTATTGTTTAAGAAGAGAAATAGTTTGGGGTGTCTAAAGAAAATCACTGAAGGGTAATCAAGTGTATAATCATTCACAATGAAACTTACTCCTCTTTTGTATAGTGCATGCAGGCGCCGGTGTCTCCCTCCACTGCACCTTTTCGAAAGAGCTGTAAAGAGTCAGTTTGATTCCAATATCCAAACAAGCAATATGTTTAAACTGAGTGCTGAAGTATCACATGGGCCGAGTGATGTTGAAGAAAGTGTGGTGAACGTGAAACAAAAAGACATTTCAACGGTAATGAATAGACTATTTACTCTTAATAAAACACAAAGTGTCATCGTGGGAGCGGACCCTCTGAAGGCGTTCTTGGCCGTTGTTACTCTGTCATCAAGATGCGAAGATAAAATATACTTTTCTTCGCAAGAATGGATCCAGTTCTACAGTGATTTATCAGTCGCCTACGTAAATGTTTTCGAACCTTTTAAAGTAAGTTTTGCTTCGAGAACTATTGGCCCTAATGTATTATTCACAACCGAGCTAAGAAATGGTGAATCTGTAGTAGGCATCAAGCCAATCAACGGTGGAAACAGTATATTTCTCGAGCAAGCAACAATTGAACATCTTTTTAAAATCAAACCCTGTATCATGATAAGCGTCGAAGTTCTGGAAAGTAAAAGCAGACTCTATGCACTTTGTTTTGCGGGCTCTCTGCAGAGGATTCGCGAAGGTCCACCGCCGAAGACTACACCTGAAGAGTACTGGGAAATGTTTCACGAAGAGCTGATTTCAGACAGTGACGATGATTCTTTCATTGACGATTATTCTTTTATTGAAAGTGTACCACCAAAATCGTTTGCAAAAAAGTGGATCAACGCATTTGAAGATCAGGACATTCATTTTAGTGTACGTGAAGTGATGATGGAGTTGGATATAGACAATATTTTAGAGCACCAAAGTGGCTGGTGGGATGATGTTACTAGTGTGTAATTGATTTGTATGACTATGTATTTTCATGAATGTATTGTGTACTTTTTTCATTTAATATACTGGTTAATGGGGAAATCTGTTTTGTTATTGAGTAAACCTTACCTCTTCCTTATAGCTTTTAATAGGCATCCTGCGTGAGAAAAGGTTGCCATAGCAACCTACATAAAAAAGTATAGGGAATAAACAAATCTGACAGCGGCAATCCAAATATCATATTTAGAGTTATTAATTGTGAAAGAAAGATATTTAAGTAAGTACAAGTTAATAATAATACGCAATATTTATCCATACACATCTTCAAGTTAAATATTCATCTGAGAAATATGATTTATAGCTATTATTTATAGCTTTGACACATTTCCCCTACCAGCGCAGTCTCCATTTTTCTACCACTGTGACGTCACGAGCAGGATTCCTATAACGGGTCGTTTTATTTTAATTGAAAAGAGATAAGCGCTGCTGGAAAAAAAAAAGGAGAACCCTCGGGGGTCGAGCCACTGCCACTTTACACTTTTAAAATATGCGGTTAGTGATCTACACCAAGAGTCCTTCTTTACTTTCACCTCGTTCAGTTGTTATTTCAAAGCACCTGTGCCAAGGGTTGGGAGGTCGCACCCTCTCTTCTATTGTGAAAGAAAATGACAGCACTGTGAGAATATTTACGAGGAATTGGCAGATTGGGTTGGCTTCGTACAAACGGCTATCGCTAAAAAGATGTATTTTGAAGAAAAGGGGACGGATGTACAATTAATTGCACTATATAGCCGAAATAGAGCGAGATTTGGTAAACAATCGTACATCGTATGATATAAGAATTCTTAGAGAGCTGGAACCTAATATTTAACTATGGCCTGTACTGATAACTAAAAATGTTCAAAGGGTTGGGATAACTTGTATCGTGTACATGTTGGAAACCTGTTGAAACTGGTACCTGCAAGTGACTGTGTCTCCCTCATCTACACCTTTTTCTAAAGAGCTGTAAAGAGGCAGTTTGATTCCAATATCCAAACAAGCAACATGTTTAAGCTGAGTGCTGAAGTAGGTTTCGGTGCATCACACAAGCGGAGTGCTGTTGAAGAAATTCAAAGTGTGAAGAACGTGAAACAAGAAGAAATTGCTACGGTAATGAATAGCCTATTTACTCTTAATAAAACACAAAGTGTTATCGTGGGATCAGACCCTCTGAAGAATTACATGCCCATTGTTACTCTGTCATCAAGACATGAGGGTAAGATATACTTTTCTTCACAAGAATGGATCAAGTTTTACAGTGAATTAGCAGTTGTGGATGCCAATGTTTTCGAACCCAGTCGCCGCCATAATATGGAAGTATTAAAGTTTCCGAAACGCCGCGAACGGCCCTTATCGGGGCCACCAGCACTTTCATCGGAACAAGACGTCACCACTGCCTTGATACCTTTTAAAGAAAGTTCTGTTGTGCTAACTATTGGCCCTAATTTATTATTTACAACCGAGCTAAGTAACGGTGAATATGTAGTAGGCATCAAGCCAATTAACCGTGGAAATAGTATATTTCTCGAGCAATCAACAATTGCACATCTTTTACATATCAAACCCCGTATCATAACAAGTATCGAATTTCAGAATATGATTATGTATGACTATTTTGGGTTTGGCATTGGTTCATAATATGTTTCTAAGAATCTACTCCCAGACATTGAAGCGACTGCAAGAAAGTGAATCGAAGCATTTGAAGATCAGAACAATTATTTTAGTGTTCGTGAAGTGATTATGAAGTTGGATATAGACAATATTTTAGAGTACCAAAGTGGTTGGTGGGATGCTGATTCTAATAATTGATTATGTATGACTATGTATTTTCATGAATGTACTGTGTACTTTTTCATTCATTCAATATACTGGTTAATGAGAAATCTGTTTTGTTATTGAGTAAACCCCGCCTCTTCCATATAGTGTTAATAACAAATCGTTTTATTTTAATTGAAAAGAGATAAGCGCAGGAAAAATAATAAAAAAAGGAGATCCCTCGGGCTTCGCGAAATAAAAAAGAGATTCGCCCTAGCAGGGGATCGAACCCTGGACCATTAAGTTAAAAGCCTAATGCTCTACCGACTGAGCTACCCGGGCATAATGTCACTTACTGTCAGTTAAAGATTATAGTCTAAAGAAAACCAATGAAGCGCACTATATACGTACTCAGGTGTACGCATTAACAATAGAGCTTAACCCTTGTTTCTATTGATGGTCACTCAATGTCAAGTGATGTTGTTGTTGGATACAAAAGGACCACACCCTTGCACTACCTGGTCACGATGACGTAGTACTACACCTGCGTTTTCAAGTTAAGACTAGTGAGTTACTGATTCCAAGATGATACAGCAATGCGCGCGCCTCTGACGACCACGATTAATATGCGCTTTTTGATTGATTAGATGCACTTTTTGATTGATTAGATTGATTGAATTTAATATGCGCTTTTTTTTGATTGATTAGATTGATTATGCGCTTTTTGATTGGATGCGCTTTTTGATTGATTGAATGCACTTTTTAATTGATTAGATTGATTGAATTTAATATGCGCTTTTTTTTGATTGATTAGATTGATTATGCGCTTTTTGATTGGATGCGCTTTTTGATTGATTGAATGCACTTTTTAATTGATTGAATTTAATATGCACTTGATTAAATGGATTGATTATGCACTTTTTAATTGATTGGATGCACTTTTTGATAGGCTAATTCGATTAAAATGTACTTTTTTGATATGCAAATTCGATTAAAATCTACTTTTTGATAGGCTAATTCGATTAAAATGTACTTTTTGATATGCTAATTCGATTAAAATGTACTTTTTTGATATGCAAATTCGATTAAAACACACTTTTTGATATGCAAATTCGATTAAAACGCACTTTTGGATATGCAAATTCGATTAAAAATTCGAATAAAATGCGCCTGGCACTCTAGTACTAATTACGCCTCTATCCCTTGATATGACGCGCCAGAATCGGATTGGATGCACCTTTTTTTTTTGATTGATTGGATTGATTATGCAAATTTGTTTAATTGACCGGAAGTAATGATGCTTGACAGGTTTAATTGACCGGATTGACAGGTGTAATTGACCTTGTGATTATGAGTGACAGGACAATAGGCGGAACCCTTTGACTAATTGACCGTGGGAACCCTTTGACTAATTGACCGTGAGATGATTGACAGGACAATAGAGGCGGCATCGTTTGTCGGCATCCTTTGTGCCCCAGACTACCATGCATACTACTAATATGTTATGCGCACAGCACAATTTGTTTCTACAGTTTATTAAGCCCCATTTACACGGTGCAATTTCTTGAACAACTTCTGTGTCACAAAAGTTCTGCACATGTGCAGATTCCCTTTATCATCTCAAAAGTGATACTGCGCACGAGCAGAACCTCTGTGGCACAGAAGTTGTTCAAGAAATTGCACCGTGTAACTGGGGCTTTAGTTGCCATACGAGTTGTTGTTCTAGTTTTGATGGTCCATATCACAGATCATCGCCCTGTAATCATCGCTGCTGAGCATGCGGGGGGGGGGGGGGCACCCGAGTGTCACATATGGAATAACACAGCGACATGTGTGCATGGATCCAGAGCCACCCCTGCTGGGTATTAATAGCGCTGCTCCCTGGCGGCCGATTAGCCAACTGTACGGCTGCCCCTGAGTGCCAGGCAATTTGCACCACACGCCCCTGTGATATGATGAGCCCCCTCCCCCACCCTCCCAACAGGGTTGTTCAGCTATCTAGACTCGTTTTAAAAACATAAGTATGGTATAATATACTAGCGTGCAGTGTGAACATGTAACTACACTCAACAAATCTTAAAACGGTATTTGAGCGACGGGTGGCTGCTGGTCAGGTTCATTGACAATCTATCTTTGTTATTATCAATAAAATCAATTTTTTTCGGCCAATCCATTTCTTTCAAATACCGTTTTATCATTTGTTGAGAGTACATATTTACCTTGAACGGTTTTATAAATTGATCAATATACTTTATTTTAATATATTGGAAAGTAGGTACCTATATAGATTTTTTTAACCAAGTTATATTTTATTATAACCGGTTTTCCTCGAAACAGTATACCTATCAGAAAGTTTCAAATTAACTTATTTTACAGATTCATGTTTTTAAATCTTTAGATTTCTATTCTATGTGAGCGATTGTCTAATTGGTTATTTTAAAAGTCGATTAGCTGACCTGATAACTTCGCTGTTGAGCGCCACAAATCAGATTATCTACCAAGATAGGTGATCTATACACCTTGGCCTGTTGGTGATTATATAATATATCTTTTTTCAAGATAAAAATATTTTGACAGGATGTAACCAAAAATGTGAGATAACAAAATATTTATCTATACTACAATGATAAGATAATAACATTTTACTTTGCCTTTGAACCCAATTCTGACCAGTTACAAGTTTAACTGTTAATTAAATGTCTCTCTAGGACATTTTGTTCATAATTATATAATGACATGAAGCTATTAATAGTAAACTAGATAAACTCTTGATATACGCGTTCCAATAATTTAATAGCCTCTTTATCATTGGTCAAGATAACCCCGTGACCACATTAAATGTTTAAATTATTTAACCTCTGACCTCGGCTCATTAACGCGTTGGCTGCGACCGATATGTGACGTCATTTCTTGTCAGGTCAACAGATTGCGGCTGTTTATTAACAAAGTAGTCAATGATTGGAGCTAATGTAATGACCTTTAAGACAGGCAAATTAGTTATTACTAAACGATTATATTATCAGTTTTTATTACGACATAAGGGAGAAGGTCAAAACATCACATGGATTAGCTTCAAGCTTTCAGGATTTCATAGAAAATGTATTCATTTAACATTATGTTGTTTTAAAATTAATTATGAAAGAGGAAAGCTGAAACATCGCCCTCATATACCTATTTAAACAAACAACAAAACAATCTATAGTTGTGCTAAAAAAAAAAACCGGTTTCATGAAAAGTATTATACTTATATGTATGAGATCCGTTTTCTAAAATACTTTTGTAAAAGTGTACTACTAAGTATGTAATTAAGTAGTAAGTAAGTATGTAAGTAAGTAAAGTAAGTAAGTATAGTAAGTAAGTAAGTATATGCATAGTTTTTGCAAAGCGGTTAAGTGATTTTATGAGTGATTTCATTTGCAATTCAATTGTATAAGTACGTGAAATGTTTTATGACAAAATCCTCTACTCAAAGCCTGATTTACATGATACTCTTTCTTGAACAACTTCTGTGTCACATTTTCATTTTTCATACAACTTTGTATTTATATTATACGATGCAGCTTCTTGTACTCAACTTTTATATTATTTTATAGAACATGTTCTAATTTTCATTCAAGAAGTGTGGCCCAGTGACAGAAGTTGAACACGAAGTTGTTCCGTGTAAATTGGGCTTGATACTGTTTCAAAGTTCTGCCATCAACCTTTTAGAAGTATTATTTTTGAGTTTTCATGAATTATACAAATTTGTTTATTCCTAAATTAACTCTTACAGGCCAAAGAAAAAGATTTCTTAATTTTTCAAATTTAAACATTTTTGTTATCAGATTGAATTCATTGCAAACGTCATGCAACTTGCAGGTGATTCCATTGCAAGTCGAAGTGTATGGCAAGCATCGTGAGTTGTGCCAACCTGTCAACACTCAACACTTCGCCCGTTGTGTTGGCAGACCTGCGCAATCGTCATTGCAAGCTTCATGCAACTTGCATGTGATTCCATTGCAAGTCGAAGTGTATGGCAAGCATCGTGAGTTGTGCCAACCTGTCAACACTCAACACTTCGCCCGTTGTGTTGGCAGACCTGCGCAAGCGTCATTGCAAGCGTCATGCAACTTGCAGGTGATTTCCATTGCAAGTCGAAAGCGTCGTGAGTTGTGCCAACCTGTCAACACTCAACACTTCGCCCGTTGTGTTGGCAGACCTGCGCAAGCGTCATTGCAAGCGTCATGCAACTTGCATGTGATTCCATTGCAAGTCGAAGTGTATGGCAAGCATCGTGAGTTGTGCCAACCTGTCAACACTCAACACTTCGCCCGTTGTGTTGGCAGACCTGCGCAAGCGTCATTGCAAGCGTCATGCAACTTGCAGGTGATTTCCATTGCAAGTCGAAAGCGTCGTGAGTTGTGCCAACCTGTCAACACTCAACACTTCGCCCGTTGTGTTGGCAGACCTGCGCAAGCGTCATTGCAAGCGTCATGCAACTTGCAGGTGATTCCAGTGCAAGTCGAAGTGTATGGCAATTGATCGTGAGTTGTGCCAACCTGTCAACACTCAACACTTCGCCCGTTGTGTTCGCAGACCTGCGCAAGCGTCATTGCAAGCGTCATGCAACTTGCAGGTGATTTCCATTGCAAGTCGAAAGCGTCGTGAGTTGTGCCAACCTGTCAACACTCAACACTTCGCCCGTTGTGTTGGCAGACCTGCGCAAGCGTCATTGCAAGCGTCATGCAACTTGCAGGTGATTCCAGTGCAAGTCGAAGTGTATGGCAATTGATCGTGAGTTGTGCCAACCTGTCAACACTCAACACTTCGCCCGTTGTGTTGGCAGACCTGCGCAAGCGTCATTGCAAGCGTCATGCAACTTGCATGTGATTCCATTGCAAGTCGAAGTGTATGGCAAGCATCGTGAGTTGTGCCAACCTGTCAACACTCAACACTTCGCCCGTTGTGTTGGCAGACCTGCGCAAGCGTCATTGCAAGCGTCATGCAACTTGCAGGTGATTTCCATTGCAAGTCGAAAGCGTCGTGAGTTGTGCCAACCTGTCAACACTCAACACTTCGCCCGTTGTGTTGGCAGACCTGCGCAAGCGTCATTGCAAGCGTCATGCAACTTGCAGGTGATTCCAGTGCAAGTCGAAGTGTATGGCAAGCATCGTGAGTTGTGCCAACCTGTCAACACTCAACACTTCGCCCGTTGTGTTGGCAGACCTGCGACAACATTCTCACAATCACACAATCACACCTCGTCTCGTCCGTCATCCAACAATCACGACTCGAAGCACGCGTTACTTCGCACTTACAAACATGCCTGCGCGACGACCTGCGCAATGGAGAATATTAGAAGACAACAGAAATGAAGGATACAGGGAAAGAACGCTATAAGTCCACTTCTTTTGTCTTGCAGTGATTTTTATGAGCTTTCAGAATATACCGTCGGTTTGTAGAAAATATTGCTACAAAGTCTTGAAAAACATGATTATTAATAAAAAAAAGATATATTACTAAATATTGAAAATATTGAAATATATTTCAATAGCGTTTTTGAAGACTTTGTAGTAATATTTTCTTAAAACCGAGGGTATATTCTGAAAGCTCATAAAAGCTAACAATATTTAAAAAATGGCTTATAGCGCAAGTTTCAACAAAAAACTTAGTTTATCTCAGTTTCATCCGAATGTGACTTATAACGTTCTTTCCCTGCACCCTTCAAATGTTTTTTTAGTGGTAATGAACGTCGCATTGTTCTGCGTATAGGTTATTAGGGAGAAATGGATATTTATGTTGATGATGATGATGATGATGATGATTGTGATTCTTCGTCACTAAAAGATGGACGGTGGGAAGGATACTATCGTGGCCTATTCATAGGGAACGTTTCCCATCATGCCTCTTGAGTCTCGACTGAGGGAAAACCAAGAAAATACCTCAGTCTGGATGGCCGGTCGCGGGAATCGAATCCGGTACCTCCGGAGTGCAAGAAGCTACAATGGCGACGAGACGATGACGAATTAATTTTGTTCAAAAACCTGCTGGATCTTGATTGACTGGTAACGATTTTGTTACTGGACTTCTCAGTCAACTTGATAATTTCAAGAAACTATTTCATATAGCTATGGAGATCAAGATAATTCATTTAGGGCCGTTTTTTGTACCTCTTGCTAAAGTTAGCTATACCGGATAAAGTTCTTGATAGTGTTTGCTAGAGGATGAAATCAATGTAAAATAAGGTGCTTGCTAACTTTATCCGTTAGAGCTATCAAGAACTTTTGCAAGAAGTACAAATCCGGCCCAATTATAGTATAGTAGAGCCAAAGAGGAATAATTTCTTTGTTTTGAGATGGTTATTTTACTAACCTTTTCCAAAGGGTTTCCACGTGATTCGCAAGTGTAATCAGGCCTCTCGGTGCAATGTGCGCATGCGCAATGGTTCGAATGATAAACACGTGTTGATTTATGAACCTGTGATTCGGATTCCAGTGGCTTGCTCGCGCATGCGCATAACTCACGTCTCCTGTGGAGAGAAGTAATTAAGATTGAGGTGGATTTGCTTGATTACTCTCTCAGGAGCTAGACAAGTCTGCACTCTGCAGGACATTAACTACACTACACTCTCACAAGATGGCGGTGTAACATGGAGCAAGATGGCTCAGGTGCAACGCGATTCAATCAATTTAAAAACATTGTTTCCATTGCTTGAGCTGCGGAGTTTGTGATGCAACCCGCTTTGCAAACACGGCACCTCCACATCTCTTACATGAGCGCTCTGTTTCATTACAATCATTTGAGCTGTGATGATGATGATGATGATGATGATGATGATGATGATGATGATGATGATGATGATGATGATGATGATGATGATGATGTTCGTCAGTTGGCTGTCAAAGGATACAGATAAACCACTACGAGTCCTAAATAAATACGTCATAGATAATTAGAATTTCCGAAAGGAAAATGTTTTTCTTCCATTAAACAATGAAAGAAAAACATTTTCCCAGTGCATGAGCTACTTTACTGTCCCCTACAGCAGACTCATGAGTTAAAATGGAGAAAATACTTCAGTGATCAAAAGCAGTGCATTTATTTAATTTTAGTGGATTTTAACTCTTCATTGTTCTAACTATAGGCTAAATGGCGAAGGATGGAGAACTTTGATGATATTGATGAAGAATAGCTGATGTTAGACGGTTGAAGGAGGCGGTCGTGGTCCATTAGTAGGGAACCTGCCGAACATTTGCCTCTGGACTGAGGAAAGCAATGACAATGAGGAAACCTCAGTCAGAAATGTCTGTCTCAGGAACCGAACCCGGGTATCTGGTGATATCTGGGGATACTACCAAAGATAGTATACGTATTAGGAGATATAATACTTCTTTGTGAATCCAGCCCCTGGAGTGCAACCAAAAGTAACGATAATTACAATTAAACTTTAATATTTTATAAAATCATGAAATAAAAATGGAAAATACTCAACCATTTCTGATGGTTTGTAAACTTCTCCCCCCCCCCCCCCCCCCCCTGCTTGGGAGTGTGAAGAGAAAGCGAAGTCGCTGTCAACTGTTACGGCTACATGAGACTGCAGAGGAACAACCGGAAGCGGAAACCTCGTCTCCTGACCAGCCCACTGTCTGATGTGATGCGCACGCGCGTTGCATCCTCACGATGCAATTACCAACTGCATGGATGCACTCGCTGCACATCCTGTCCACTGCAACTGCAGCTTATAGGTCAGGACTTGACATGGGACGGGGCATTTCCAATCAACAGTTGTTGACTTTTCCAAAACTTTTGCTCTAGGCATAGACATTGTAGCCAGGCTATACAATGCCTATGCTCTAGGAAAGACTGCACAGTGACTTAATTTAGTTAGTATTTATAACATTAATACTGCAATTACTTTTAGAAATACTATATGAAAGAGAGTTATTCACTTCGAACTGAAAGTTTAAAAGACAGTTCGCAGATTGAACCCGCATTAAGTTGCTTCGACCTTCAATACGTCACTATTATTTAATTTTAATTGTGAGTACATGTAGATACATTATGTTTTTAAGAAGTAATAAAATAGTAAATAGTATCACATCATTCAATAGTATCACATCTATACTTAATTAAATATTATGGTCATAATATACACAAAACAAATTATATGCAAATAGGTGTAGATATTTGTTATTTTTATTTATACTCTTAACCCCATTTTTTATTTCAGAATGTTTGCACAATATCTTCTCGTAACTATTGCAAAAACGCAGAGAAAACAAAGAAAATACAAAGAAAATGAAAAGAAAGCCTACAGCGACATCTTTACACAAAAGGGACGTCAATAGACAATGAAATGATCGACAATGAAATCAAAATAACAACAAATATTTTACCAAATAGACGGAATTAAAAAAATTACAATCTAATCACTGTTAAATTTTCAAGAAAAGTGGTTACGCCTGTAGATGACTCGAAAACATGTGAGTTGTATTTTTTTTGGTTAAATGCTTATAATATTTTGATTGAATGTAAACCACTCAAGTGGATGGAAACGCGACGGCTATGCCGCGACTGTTTTTCGTAACATTTTTGAATGTCTTCAACTCATTTTTGAGCGATTTCATTCAATAAATGTACTGTGCAGTGTATTTCATAATTCTTCCCAATGTCGGCGTGCTAAGTGCTAATGTCCCACCATGAGCCTTGCAAATGCTGCTATAAAGCTTGCTAATGTACACAGTGAATTGTCATGCAGCGTGCAACAATGCCATCAGCACGGCATTGTTGTCCCACGTCACGTGGTGCGGTCACGTGATCACGGCGAGGGCGTGGCTTCGACGCCGGTAAACGCTATAAATAGGAGCAACGTGGAGAATACTCATCACGTGACGGATTTTACAACTCCCTCGTAGATAATTCAGTCAAGATTATGACTTATCTGTTGTATCTACATAAACGTAAGAAAACTCCAATAGGTACACTCCCCCAAATAATAAACGGTACTCGAAAGAAAATGAATTGACTGATTAAGGTTTGATGGCATCATGCCATGAAGTCAGTGCTAACGCATTATCTAACTCTTTTAGGTGAGCTCTGATTTCATTGATAATAACAAGGATTGATTGTCAAGGAACCGGCCCAGCAGCCAATACGTTTTGTACCAAGTACCGTTTATTATTTGGGGGAGTACCATAGAAAAGTCGAGCTATAATAATTAATAACGTTTTCTAAAGTTTGGATGGTGCAAGGACGTAACTTTACGAAAAATAAAATCAGGTATAAGATTGCTACTATTTTATATCTAATTTTACAAAAATGTGATATAGGCACTGAAAAGATGTGACAATTGGCGAATCAAATATCAGTGTGTGTGTATAGCTTTCTGTCACCTGATAGTGCCAACATCGATTGACGATTAGAGGTTAAATTGGCTGAGTTCATTACACAAGATTTTATATCATGATATTTCAATACCCCCCCCCCCCCCCCCCCCCCCCCGCCCATGATTATCACATGGCAGTATCAGAAAGGATGCAGATAGTAATGACGTCACAGCCTCCCCCGCCCTGTACTGATCAAGGAGGCTATAAACATTCACGGCCTCCTGGATGCAGCTATCAGCCCATCCTCACCACCCACGTGACAGACCACGTGACCTGGGCTTGTCAGGATCGCGTCACATGCAGCAGAGTGTGACGTATATCACACTTGATGTTGAGCAGGGACGTGGCTGCAAGCAAATTTATTCATTTGAGTAATAAGTTTTCATTATTTTTTACCCTCTGGTAGGGTAATTGCATCCCTATTCACTCTGGTTGCTATAAAACTCAATCATCAACTCAACTCAACTCACTCTCAACTCAATCATGTTTATTTTCCTGGGGGACAGGCAATGTATTAATAGTTTGATCGTATTTTTAATATAGTTGTGAAAAAAAGTATTAAAAAGAAAGACATTTATAGTGATATCAAATAAAATAAGGAAATAATACCAAGAAAGAAAATGATTACTTACTATTTATACTAAAAGCATCCCCATTTAGATTTGAGTCATTCAGTTACTCTACTAGAATAACTTCCTGAATCCTGACTGTTTTTTTAGGTTTCCCTCAGTCGAGAAAGTCAAATGCTGGAAAGGTCGCCGACATACCGCCTCCTTCCCACTGTCCATCCTTGTAATAATCTTCTTCGTCATAATCGTTCATCCTTTGCACTTCAGACACCACTAAAGTTGCATTTCCTTTTCACAACTTTCCAGATTCTAAAACTCAATCTGTTCAACATTCAAAGACTGGATGGGTCGTGTAATAGAAAGGTAGCGACTGTTGATTTCACTGCAAGATCCTCTTCCTTTGTCCATCATCTCCCATCACTCTCATGTCTCCAGCAAGGGTGTGTCTCCATCTCTACTAACAACTGAATCCTACCCAAGATGTGACATAATTCTTGCCAGATATCGCGTTACAAAACACAGCCGAGGCGCAACAAATTACCACGTGATTCAATTCAAATATATTGTAATGGCGGAGGTTTTTGATCCTCCAGGCAGATGACGAAGTGGTGGAGACGGAGAAATTAAATTAAAAGCTGTATGTTTGACGGCACGATTTGAGGATAGGGTTACGGTTTTCTGAAGGTAGATTCGTTAAAGAGGGACTAACATTTGTTACGACAAATGGCACAACTTTCGATTGTAACTACTTAATAAAATGATATACCTTTTTAGATGGTTAAGAAGTTTTTCGGTTAGATCAAGTTACATTAATGTATAATATTTATCTATTTTTTTCTTGACCATTTTTGTCGAAACAAGTATACGGCAGGGCGTGATGGGTCAAATATGCAAAATTACCATTGAATATTTCTCACACTATTTAGATTTATATCAGAGGCGTTATTGCAGAGAATACAAAAAGTTTGCAACCTTTAAATATATAAATGCAAAAAACATTTTTACTCGAAATTATTTCACACAATTGATCGTTCCCGTATTATTTTGATTTAAAATCATACGACATATTCCCGTAGGTTATTAATTTCAAATAATTTGAAATACATCTCCCATAATAAAACATTCCAACACCATTTGAAATAAAATAGTACACAAACAATTTTTGGTCTGTTGGTACCAAATTTCGATATGGTTTTGCTTTAAACTTTAAATAATTTTCTTACCTATAATTTTGTATTTTATTAAACAACACTAGAAAATGCTGACAATATTACTGTGATTACCTGGTAATATCAGTAATTACGTACTATTATTTCCATGCTATAGAAACTAGAACAGAATGTGATCTTGTGATTGGCACCCTCGACTCTGTGTCTGCTATTAGCACCCCGGGGTGGTCCACGAGGGTGGCTGCGACCGTGTCATGTGACCACCTGGCCAATGTCAAGTGGTGACCCACATTAACGCGGAGACCGCACAGCGAGCACCGGCAACAACACATGTCATGCCGCAGAGGGCTAAGTGACCGCATAACACACAGGGCAAAAACAACATGCAGACGCTCCGCAGACTATTTCACACCATGACGAAATTCGTTATTTACTCTTACACCGTATCCGTTTGCAGATTATGTCAATTTACTAAAATAAGGTCAATGATATGATCCAAAAGTTTTTAATTCAACATGCTCATCAATTCTCGATCTATAAAATTAGGTAACTTGAACTGTCCAATTAATTTTTTTTTACTAGATTGTATATATTTTTATTTTGTTTATGAAATGATCTCTACAATAAGATAGTAAATGTTTAATAATATTTGTTTTTATGTATAGTTATGGCACAAATATGCAAATAAAATACTATAACTTAATTACCCTTTATTTACACTTAGGGCCGGTATTTCAATAGTCCGCTAAACCATTAGTAAAGTTTTAATCGGTTATTCAAGGATTATCATTGGTTGTTGTCATGGCAATCGTCATAATTGACTGTTTAAAAGTTAGCAAGGCATTGAAAGACCGGCCCTTAGAATACAAACTATAGTATATATATAGCATTAGCATGGTGGTAAGATTTTGATAAAATCCACTACATAACTATGCTTAATTTTAGGCCAAAACATAAACACCACTAACTGGCCAATTGCCTGTCGTAACTTTCTTAGAATAATAATTTTGATTAAAACTCTTCGTTTCATTTGGACTTTCACAAGTTCTTTTTAATTTATTAAATTACAATATTTCGGTTATAATTCAATAACCTTCATCAGGTAAAGTACACATTGATAAAAAGCAAAATGTTTGTTTCATGTTTTTTGCTTTTTATCAATGTACCTATACTTTACCTGATGAAGGTTATTATAACAGAAATATTGTAATTTAATAAATTAAAAAGAACTTGTAAAGGTCCAAATGAAACGAAGAGTTTTTATCAATATCCAAGTTCAAGAACTGAAATAATGTATTTCCTATAATAATTTTGATTAATTTGAATTTGTTGTGAACACCACATTTGTCAGATATTAACCTCGACAAATTGAAATCGCACTAATTCCCCTGCTAATGCATCGAGTTGTATCGGCATTCTGTTGGCTCCACCTGACACTGCAGTGACATGTGTTGTGTGTCCCGACTCAGGTCAGAGTTCACCGTCTGTCGGCGTCCCCCCTCCCCGTGTGACGTGCCAGGGGGGGCGCTAATCGGGGGTGAAATGCTAAGCAGCAGCCCCACGCGCATTCCATCCCGCGCAGTTAATCACGACAAATCTCTTCAATGTGACACCACTAAACTCGCTCGTAAACTTCAAAGATCCACGGATGGAAGCCGCTGGGAGAAAATTGGACCAGAATTAACGAAATTTGTTCTGGACATGTAATAAACTTCTGTGGACGTATTATTAGCGTAAAAGTGTTTGCTGTAGCCGCAGACTTATTGGGTAAATATTAGGGTGAGTTCAGCTTACTATTTGGCTGGCGTGGAGCGACCGCGCCGCTAGTAGAACCCCCGAAAACGCATTTATATTCATTAAAATCTATCAGTATACTTGCTGAGGTATCACGGAATCTTGACCATTCTTCTTGACAGATATTTTAGTTTTATCTCAGTCGCGAGGTAAATGTTAGGAAGGTTCCCTATTAGCAGACCACGGCCGCCTCCTTCCCTACATTCTTCCCTATATTCTTCAAAATCATCATCATTATCATCATCATCATCATCATCCGTCACCATTAGCCTATCTGCAGAACAGAGCTAAATTATGAATGTTTATCATATACTTATTATGAAAGATCAAGAATTGTGGAATTTTTACTTGTATAAGTACAAAACATGCCTTGAAAAATAAACAATTGTTATTAGGTGCATTGTACTACTTTATTTTTAATTAATTGTAATTTAAAATGTACTACCTAGTTGTACGATATTTCTACCAGTGACTAATGTGATTCTAAAGTCTGCCTAAATTGTTTATTTCCCGTATTTATGTATATAGATTTATACATTGATAAGCAGTCTACAATTTGGTTGTAAATTCTTATCTTCCGATAAAAATGATAGCTTTTTACAAAAATAACCAATATAATGAAGATAATTTAGTAAAGTGATCTCTCTAAGATCTTCCCCTGCATCTACTTATTATAATACCAACACGTTTCCAAATATTATGTAAATAAAGACACACAACAATTCTGTCAGCAGGAAACCATCTGCCCGGTCTCAGCCAATGGCAGCTCACCATCCACAAGGTAGTGTTGAAGAAACTAGATTGATTGAGCCCAATTATGAGCGTATTCTACTCATGATCAATTCATCACACCTAATGGCAGGTAAATTCCATATCTAACGAGTTACACCAGCACGGCCAAACACATTGAAACACACGAAGTGTTAGTAAATTCAACCAGCCCCGGGCAGGCATGTCTTAAAACACATATGGGTGTGCTTTGGTATCATTAAAATAAAGTTTAAATATTTCTTCCTCGGTATATGAATGGGAAGTCAGTGGGTGTTGGTTAAATGACTGGAGTTTTTTCTTTGTATTTTATTTTTCATCTCTATCTTTTATAACCTATTCATTCTAGTTTTGAATTATTACGTGAAAAGAGTTGCTCCTCCTTGGTGGAGTTGTTAACTCTAACTCACGTTATTTACCTACGGTTAAACGGGGAGGAGGAGTTAAGAAGAACGTGTGTGCATTAAACTGATCATAAGACGGTGATAATCTGTCGGACCCTCGCAGGACGCAGAAAACATTACCTTATGTTAGTTTATGTTTACTTGGGTTAGTTGATTGAAAATTGAGACTCTTCACAATAATTGATATTTTAAAACCGATATTGTCAACTTTTTCGAATTCAAATGGTGTACTAATTATTTAAGGTTCCCAATTAAATTTTGTACAAAATGCTATTTTTCCCTCTATTTCTACCCAATCACTTTTGACATATTTTCATTACGAATTTTTAGTCGTTTTTCGCATAAATAAAGATAAACAATAGCCAATTTGAGTTACTACATTATTATTTTGAACTATAAACTTAATTATAATAAGCCTTCAAAAACTTATATGTTCCATAATTTATCTTCTAAAATCAACATAATAAATGAAATTCCCTGAACTTGATCAAGGCAATGGCTTCTCCTTGTATCCACTTTAAACACCAGACTTCTCCTATCAATTATTATGAACCTGCCAGATTTATTAGATCAACCAGCCATAAGTATAAAATAATTAAACTGTGGTTACCTTCTTATGGTTGCCAGCATGCGCACAACCCACGCGCATCATGACTTATTGTACAGACGCATGCGTAGGAGGCTGAGCAACATGTTTATTACTAATCCATGGATAAAGAGTTTTCTTTTAATTGCGATGGAATCATTTAATAACGTCTGTATGTAATCATTATCTTCATGGGAAGTCAAGCTGCGCCTGCGCACTCGGATATGTCTCAATAAGCATCGCGCGTCTGCGCCTTATGATTTGTGTTTTTAAATGTGATAGTAGGCATAGGAAAGTACATCCATGAACAAAACTACTTATATCGCTATATAAGATGTATACTATTACCTACCATCCTAATTATGTACCCACTGTAATCATGGACAAAAAATGTGAACTAATTTTTTTTAACTCCTTATTGATAATAAGAAAATAATACAAAAACATAATTCCACAAAGCTATGAAAATAAATGTATTCCTTTCGTCTGAATATATTAACTGTCCCTCTCTATTTGATAGATAAGAGATAATTAATTTTTATTTTCAAATAGAAAGATATGTTTGGTGCACAATGAACAATGAAATATTTGTAGGTTTCATTTTTCAAATTTATTGAGACAAAAATGTTCCAATTCGAGTTGTATAACCTATGTATAGGTAAGAGATGCACAGTTTGCAAAAGGACATTCATTTAAATCCAGAAAAAGCAATCAATTTCTTGGGCAATGTATGCGTTACAACTTTTAAAAGTGCCAAGTGTACTTTAGGTAACTTTGTTCCGCCGTATTTAAAAGGCATGTACATTTCCCAAGATTTTGGGCCTTTGTGTGATTTTATTACCCCTGGGTCAGTTTTTCAATGCTCCGCTAAATTTTAAGCAGTTGATTAGGACTTTATTGTCATGGCAACAACAAATGACATTACTGCTTTATGCAGAGCATTGAAAAACTGGTACGAAAATAAAAATATCATTGGCACGGTCTACCAAAAATTACTTTCTCATCTCCAATGGGCCGTGAGTGGAATGGAACGAAAAGATGTTTGAATTGAACGCCGCGCGTGTGAAATGGAACGAAATGATGCTCGAACGCCGCGCGAGGTCCTGCACATTCTACCCGACATTACCTCTCTCGGCTGCAATCAATGATCGCATCGGACACACCTGTTTGCTCAGGCAAAGTGTTTCATGCATTATCACCCGCCATTATCACGCTTTAATAGATAGTGTGGGCGGCCAGTGCGAGTTAAACAATAGACTCTCTTGGCAGCCACAGCATGGCTCGCAGTCAAGAGCAGGTTACAGACAAACATTAGGCTCTATTCAAGAATCATTTTAAAAATTGTTTTTATAATTTAAGGTGGCGGAATTGTCAACAAAAATACTAATAGCCAGTTTTCCAATGCTCTACTAAATTATAACAGTTGATTGTAGTTGAATGCCGGAAGTCAATTTCAATGATTTCACACACCAGTAATCATATTTGTAATGGTGGCATGAGTCAATGTGTAAGAGAATACTTCCATAAGTTGACATCAGTCAAATGACAATTATTGATCGAGCTTAATTATACATCATTACAAGTGTGCAACGCAAAATAGAGAAATTGACTTTTGCGGTACAGATCAACATGGCAACTATACTAAAGTTTGTGAGACGGATTTAACAGCTATAGCATTACCAACATAGTTCAATGTTATTCATGGCCCGGTTTTATCTTATTGAGAATTTCTCGTAGTTTTCCTCAGTCGAGAGTATGGGGGGGGGGGGGGGGGACGTATTGCTATGGTATCGTCCTTGTTGAATAATACCGAGCAGAATGATCAGTTTTCATCTATGACATTCTCATTCATAAAATGATGAGCATGCAATCAAATATGTATTGTGCATTGTAATTGTACATGTTTATTTGAGTTCTCCAAAGTTTCCTGCAAGTTCTCTGCACCAGTTTCATTACGGAGCTGTGTGAACAATTTGCAGAGTAATGTGTGTGCAGAGCGCATGTGCTGTAGTTATGGTAACCAGGGACAGAGGAGGCTGTGCATAGATTTGATCAATACTAAATGCCGGAGCACTCCATACACGAAGAGGCAAAGTTACACTGCAAAACCAATGCATTCATTCTACTCACATGTACAATAATCTAGGTATCCAATTATACTTTATAGAATTTATTTTAAATACCGAAAACTCACTCAAAATGAAAATATTTTTTGGTCCCATTAATATCACATTTTATTATGGTATATTTTACAACAGACAAATGGGCCGATATATTGTATACAAAAGTAATCAGAAAAAAACTATTCTATATACGCACAGTTGCATAGAACGTTCAATCACATCTCAGGAATCGCAAGACAGTTTTAGACTTAGTTTTGGTTCTAAACAAATGTTTCAGTTATATTTCGAGAGGAATTTCTTCAAATTATATCAGCAAAGACTATCTATAATAAAGTGATGCCAACGTCCATGACTCGCAGGTTTGATTACAAAGTCAATCCCAAAACAATGCTAGAAACACGGCAAGCAGAAAACAATTCATATCACAATATATTTGTTTTAATTGATGTTGAACCAAACATGGCAATGTAATCCTTTCGAGAGCGAGAGAGAGAGAGTGAGAGAGAGCGCGAGAGAGAGTGAGGGCGAGAGAGAGAGAGAGAGAGAGAGAGAGAGAGAGAGAGAGAGAGAGAGAGAGAGAGAGAGAGAGAGAGAGAGAGAGAGAGAGAGAGAGGGGGGGGAGGGGGGGGGGGGGAGAGGGAGAGAGAGAGAACATGATCAAGATAAGAACCAAGCACATTGAAACATTCTGAGCATGCGGGATTATTTATCGCTCGGTCTATTGTTTTATTGGCTAATCGTCTGCTCGAATGTGTTGGATTAGGCCCTGCGTTGTTTGGTTTGTGTGATATGCAAATATGTGCTTAGCATAATTGTGTTATGGACATGCAATGATTTATTCATGACGGCCAAATTCATGTTGGGTTTTCTTGATGACTTGAAGATGATGATGATTTCATTTTTACAAGCATACGATGTGAGCGATTCAATCCACATCAATATTTCGTATGATAAACTAAAAATCTGTCAATGAATACAATTAGGAGGTGTTACAAAGATTTTAAATCGTAATTTATTTTCCGATTAGTTACGAAAACTACTTTCATAGCCTACTTACTGATTATGTAAAATATGAAAAACGGGTCGAATTTTAGCGCGACAATTGCTAAGGTGAAGGTGCCATGTTCCTATATTGCTAGGTCGATGGAGGTGCCGTGTCCCTGATAATGTGTATATAATGCTTGACGCACCGACTAGCTGACATGATGTGCAAGTACTCATTACCTACGCTAGTAGACCACCGTGTACTGCAATTACTGTTCTTGGCGCCATCATTGTTAATCACACCCCACGGGACACCCTGTTGATGACTGGCCTCGTTCACTGCCGCGCATGCGCACATAACGCGTCGCGGGCAATTTGTCTCTGCACTTGGAAACAAGCTCACTTGATGCGTGATTTATTGTCTTCCTTCGCCTGATGAGTGGTGACTAACATTAATTTCATTTACATTTAGACCCGGTCTTTCAATACTCTGCTAAAGTCTCAATTAGCTCTTAACAGTTAGTTAGTGGTTATTCTAGGAATGTCATTGGTTGTTGCCATGGCAATATAGTCCTAATTGACTGTATAAAAGTTAGCAAAGCATTGGAAGACCGGCCCTTAGTTTAGAAGATTTAACAATCCAAGTGAGCATTAGATAAGCTATAGTTTTAGGGCCGGTCTTTCAATGCCTTTCTAAATTTTAAACAGTCAATTAGGACTATATTGTCATGGCATTGGAAACAACCAATGAATCCTCGAATGACCGATTAAAACTTACCTATTGTTTAGCAGACAGTATGACTTGTAATCGTGAAACAAGAGGATGAATGCGGAGGGCATATTTTGTAAAATAACGTGATAATATGATTTGTATTCTGCCATATTTTTTTATATTCACCCTCTGTATTACATTGTGCAGATCACGTATATTTTAAATTTGTCTCATGATATTAATAAAATGTAGAATTGCATACAAAAGTTGAAGTATCTGAATATTGTATTAAGGTATTATCGAATCAACTTTTTTTCAACACTTTGGTAAGAAAATTATTTGAAATTCATTACCATAATGAATTATATTTTTACTATAGTTTAGGTGTAATAACATAGGTGGAATATACTGAATCACGCGGCTGAATCTCCTTTGGAAAGGAGAGACAAAACATGGAGCAAATCATTGATTAGAGTTATAGCCATGGAACTTTAACCGGTGTAACTTTGAAAGTTCTGAATGCCCCTTCGGTAAGTTTATAATTTCTTTCTTCAGAAAGCTTTTGGTTCATAAAAAAGTTTAGAAAGTTCCGGAGAAAAGTTTTATTTCAGTCTCTAAGATAAAGACTAGCTTTTAGTTGACATTTGTCCTTTAAGTAGTAGCGTCTGTATCCGCCATTTTGTTTCCCCATGAATCTTCGTCTCGCACTCCGTCGGATGATTAAACTAAAGGAGCCAATCCCGAGGCAGCGTTTACCGCTCGACGCCGGCGCTAATGGCGGCCATCAGACGCCCGGCGTCGGTGGGGAGGGGGGAGGGTGCTTAAAGGTGATAGCAGATTAGATGAGTTGGGGCAAGAAGTAGGGAGGGAAACTGACGCCAATCCTGATCATCGAACTTCAGTTTTTAAAACAAAGTTGGAAAATTAAGTCTGTAACAATTTATTTTTAAAATGCCTATTGAAGTTGACAAAAGTAAACTTTGCAGTCAGGTAAATCTTTGAATGGTTGAGCTTGTCTTCTAAGTGCGTTTGTTGTCACCTTAAAAGCTGTTAAAAGGTATATATATATATATACCTATACTCCAATAAATGGAGCCTTTTATGTAGATTCTACGTCTACAGATAGTACTTATTCATGATTTTAGTATAAGAAGTATATTAAAAACATTGGTGGTGTGTTCAAAAATACAAATTTGTTGAATGTTGTGTCATTTTCAGTATACATATATAGTTATGAAAAAATATAGGTACTTAGTATCAAATGGAAATCCCTAAATGGAAAACATTCAAGGATTGCCATTTTGTTAAACTTGAACTCCAAGTTATGCATACTCCGGTTATTTGTCAAACGTGCTCGACAGATAGGTCTGTGGACGTGAAGCCTCGAACCCCGAGTTTAATCGAGTATCGATATGCTGCTAGTCGATCCCCGAGGAGCGATCGATTGTCGCGTTTCCCGCGCAGCTCCCATTTGTCAGCCTCCTGGATGCATATTTCCCTAGATGGCGGTTCTCATAGCGCGAACACACAACCTAACAATGATTTATACGCGATCTATTCCATGCATTGCACGGCCGATTTCCGCACAGAATGAAGGAAGATATTGTCAATCTTTTATCTAAAGCTATTCGAGAAGATGTCATGTTGATTTATATCGTGGTGTTTTTGAATCTGATAGAGAAGTATCGAATAAAAAAAGAAAACGAGTGGAAATGCTTTTTTTCTACTTCCCAGGGAGGTTCTATCGTTTGGAAAAAAGCATTTTTATGCTCGAAACGCCTGTATTTTCCTATTATAGTAAAATATGATTTCTTGCATCCACATCGAGTTTGACTATAAATGTGGGAGTGTTTATTTCGTTTACAATATCCGAATACATCACAAAATGGATTCCCTGCAAAGAAAAGAAAATCGCGTTTAATAATTTTCTTTACTTTACATTTTTTTTATAAAATGTTAGACAAAGGATTACAAGATCTCAAAATCAGCTCCAAAAAACCCTGATGTTAACTCGGTTTCTTTTTCTGTTGCATTATTCTTCAATGACAACGATTTTTTTATAATCGTTGGCTTATATCTTTCAGTAATCATTTTGTAAACATCATAGAAAACATTTGCACTAATATCGTTTTTCGATCATGTAAGAAGTGATTTTATTGGCATTTAATTTCCAGTGCGCAACTTATATCTGATTTTCTCTTTGGATTCAGAGTGTATAGATGGCATTCTCAGTTTCAATGAAGATCAGGTAATTTAATTTTGATCGAGTGGATCGTATTTCAATTCACTATGGATTATTATATTTTCTGTGAGTTAGGATATTCTGGTTGGAGATGTTGCGCGTTTCGGTGCTCGCTCATCAACGCGTTACACAGAGAGTGTTCCCAGTGAAAATATCAATTAGGAACGAAATAAAAAATAGTTTTTAATAAAATGGCGTTGAAATTGGTAGATCTGGTTAAAAGTCCATGGTTTGAGTAAGAGAGAGTAAGATTGAGGTTATAGGTAAGTGAGCTTAGGCATTAATTTACCTTGAATTGAACGTTTTCATTGTGATACTGCAATAGTTTTATTGTAAGAGACTTTCTATATTCTGTAAGGTGTATACAGAACAACAATTACATACACAGCCACAATCTACGTTACGTTCTGCCGATTATTGTTATGCGATTGATGTTAGGCGATTTGATGCATTCCATTATTTGGAATGAACTATGTCTTGTTTATTGGATTTTATCGCAAATCGAGTTGTCAATATCAGATTATATTGTGATGTCCCAAGCTTTCATGGCGCCTCATAAACTTTATACCAACATTTTCCACAATAACTTTTCCTTCGAATCATCCCTCGATGTGACAAAATCCATTCACATAAACCTCAACTAAAAGATGTTTCGTTGGAAAAACTTTCGCCAATAAGACTTTTGTGTTCCAAAGGAAAAAAGTGTAATATTTTCTATTGTGTTTGGTGTATTGAATCTTGAAAACGACCATCTAGGGATCGTTTCACCGAAAGTGCTTTAAAATCACAGCCTTTTTCACTAACATTGATTCGGAAAATACTACGTGAACTGCAGATGTTGTCGGACTTTGTTTTGTTGGAATGTAGAATAGAAATCGATAAAGCGATTCAATTGTTTTCAATCCCTCTTAAAACCGTTCACATCAGTTCAATTCCAATTCTTTACAAGACCAAAAGAGCTTAACTGTTTCCAACCGAAGCGATTTTCCAGACGAGTTTTCCATGAAACTGTTTTCCTCAGGGAGAAATTCGCCGCAAATCGAACCGATGCTGGAGTTTAGAATTATTTCAGTTTATACTACAACAATGGGATGGATTCCACGGCCCTCTGGAACTGCTTTTCGTGAAGCACTATTTGATGGCAGCCAAGGGGCAGTGAAGTGACATTTTCTGAAATTGAAATTCGGTAATAAAATTGGAAGTGGAAAATATTTGCGGAAAAGCAAATAATGAACTTTATAGAGCAGTAATAGAATGGGGATATCCATTTTCATTTTATGATGAACTTGAGAACAAGAAAAGAAAGCACGGTGTATATTCCTCAATAAGATTATTACGTATTGCACAATTCCGTAATTCACTCAGCCATTCAGTGGTCGGAGCTGAAAATAAGGAAGTACCTGTTATGTAAGTTATGTTTGTATTATAAACAGTGATTTACATTTTTTATTATTACATAAACGAGTTTCTACAATATTATTTATAACATATTACACCTAACCAAATCGAGAAAAATAATCAAGCCACAAAATTATTTACTTTTAACTATGAATAATTACCAAAAATCGGTTGTCAAACTCATTAATTTTTAATTAGTTCCTCACCTAATCACATATTCAATCACCCACTAAATCCCGATAATCACCTGTCAATATCCTTTCATTACAAACTAATTATTAATTGACTATGTCAAGTCACTTGTAGCTAAAACCGCAACACTGCAATGTATTAATTTTTAATTGGCCTGTAACTTGCATGACGGCCTGTTATAAAATGACTTCAATTTGACCGATCGACCAGTTTTATCATCGATTATTATCGATTACGATTCTAATCTTGTTCTTTTTAAACTCTAACAATGACAACAGGGTTTAAGATGAAAACAAATTGATTGACGTTTGGTTATCCTAATATAAGAGAGACACGATGGCTGTGAATTGAGAGAGCCAATTATGAAACTAGTTTCGGGAGAGAAGCGATTCATCAAATTACTTCGACGAAGCGTGAGTTTTTTAGTCTTGAACCTCTCATCAACGTGTTATCGATAGCTGGAGTAATTTATTGTTCTCTCTCGACTAAGGAAACAGGAATATTAGAATGGGAAGATGGAAGATGGTTGCAGAGTTGTTGGCATTTGCACACAGTGTTTTTTTCGGTGTATCGCTGCAGGATCAGTGGCTGGATGTGATGATTTATTGAGAGATGCCGTTGTAAATGACCGGGTGGATTGCTGGGGAGTTTATTATTTGCTTGGAGGTCAACGCATTTGATGGTTTTTAAGTATTGGAGGTGTTATGTTGTGAAAACTATTATTGAAATGCATATGTGATAAAAAATAAATTTGAAAATAGTCGTAGAGATAAGTTTTTATATTGCACATTTTTTATATTTTCTTAATCAACATTGTTTCATTTTAATGTCGAAATAAGAACAATTTCAATTCAGTGAGACATTTTCATTAGAAATTCAAATTTTATTGACAGCTGTCCACAATACAGGGTTGACCATTGAGATCCAGCTTACTAATCATTAATTATAAAATACATAAATTTAATAACTTGAATTATTTATTTATGATGTTAATTTAATTGGTTTTAAATTAAAGATATTGATATTTACGATTACATTGAGTCACTTAAAAAAAATGAAGTGTTCACAAAAGATAAGTCTATCTTTTGTGAACACTGCAATTTTTTATTTTTTTAAAGTTTTTTTTTATTTAGAAACACACATAAATAATACACAGTAATACAGTCACTAGACCACGACCGTGGTATTATAAACATAAATATAAATTGGTAAATAATAACATTAACATAATAACATTAAAATACACAAACGAAAGAAACGGAAATCTAAATCATAATATTGAATTAATCGAAATTAAACACGGAATAAATCATGAACAGAGGAAGAAAAATCAAACGTATAATATGAGAAAAATCATGGTAGCTAATGGTTGGTAACCGATTAGCTTTTGTTATGAATCTATAAATAGATTTGAAACCCCAAGATGCAGTAGAAATTTAGACCCAATTTTTTTTCGTTATTGGCTATTTTTAATTTTTTAGCATCGCTTGTCCGATGTTTTTAATATAATTGCGTCACAGGAGGGCTAATCGTCTAGTATTGTATACAAGTTGGGTAGTTAATAACACTATAGACAGATATTCTACTACAAGGTTAGTCAATTCTTTTTCCTGCAAAATAAAATCGCTTCCCGTCGGCTTGCCGGTTAGTCAGGTCATGTCATAGACATGAAACAGGTCACGTGGGGGAAAATCCCCTTAATAAAATTATTGGGAGAGAATAGTGTGTTTTGACAATGTGTCCCCACCGATGGCTGCCACCTTAGCGCGGTGGTGGGGTTTGCGTTGGCCAATGATCCATTGCAGCTACGCCGGCGAGCATATGCTCATGTGTAAGGGTTACCCATGCCGGACAGATCAGTAGTGAGGTCCAGACAAAGAGCAGCCAGGGTCGGCCTAACCATGTTCTCCCTTGAATTTGCGGTCCCCTCCCCTCTCCTCGGGCCGGCCTTCCCCCTCGAGATGGTGATCCCCCTGAAATCGGGTTCCGCCGGCCCGAATCCTCACACCCCCCGGTCCGTCCCCATTCCGGCCTGGCCTCCCACCGGTGTTGGACTCCCCCGGATCGGGCCCGTTAGGACGACCCCTCCCCATGTCCACCACTTACATCAACAAAGTTAAATGCAAAAATGCAAAAATTAATGTGCGCAATATAACCTCGTAGTTGACGCGCCGTTAAACCACAATAATCTAATCTAATCTAAATCTTTGACAATGTGTTGTTGTTTTGAAATAATAGCACACGTTACGATTAGTTCTCATATACGCAAAAAATAAAATAAAAGTGCGGACAAACGATGCTAAAATATTAAAACAGCCAATCAATAAAGAAATACTTGTCCGCATTTTCACTGCAAACTTGAGTTGTAATCTATTTAGTATTTATCGAATCAAACGTAAGCTATTCGAGAAAATAAGGAACCTCTGGTGGATTCTTTGCTACTAGCCATAAGGGGAATAATGGAGGATATCACGGGGATGTTTATATAAATAAATTATATTAAATTTGCTTTAGTTGTTTATTATGGCTGAAAAAATAAACTTGTAACTAAATCTAAATTTCAATTGTTTCTCCTTTTTCACTGCCCTATGGAAACACGATCCTCAAAATAGAAAAGTGTATCTAAAATGTTTCCTGCCAGAGTGGCTCCATCACGTATCGCTTATTTGTTCGAAACTCATTTAAAAATGCATTACCATTTCATATTTTCTATATAGCAGAGCATTGAAAACTGGTACATGAAGTATAATATTATAAAATCGATCAACTTCTGAAACTAAGTTAAATTATTATCAATCTGTTTTCGAAGCTTCATTTGAGATATCTATGCTCTATCACACATCATTGTTGCTTTCAGTGACCCATTTCCCGAATCTCTCCTCCCAATCTTCTTCCCGTGGGTGGCACATCTGACTGCATTCATCCTCATCACACGAATCCGTTGCCATGATTAGAATTAATGATGCACCAATAGTTGTATTAACAAAGCTATCGCCTGACAAGGTATTAATATTTCGCCTTCAAAGAAACTGTCCAATGACAATGACGACGATAAAAACCCTTGGCACGGTCTTCTTGAAAGCGTTGTTCATTTGTTAAGATGTTTTGATGGCTCGTTGCTATAGTGATCGGTTACATTGTTGACGTTGTATTGATGCGTATCGTGGTGACATTGTGGAATGAAAAAGAAACAGAAAATATATAACCCTTATTATGTGACGTATCTTCTGAGATGTGAGTTATTTTTTTGTATTTTGTTTATGGTCTTCGGATGAGAAAAATATTTTGTAGACTGAATAGTGTGCCCTTTTTACAACAATCAATTTACTAAGAATTTGACAGGCATTAGAGATAAAAGAGTTTGAGAAAGTTTGTAAGTTTGTATTGATTTTGAGAACGAAAAAATGATATTATCAGCAAAATGTATCGTCTTCTTTTAGTGATTTTTACGTCACACTGTTCTGGTACTAGCCTATAACGACAGATTTTGATGAAGGATGAAGAATTGGCGGCTGAGAAGGCTGAGGGAACTTTTCCCTTATTTACCTTTCGACTGAGAGAAACCACGAAAACACTCAGTCAGGAAGGCCGGCCGTGGGAATCGAACCCAGGACCTCCAGAGTTAATTCCAAGACATCTGAAACATTCATTCATCTATGGATATTGGATAGATAACACTATTTTCATTAAATATTACATAATTTTGTTTGTATAATCACAAAATTATCCCAACAGGAAATTAATTGTATTTTTTTGTTGCAGAAAAACCGTGCTGGACCAAAATCGTCTGGACTAATAAACGCGATGCTAACTAAATGGGTGTAACCAAATCAGTGATGCGTGTTGGATCGATCATCGATATATTGATTTACAACTGACTGAGGTCAACATCGACGTTTACCTATCAAGCCAGATCTTGCCAGAGATGTATCAAATAACTTCATCCATTCCATCCTGGTCAGCGACTGCCACAGACAAAAACAAGAACGATTCCAATCTCCCAAATAGCGAAGCTAGAAATATTTAAGAAAAAAAAACTTAATAGCATTTTAATTGTTAGTTTAAAGTCGACATTCATTCTGGTTTTTACTGGGTATTAATTATGTTATCAGTCATCTATTCACGTTCCAAATTTTTTGAACCAGGAACAATTTCAACAATGGGGTTCACTTTTTGTTCGCATTAGTTCATATTTTCGCCGCAGCTGGTGTTAGCGTCTTCGTACATTATAAACTTGATGTTAAATGTCAGTGGTTTTGTGGATTAAGAGGCCTAAATACATACAATTTAACTATGATTGGTGGATGGAAATGTAGGTTTTACATTGGTCAATAAATTAAAGACACGATGGATTTTTCAGTTTTAAGGAGATATAGAAGAAGGATATAGATATTTATATTTATATAGGTGGTTAGTTAGGTTGTGTATAGCTGCTTTTAAGATATTTGAAAATTCTGATAAGAAAAATAAAAATTCATTTTTAAAAATATAGAGAAATCTGTTATTAATATTTGAAATATTTGAAATTGATGGAAGGTACAGAAATAGTTATCTTTTCAAGTTATACTGAAATTATTTGTACATGAATGTTGCTTCAAATCAACTATTTTTCAATTTTGTCTTGAATATTATCAGATCTTTTCAAGTATAAAGGTGGCATAGCAACAGTCTTATATTTACAAAAACCCTGAAAGTAGGTAAAACGATAAGAATTATTATAATTACATTTGACATTGAGCAGGTCCTGTTTAAAAGTATTATCTACACGTGACCGTTAATGTAAATAGTCTAATGACCGCAATTTGCCAAACACATGACACAGCCTATCGACAATTTGTATACTGGACAAAAGAAGGATTTCATTTCAATATATTATGTTATTACCATTAATTTAATAGAATTTTGAAGATATTCATTTGTAACCCTATGTTAAGTTTAAGTATAGTTTAATAAAGTCGTTTGAGGTATCCAGATCTCTTAAAATGATGAAGATTCGTCTTCGCCCATGTTTTATTTCTTACTCGTCTTGTTACAAAATGTTGCGCTTTAGCCGTGTAGAAAATAAGTTGTTTTTACTCTTAAATTGTTCAATTAAATTCCACGTTTTATTGTGTTCACGAATCCTGTAGACAGAATTGAGTTTTTACTACACTATCATCCACTTGAAATGGGATACTCTCTTACCCCCCCCCCCCTCCCCCGTCCCTCTTCAACCGTCGCTGTCTTGTTTTTGGTGTCTCCGAAACGTAACATTTGATGCTCCGGTGAAAATGCGAAGAATGTGGATTACGCTCGCTGCAAGTAATAAGTTAGTACTAACTTTGAGATCCACAGAGTTATAGAGAAAGGAAATTAGTTGGATATAAAAATTCCCAAGAGACTAAATTACTCAGTTTTTTTTAAATGTTGGAGGAAAAATATTTAAAGGAAAAATTAAAAATATAAATTATTAAATATTTTCATATGTTGTGTATTTTAGTTTTTAGTATGTTGTTTGATTAAACCATGAACTATTAAACATTAGTATATTATATTATTTTTTACATGTTTTATCTACCCTTGACTGATTTTTTTTGAAACCAGGTGTGTATAAATAAATAAAAAATAAATAAAAAACAATATTTTAGAAAAGTTACATAATATATAACATTATTTGGATAATTTTTAATGCGATATAATTTTATATCACATATTGCTGCCCATATTATGATAATGAATGTGAGAAAAACATAAAATTTTAGGATTATTCATATTTTAAGTGTTAAATTATTAATTTTTGGTCAAAACGAAAAGTTAAACTTTTTGTTGCAAAGTTGTTTTCTATTTTGTGTTAAATAAAGAAACCATGACAAAACTAATTTGTAACAAAAATGCATTCAGAAAACTATGGTTTTGTCAGATATTTGCTAGTCGACTAGTATATCGCATAAGTATGTGATCTTTTTTCCCGCTCTATAAGAAGCTTCCATATTATAATGTTATCAATATCACATGGGTTTCGGCTTCTTTAGAAACACAGACGGCGACAACTTGTGGAAATAACTGATTTTATTCTCTTCAAATGGTCTCCGATGGAATGCAAGACTGACAACATAAAGGTATGTCATTACCAACACAAATTAATTCGACTGTGTAGACTCTTGCCTGTTGAGGAGCGTGTTTTTCTTGCGCTCAGGTTGGCAACTGGTAGGAGACATTGTTGATTGATGACAACACTACACCGGGGACACAACAATGGTCATTCGGTTCCTATGACGACAGACCTCGACAATCGAAACGCAGCAATGCAGTTTCAAAGTTTGGGAACATCTTTTAAACTCAATACATTTTCATACATATTTCTTGTTTGTTTTGTAAATGGGGTTCGAATCTAGCGGTCGACTTTTCTGATTATCAGATGGATTTATCTCAATCGAGAGGAAGTTCATTGGAAGATGCATTTTCTTCATTATCATAATTTACCGACGCTAAATGTCCTACAAGCTGTCGACTAATAAAAAAATATATTATTTGCCCTTACTCACTTTTAATATAGAGTAAAAACTATTTTTGGGAAGAAACTTCTTTCAAAATTACGAATTTTCCTATCCATTTCAGTAATAAACCAATAAGGAAATTCGTTCATGTATAGATCTGTTACCTACTCAGTGGCTACTTATTAGAAACAAAATATGAAAATTTGATAAAACGATTATGATCTATCTGTGCCAAAAATAAGATATTCATTTTTTTGGGTTTCATTTATGTCACACTGTTCTCTAACTAATGCTAATGGCGACAGATGAATGAAAGGGATGATAATGAAGAATAGGTAAAGCTGGATGGTCGGATGGAGGAGGTCGTGGCTTATTAGTAGGGTCCCTTCCCATCATTTTCCTCCAGACTGAGTGAAACCGTGAAAACCTGTCATCATGACAGCCACGGGAAACGAACCCGGGCCAACACTCCAATTATCAGTCTAAATCTGCCTCTAATATTGTTCCACGTCTTGTGTCCACTGGAAAGGTGCAAACATCATTTGCATACCCGAGTCGAGGAATTCGAGGTATTCAAAGGCGAGGAAAGTATAAGGTTTCAATTACTGTAGTAAACTTACAGCCCGATCAGATTCTCGAATACTTATCACTCGCGTTCCCAGAGAACCGGTCCGCTGCTGGGGGAGGGGGAGGGGGGCCAATTATACGGCAGTATACATCTGTCAATGTGTCGCGGTCCTGGTCATTATAGCAGTGACCATTTGTTGGCCGGAGTGACCTGGTGTCGCTAACTGATCACTGATTGTGTATCAGAATATCCATTGGTCACCACTATTTGCCACATTTTTCTTATTGAACTCAACTATTTGCCAGCCTTTTCAATAAATAAGTAGTCAAAAGCCGTTTTTATATATTTATGTTTGTTTTCTTTGTTACACAACAGAACTTTGCCTACCTTCTTAAAATTATATAGGAACTTTGCAATATTTCTTGAAGTTTCTTGAAGGTCTTGACGTTTAATTGTAAATCGGCAATTAATTCGCATAATATTGATAACTTATAACTTTTTTTTTTAATTTCTTGCCCCTATGTGATGACTATTTTATCCATTGGGCCACATTTTTGAAAGTGAATAAAATCCTGTATCTTTGTTTAAATCTATCTTTAATTGGCAGCTTTTATGAGACCATTCATCTCTTCATTGTTGCAATCTTCATTATAAATTGAAATATTTGGCAGTTTGTAATTTTATAAAATCGAACAAAATCTTGTGACTGACATGCATTTAATGTTTGCTGAGACAATTTGAATCGGCGACCAGAAGCAATAAAAGCGCACTGAAATGCATTGCAATTGCCGAGAAATTGTCAGAGTTACGTTCGCACTTCATCCCACACATCAATGAAATCATTGGTTGTCACTTGCGTGTTTGTTTATTGGAAGTTGTTGAACATAAAGCCGGGTTATAAATACGAACGACATCTTTTATTGGTGTTCAATCTCGTGTCATTGCTTCAGTCCTGGAGGTAACAGTTTTCAGATGATTATGACGAGGACTGGAAGTGGTAGCAATGATAACCAGTTATCAGGATTCACACAATAATATACATGTAATTGAGATACATCTCGAACAAATGAAGAGATATTCATAGAAGTTTGCACTCCGGAGGTCCCGCGTTCGATTCCCGCGGTCGTCCTTCCTTACTGAGGCCTTTTCATAGTTTCCCTCAGTTGAGAGGCAAATGACGGGAAGGTTTCTTACTGATAGGCAACAACCTCCTGCTTCCCACCGTCCATCCTTTTATTCAGATATCCGTCGCCGTTACACTGCTTGGAAAGCTTTTATTTGGAGAAAAATCGTTCAAGAATCATTAATTCAAAGAATTTCACATCGCTAGAATCTGCTTCTCCTAAACATCTACTTAAAACCCCATTCTTTTTATTTGTCTAAATATCATTGGATCATGTTTTACATCAGGATACCTAATTTGACTCACAAAATCGTCTCCGTTTAAAGAGTGGAATAATTTCCATGGTCCTCGATTGTTCTGCGTCAGTGTCGGCTGTTTTTGCAAAGGGCCGAACAATCGAGTGTCGTCTGGTTTATCACTGGCCTCCACCTGGCCGTGACTTGATGGTAGCGACGCGGCTGGCAGGCGTGAGAAACAACGTGTATCTGTCACAACAGCACATTACACCAGTTTACACACACTTCTTATACGGGGACACGACGCTTTTTACTCGCGCTTTTTCACACAGCTTCTCAGGCCGGTTTTTCAAGGATTTAACATCGATTGATTTGATGACATTTATGTTTTTGACGATTATTTGTGATATGATGCATGAGGGGATGTTTATCGTACTCGTAAATAAACTAGGTTTTATGGAACACTTCCAGTGAAGTTAGGACGATTTGAAGAATGCCAAGTGAAAAGTTTCCGGGCGATTTGGGGTTCGAACCCGGGAAACTAACTTCCGTGAGCTTTACCAACTGAGCTTTCTAGCCGGAAAAGCTCGAGCCTTTCGGCCGGATATTTTTCTCATCGTACACGCTTTATCCTATAAGTATACATCATATTTGTGTATTACCTCGCATGTTTTATGCACACTCAAACCAATTAAAAGCGGTACTTTGACAATTTGACAATTAATCCTTGTTATCAATTAAATCAGAGCTCACCTACCAGAGTTAGATAATGCATAAGCACAGACTTCATCGGATGATGCAATCAAACCTTTATCAGACAATCCTTTTCTTTCGATGTACCGTTTATTATTTGTTCGAGTGTACGTTGATACGATGAGACTATTACAGATGATTACGAGGATTATACCTGCATAATAACAGTAAATTGAATCAGGGATATGAAGAGTAACAAATGTACAAGTTAACTCCATAAAACATCTTACAAAATAATACACCATATCTTATACTTTGTCAATTACAGATGGAGTTTAAATATCATGAATCGCACAAAGTAATTTGTAGGATTTCCACTACTTATCTAGCAGTGACCATCTGATTAAAGTTTTATGGAATGTTTCTAGATGTTGACGGCCGTCATTATGCGAGTTTGAATTTGTTTTTTCTCTCTTTATAGGCATCTTTATTGCATGTAAGTTAAGACACTATATGGACTGAGACTATAAAACCGTATGTTATCTATTGTATGGGCAGTAAAATAATAGAGGCACGAAGAACTTATACATAGCATCGAGTACGCTTCGAATTCGTATCTACCGATCATGGAGATAAATCAATATGGCCGACGTTTAGCCGCCATGTTGCCTGTGTGAGCAGGAGACAAATTTTCTGTCGTTTTTCAGTCAAAGGATTGTTATTTATTTCCTGTTATTTGTGAAGTCAAAGTCCAGAGTTTTATTTAAATATTCATGGTTAGACATTTTAATTTGACTGAAAATGGTTAAGATTTAACGATAATACTGTAACTTTTGTATGTTTATTTTGTTATTTAAACTAATTTAATGTTATTTATTACAATTAAATAACATACAATTTAATACGAAAAGCTTTGTTGGAAAGTGGACAAATATTTGTCTCAATACTATGGAGTCAGATAAATCCCTGGGGCACTATTCTACAACTTTAAAATTCCAGAATCGGCTGGAATCCGATTCACGAATCGGAATCGGATGCTGCAGCATCGGAACTTTAGAGTTATAGAATAGGGACCCTGTAAAGAGTTGATTCTAGGGATTAGTTTAAATTTGAAGCGACGAATTATTTGATAAGAATATTAGACCTATCAAATTTGTTCTAATCGCGCTTTTGTGACTATGGTTCATGGAAAAAACAGTTCAAATCATTTCAAGGACATTTATACAATTGTTTACCACAAATTAGCTCATATATTCACCGATAGTTTTTAATTAGCTTAATAATCATTATCTATGTCTGTGCCAAGTGTTGATAAGCAAAATATCATGAGGTAGAAACATTATTTGAAACAATTTTGGATTTTAATATAAATTCTACTTGATTGATCAAAGGTAACGCTGACAACCATTGAGAGGAATATCCTGAAAAGTTATACGAGTAATAGTGAAATATTTCCATTATTTATGTCGAATTTTATCATGATTTGAGTAATTTCGGCACCAACATACGTGAAAATACGATTCTTATTCATAATTGTGGAGAGCATGTGTCATGTTCCATGTAGGATCTTATAATTTTGATAGATTGATAAAAGGAATAGAATTCTTCCTAAATCGGTCCCAACTACTAATTGTATGCTGCCTGACTTAAATCGTATTCAGTTTAAATAGGGGTCTCACACCCCCACACGTACATTTAATAAATTACCGATCCCAACGTAAATCTTATTAACAACTTAGTTTGGGATTTTTTACTCCAACTTTGTTTGAAAATAACATTTAATATGGCTGTCATATATCACTTTAACATCTAAATCTGTATATTCCAAGCAACATCATCGAACCCTTTTCAACCTCTTAATGATGGACGGTCATGTTTAAACCACAATTTAAGAGTTTCATGATGTGAACTTCTACTTGAAATGCGTGTGTTTTTTCTTCTCTCAGGTTCCCAAATGTCTCCCGAACGCGAGGAACAGACAACTATTTTAACCCCAACGAAACATCTTAGATTACAGGAGATTACACTTTTAGTGGACCCCGAGAAGCGGATTTATATTTTAGTCTGAAATCTTGATTTCTCTGAGCTGGTCACAAATTGTTTATCTTCTGTGGTTATCTTGGAGATTGTCGCACGTGTTGCCGAAGACCGTATTACACTGGGCGGAATTACATCAAATTGTCAGATGAGGTTTTAATGAAAATATCATAGGAACACATTAGTCAGTCGACTTGATCTCTTCGACTCACTCTAAATTAGTTGCTCTCGTTTCAATTGATAGTAACAAATTGATGGTCAGGTCAAGAAGATTGTCCAGCAACCATTCCGATTTATTCATCAGTCGTTTTTACTTTACCTGCGCGAGTGTGCGGTAAATTAGTATAGTGTAACTAAAAAAATTACGTTTGAAGACTTTTGTGCGACTTGAGTTTATAATATTAAAAACTCAAAACTCCCTCCCCACATAAAAAACAACCTTTTCATATTTTGCAATGAACACATTTTTATCGAATTATCGTCATATATTTTATATGTCCCTATCATCTTATTCTACACACACTTTTCTGCTTTTCCACAAGAATATTAAAACTACCTATATCAGTTCAAAACTTCTACGGTATTTTACAAAGATTTCAAACATTTTCAAAAATTACATAACCTGATTGAGAAACGACGTTGTTGTGTAATACGCTCGTGGTCTGAAGGGGATGATGAGATAATATAGATGCATAATAGCAGGAAGGGTTGGAAATAAAGACACAAATAAGTGGTGTCTGATGGCCAACAGATAGGAAGAAATCATTCTGAGAAACGTTTATTTGTCCTGAACAATGTGGCACCTGGAGAATAGAATTAATAGAGAGATCTGATACCGCTGGAGAAGTAGGGTTATAGTTGGCTTAGTGATATGCTTGTTTTAAACGGTTTTTAAATGACATACTAGAGCAGGAGGAAAGCGAACACATTATTACCAACATGCTGTCGATAAAACGACATTTTGGACGTACTTAAAATTTAAGTTTCTCTATTAACTTGTTTATTTAATTTTCCTTTTGGGATGAGGATTGGCTATTTTTACGTCCATTTAAAACAATATAATAATAATGAATATGTACCTAATAAGCTTTTAAATTGTTAACTTTCATGTCTGGTGAACCTAGATGTTTGGGCTTTTTTTGCGACTAAGTGGACTTTGTAAACTTAAAAGCTGTTAAATCGCAAGAAATTGATTATTTTTATATTCGCTATTCACCTTCTCTTCTCTCCTGGCATATTGTATAGAATACTGCCCGCTGACATATCTTATTGGTAACTACTTTCCAGGTTGAAAATATAAACCCTGTTAAAGTCGTGATTATCTCGCTAACCATCCGATTAAACTTTAACAATGTATTGAAATCCGAACCCCAGCGCCATTGTATTGCAACTTTTGTCAACGGTGGAGGTGCCGTGTCCAGACTGGCGTCAGTCCTACCAACAATACAGTCCGCAAAGAAACGAAACTTCAAATTCAATCGTTCGATGGGATCATGATACTGTGCTCATTGTTGAGTGATGATAATAAAACTAACACGTCTTGTAACCATGGAAACCAATTGAGTGTGTGTTCAGCTGGATGGTGGCTGGAGTGAGCTGTGACGTGATTGGTTCAAATCCCACCCCTTCTGTGAGTCTAATGCTGCGTATCATTTCCAGTCAATGGACAATTCCACGGCCAATTGTCCTCTCAATAGCAGGACTAACAAGCAACAACAACTGCTACTAACCATTACAAATATCTACAATCTATCAAGTCTGATATTGTATATTATTAAGACATCAATGTTTGTTTAGTCGTGTTAAAGCTGCTTAAGAGAATTAATTAAATTAATCGCTACATCAACATCCTTTGTGACGTAATTTCTGATACTTTTGTATAGTAGATAATAAACAACTAAAACTATAATTAACTAGTTTATTTATTTGGCACGGGATTATTTACTATTCATATTCATTTTCAACGTCAAATAATGACTTGAATAAAACAAAATGCTTATCGTAACTTTTAATAATACATTTTGTTTCCTATTTTTAGACTATATTTGGAGAATAAAATTGAATTTACATTTTCCAAAGTTTTTTATTCCTCATTTGAATGTCGTTTTAACTTTTCATAAATTAAATACTTTGTTGTGTTAGAAGTTTTAAATTGTGTTTTATAACACACTAAAAGTAATATAATGTATATTATAAATACAACTGGCCCTAGCATGACTCCCTGCGGGACACACTATACCCAATACTTTCACGTCGCTTAGTAGTCACATCGTCAGGGGTAGTTTCACCCTTGGATGAGACATTAATGGCTAAACTATTGACTCCATGTGAAACCTGGCGGTGTGACAATGGATTCACAATGGCAGCTGCCGCGGGCTGGGAGATATGGCGATACAATGGCTGAGAGATCTGGTGCAACAATGGGGATAACACGGATACATAACTACTCGACACTCGCTGCAGATGATGCTAGCGAATATCAGATCAAATGGAATGAGATCATCGATACTTTTTACTCTCATTTTCAACGATATGAACACATTCTGAGGCAGCGAATCACTACTCATCGACCGACTACCCGTTTGAAGGGTACAGGGAAAGAACGCTATGAGTCCATTTATTGAAAAAAATAGTTTTGTGTGTAAAGTTTTTAGAAAATATTGACACAAAGTCTTGATTTTTTTTAAGACTTTGTGTCAAATTGAAATAACGATTTGTATGGAATACAAGTTTCAACATAAAATTTCGTTTATCTCATTTTCATCCGATTGTGACTTATAGCGTTCTTTCCCTGTACCTGCCCTTCATTTTTAAAAACTTCAACGATCCCTTAAAGGTCACAAAATTAAATTATTTGCGAGTAAAATGTATATGTTATATTATCTGTCATCAACGCAAAATCATAGCTTATTAATAACTTCTTGTCATGTTAAACATAAAATGTTTATAAATATGTATACATAACATTTGTCCTGTGAGCCATTGTGAGCCTGTGAGCCATCGCATTGGGAAGGCGCAGTTGTAGCCTATGATACCCATCCCCTAATTCACATTTGCACCGGTGTCGATTTGCCCGGCTATGTGTATTCATGTGACATCGTATTTTAATTGACATTTATTTTGATGTTTGTTAACAAATGACTAGTAATTGGAATGACGTCATATTCTGGTCACTAGCCTTATCCAAGGTTTATATTTTACTCACCGTGACCCTCAGTTTACGAAAATTATTTTAAATATCCCGATTAGTAACACGATTTCTGATTATTTCGCCGTTTTACATACAAAAAAATCTCGAAACGTAAAGTGAACTTCTTTTGATTGAAAATGTCATGAAAATCCAAATAACATAGACAATACAGACCTACTGCATGTAGGATGAAATTCTTTTAATGAGAAGAAATACAAATAGAAAATATAGATGTAACTAAAGGAAAGGTAACATAAATGTTTATAAATGTTATAAAATAGGTCGAATCTTCGATGAAACTGATATTTCTTCGCGTTTTGCTCCATAACTTTGTTGACATTCGACTGTCTTCACTCCGTCATTAATCTGGCTTGATTATAAATCAATTTACACTCAATCCACGTCCTGTTCATGTGAAGTGAGTCTACTTTTAGCTTCCGATTTCAACGCTCGCACTCGAGATTGCCCCTGAGTTTGAGTGATTTACGACCTGGATACACTGAGTGTGTCTTTGAGCGACACTTAGGTCCCACTTACTATCACCATACCAACTATTAAGACTCTTGGTGCACTTACTGTGTCGTCCTTCTAGACATACGTAGGAGTTTTAAATTAACTTATAATTATATAAAAAAGACAAATACACATATAATAAAAAATAATGAAATGTTATAATGCTTAAGCGTTTATAAAACCATTTCCTCGCATTTTATACCTTAAGGGCGCTTTTTTGTTGCATTTTTAGTTTAATTCTCATTAAAATGTTTAATGATCAATATTTTGTATAATCGTTTTAAGAATATCCAACAACTCAACGTACGCATATTTTGACATTCTTCATTGACATCTTGGTGAATTCTGACTCTAATCTATCTATGACTAAGCCTCCTGGAGGTCCTGGAATTGAGGTCCTGGAGGCTGGACTGCGCTGTGTAGCTGGAGGTCTTAATGTCTGGAGTCTGCGCAATTACCATTAATCATCGGCTTACTCCGCATGCGCACACTGATGAAGACCAGCCACTTACATTGACATTCACTTCATCAAATTACTTCAGTCTATTCAGAGCATCCAGAAAATGAAATGCACTTCCGTCACAAGTCCATAAGACTGACCGAGGAAATGTAGTTTAGTTTTTAATAAACTGTACAATCAGGCGCGTAGGAACTGGGGGGGAGGGGGAATAATATGTAAAATAACTTGAGCTGGACATACTAGTATCTACGAAGACAATTGGGGGTCTGTGGGGAGGGTCCCCCAGCAAAATGCGGGTCCGGGACGCACAGCCCCGAAATTTTTTTGAATTTCAGACATCAATTTGGAGCATTTCTACGCGATTTTAACACTGTAAGCAATTTTTTTTCTTGACACATAAATGTATTAGAACATAGGGAGGGGAATTGAATCAGAGGGGGGGGGGGGATTCCCCCCCCCCTTCCTACGCGCCTGTGTACAATGCAAAATTTTTAAATCAATATGACTCGGTTCCCGTGGCTGACCTTCTCGACTGAGGGTTTTTCGTAGTTTACCTCAGTCGAGAGGCCAATGCTGGGAAGGTTCTCTACTTATAGGCCATATCCTCCACCTTCCCACCGTCCATACTGACCTATATTCTTCACCCCAACATCACATTATCATTCATCCGTAGTCGATAGTTGCAGGACAGTGCGACGTTAAAAACAAGTTTTTGATTTGTTTTAAGACATTGCTTGATGAGATTTCATTATGACAAACGAGGGGGGATATTCAAATGTTCTCTTACATACGTATATCGTTTCTCAATGTCTACAATTATAATTAATCACCGTATTCGCGAGTTCACATCGAGCCCGCTAATACAGATGCATCTTGTTTCGGTGCACACAGCATCTCTTGCTGACGGAGACAAGTGGTGGGTTGAGAGTTGAACAAGTGGCTAAATATCCCTCTGCTTCCCTGCCAGATGAAACATATCGATACTCCAGCGATAATCATACGCTATTTATTAGATAATATTATGTAGATTTAGTACTTTATTTCTTGACTTGTTAAATGTAAATCATGGTTGCCTACTTGAGGTAATGGACGATAATAGGTATTGGAACAAAACTGCTGTCAGATTGGTGAATAATGTTGGAGGGTTGGTAGGGTGGGATTAGAATTGTGGGAACAAATCTGTACGAAGATTTGTTCAGATAAAAATGTAACACTTGGTATGTTTTGTGTGGGCTGCAAATTGACCCATTGAGCTTGTCGTTACGGCTGATCAAAGTTTCGTATTGCATTTGAGAATACTTTGATTGTTTATACCTAATTAAAAATACTTTCAATAAAAATCACGACAAGAATGCAGGTATACATATATTTTTACTTGACAACATACAATTTGTAGTTTCAAGTATAGCCTACTTTACGTTTTGTAAATACATGAGGGACAATATTTTTGCAACGCATAATAAAAGCTCATTAGAATCTACTCAAGAACAGCGCAGGCTCCAAATGATAATTTAAATTCGCTCATTATGTTATTATCAAATAAATGAAAAACAATTTACACAACAAAAAACTTTGATACAGAAAACGGAAAAGATTAATAAAAGTATTACATAAACGCTGGTATAAGTTTTTTCTTCGTCGTGTTTTTATTTTCCCTTAATGTTGCGTGTCCGAACCCATCATCGTTAACAAGCCGATTTTCACGGTAAAAAGAAAGAAAAGAAAATAGAACGACTCGAGTCAAATGAAGGCTTATAATTTTCCTGTCTTGCCATTTAGTATGAACACTACGCAAGTCAAAGGCAAGCTTATTCCCGCTGCGAAGAAAAACAATGTTATAAATGTCTGTCTGAAATTATACCATCAATTCAATGCAAATGGCTCCTTGAAACCGACATTAAAGCGCGCTTGAAACGTTCTATTCTGAACACAGAGATAATAATATTATAATTATACTTGAACATAGATCATTGAGGTCGTAACTGAGCATTCGGCGGTAGTTTTAATTGATGGCTTTTGCAATTTGTCAAGGGACTGAAATGTGTTTATGGCTCCATTCAAAATAAGAAAATTACCCATGAAAGTTTCTCAAGTTTCAATGAAATAATTTTTTGTTGGTTCTTTGTTCAGATACTCTAAATATCATTACGCACTGGTTCATGACCTAATATTACACATCAATTTTCATCAAGAGCAAACGTTCACTAAATAGAGAACTTGTAAATGTGACTCTGTTGATTTATGTCTTCATAAAAAGGTCACTTTGTCATATTATATTTCATATTTTTAAGACATCGACATTAATCATTCATAAGCAAAATTACTAATTTAGCAATTGTTCGCTTTATAACTCTAATCAATGCAAATTTGTGTGATATTTTGAATAATAGGTTTTATATACCAACTTAGGTATAAAATAGAGCCAACCAATACAGAAGAGAGATATAGAATGTATACACTTGGCCAAACTAAAAACGGTATTCGAAAGACGGATTGGCTGAAAAAGGTTTGATGGCATCATCCATGCCAACTCGTCATCTCACACTATTAGCACTATTTTGGACTATTATTATTACTCTTATTTTCTAACACTATTTTGGATTGTCAAGGAACGTTGATTTTAAAGTGATTCCATTTCTCTCATAGCAAAGTAATTCAGATATTGTTGCTGTGGTAAAACCCTTATCCTTTATTGAAAGTGTTGTCCATTACCACGTTTGTCTACAACATGACTGCTTCCTCCCAACTCCACAGCTATTCCTAACCGACTGTACCCACTCAGTTAGTTATAATAGAGATATAAGAATGAAGCAGACATCAATCTCAAGCAGTGCCCCCTGGATCGCTCTAATGCTACACACACATCCACTGCCATCCCGATGTCCCAGCAGGCTGCTCAATCTCGCGCCCGTGAGATCGAAATCAGTCTCCACTGGGCCGTGGCTGAACAACATGGCTGCTGCGTAGTGTGCATATTAGATCAACAAGGCTCTGGCATTAGATGAAGATGTTTTATTATGTTGATAGATTCTTACTTTGTATTACTTGTACAGGGTGGAGAAGCTTTAAGTTTGTAATAGGAGTATTACTCAAGGAGTATTATCAATATTATTGATATATGATCTTGTGGTAGTTGTTATAAATATATTAATATGTGGAGTGGGACAGGCTGAGGCTCAATTTTATTTTGGACTCAAACAATGAAAAATCAAACAATGATCTGAATGTCTATGTTCCCTATACAAAATTTAACATGCCTAATCAGAAAATGCACAATATGTTATACCTATTTCATAAACCAGGGACACGTACCAGGGGATACGCAACTAAATTTAACAAAAATGCGAACAAACGATGCGGAGACATTATAAATAGCCAATCAAGCAAATACTTGGCCGAATTTCCACTTTATACTTGAGTGATCAATCTATTTATAGAAACAATATATTGTAATGCTATTTGGTTCTGTCACTCCATCAACACTATTATTTTTTATCAACGAGAGAAATGTATTTATGCAATTTCGTCGAATTCTTCATAAGAAAGTAGATATTATGATACATCTTGTTGATCATTTTGTTTTATATGTTTCTATGGAAATCGTCACCAATAAAAAGATCAGTAGTGATCCCAGACATCTGTGAAAAAAAACTGTTTCAAATAACAATAAATCAGTTAACTTTTTAGTCAAAGGGTAACATTTCGTTAAAAATGTTCTTCTGTTTGTTGGAATGCCACTGAATGAACAGAATGCTCTGCTTCATGCAGTACAGACATGAGATATTGTTATAAAGTAGCACTCACAAAAGAGATCCTCTAATGAGTGGATATTATTATGATAATACCAGCTCTAAGCCCGGATAATTGTCCAGCTCCAATGAAACCCGTTTATACATAATATATTACCGCAATTAAAAAGCGCTTCACAGCAAGATAATAAATAATTTCTAATAAAAATGTACTTTAAATTTCACTAAAGAATCGTCCAGCATATATTATAATAATAAAGATGAAACAACTCCTTTGGACAGGCTCTTTGACAGGGTGGAATATCTTCGAAATTTCATTTTTTATCTTCTTCTCAGTTCAAGTTTTTCCATATCTCTCACGCTGCGATTGTGTCGCCTCCTGGTGTTAGAATCTTTATTTAAAGTGACACGTGGAATGTGTTAGATAAATACAAGTTAACAAACCAGCAACACCTTAATTCGTACGTCAATCAACTCATTCACCTTAACATTTAAACTCAAATAAAAAGTGAAATATTTTTTTAAAGTTCATACCGTTGAGTATAAACGTAATTACTTGATGATCAAGAATCAAGGATTTCTCATTTATTTTTAATTATTTCTAAACGTCTCGAGTCTAATTATTATCACGGGCTCTGGTGAAATGGATGAAGTTTTTGCTGCTGAACAGGTTGGGCTCTCCAGGGGAGAAAATGTCAGGCGCTGGAAGATTGAGAGGTGGGCCCCGAAATGCCGGGTGTTAGAAAGAATATTTAGCGTGAAAAGAAACACGAAAAGCTGTGGCTGAGAAATATTCATGTCTGTTATTTAATTGGATATCGTTTTAAGTACGTCTTACACTGGGCAAGTCAAATATTGTAATTTGTTTGTAGACGTCTAGACTTGACTTGAGAGAGATGGCCACTCACTAATAAACCAAGTTTTGTTCAAATTAAATCACTGTTTGGTTCTGCCCGAAAATTGTATTTGTTGGCGACCGTATTTATAAAATTATGGTTGTAACTACAAAATTATTACTCTTGAAGAGCACACATGCAGTGAATTAATTTGGACAAAATATGGCCGACTTGCGTCGTGGCCACGTCTTAAAGTAAATAATTGGCTCCCTCCCTAATAGTCTGTGAATTATTGTGAGAATGATTGGGATGGGATGGGGGATTGGGTAAAGGTTGATGGGAAGGTGGAAGTCGTATCTAATCAGTAAGGAATTATTTATTTCAGTGAAATAAGAGGCCGAGGTCGGGAATGGAACCCGTGCCTCCGGAAGTCCATTTTGAAGTTCGGAAAATCTGAATGGATGAGCTTTTTGCTTCCTTGTGGAGTAATACAGAATTAATTCTACAAAAACAACCGTTTTTTAGACTTCTTGAAATTTCCAGAAATTTTCCAACAAATACGAATTTCTAGAAGACTTTTTTTTCACCATGCTAACACAATTTTATATGAGAAACTGCACGTTTCATAAGGAAAAATGGTCGAAATATAGCAGTAAAACGTAAAACCCTCATAGCACGGTAAAACATCCACGAACGTGTACATGTAAAAATGTTAGAGTAAAATATTGCAACGGATTCACGATAGCAGTTTCCCAAAGAATCTGATTGTATTCGAGAAACCAAGGAACACGACTGCACTCTGGTGGCTATTGTAGTACTATAGTTCTAAGGGCGGATGTAAGGGGCACATTTGTATACACATCTGCTTTAGTTGTTTGTTATGGCTAAAAAAGTGATTTTTAACTAAATTTCAATTTCAATTGTTTCTCATTTTTCACTGCACATGAAAACACGAACTGTCAAAATAAAAATTTGAATCTGTAAAGTTTTTAATAGCCATTATTTCAAAAAGTAGCTCCATCATGTAGGTATCATTTTATTTTTGCTCGAAACCCCCCGTGTAATCTGGTCTCGATTGTTTCGCCTAGCGTGGTGTCAAGACGGCTGTGGTTCTGGTTATCAAGGCGGCTCTGGATGCGTGATCTCACGGCTTCCATGATCGTTTCTGCACCAGATGACTTGTTGCTAAATAGATACCACCTTGTCGCAATTAAACGCCAATTTGCGTTTTACCACAATTATGCAAAAATAGCGTGAAACCGCTGAAAATATAATACATTGGTGTTTATATTTTGAGCGCGTGTCAAAATTGTGCCGACTTTTGCATCACCTTGCACATTGGAAAAGAACTATTAATTATTGTTGCGACTGAATAGTAATTCTGCACGCATTTTAAACTAAGTATATATCTAGTATAGGATTTAATTTGATTGCGATTTTTTATGTCAAAGAAATACAACATTGATTCACGAAGACTATTCTTTTTGAATAGTTAATTTTCTAGTTGCCACAGAATTTTAAACCTTCATCGGGTGTAATCATGTCAAAATCGTGATGAGCTTTGAAGAAAAAGTACAACTCACGAAACAATGTACTTCTGAAGTAAATTACCTGCTTGAATTTCTATCGTTCAACTTCACTTGTACGTTTTAATAACTATTCACAAATATGAATCTGATAAGAAAATGCATACAACAGACAATACAATATCTCTTGTACTATCTCGAATTGTAATTACCATTCTACACCATTATGTTCGTAATGATATGACGTATAATATCTATACTTACTTCTAAAATGGAAACTTACAAGCTAAATAATACCAACTATAGTTGTACAGACTGTTAAACAGATAATTAATTTCTACTTTATTTATCACGATCGACAACACAGCAATTAAAACTTACTAACACGTTTGTAATTACTATCCAAATAAGCTGGTATTCTGTAATTTATTACCAGGCGAGTCGCTCGTAAAGTTCTGTTGGTAGCTCATAGAATCAACACAATCATTGGGCTCAGCCATTCTGAGTAACAAATTAACAATAAATAAACACACAACGAGTTGTGAAGGTGTAAATCAATGCTCGTTGGAACTTGTTCGCGGTTGAACTGTTCACGACTTGCCTGTCACATTCTTACCAGCGTATTGTTATGTTGCTAGGAGGTGAAGTGATAAGGAGACGGTGACAAAACGCATCTGGAATCTGGATGCTAGGAAAACGCTCCGTGTAACGCGTTTTTTTTACTTCTGTTTTTTTTTATCATTTACATGGCGTTGATAAGCGAGCCTTCGTATTGCATGTGAATTGATATGCGTTTGCGAGTTTCTGCTCTACAGACTTTGGAAAGAGCCGAATCGAAATGAGTCAAAGAAGCAGTGATAAAATATCTGAAATTTCCTGCAAGAAATTTCAAAAATATTTCCAAACACGCATTAAATGTCCGTAAATTGTCAATAACTTTTGAAAATTGCAAAAAAAATATACATAAAATGTTGATACCAATTACCAATAACCATTCAAAGCGTTCTGTTTTTTTTTTTTTTTTTTTGTAAGATCACGGTCTCGTTCAAAAACTAATACGAGACCGCTCATAATGACATGTGTACAAAATTTCGGATCGATTAATTGAATAGTTTACTGGGCATTGCCTACAAAAAATAGTACAACCTATTGTACAAAAACAAAAACTTGTATATAGACTGCCAAGCACCTTTCCCCCTAAAAAGATTGAGATCTAAAAGAAGGTCGCAGCAATAATATATTGTTGAAACATTTTCGCACTTAAAATTCGTGAAATCATTTCGCCCAGTTACTGCCGCCAAGCACAACATTATAAACCAAACATTGTACCCAAATTTGTGATTGAAAAAATCTCTATGTGAACCATCATAGTATAAACTTTAAAACAATTATACTCATTTAAAACTAAAAATAGAAAGTATTCAAATTTTAAAAACGTAAACAAAATCAATTTAAAAACATTTTTTTTTACATAACTTAAAATACAATAATAATAATCATCTTTCCGCTGGTTCCAATTCAATGGGTCAGGGGGTGGGTGTTCCCACCAACACTAGGGCCGCAGGACTACTGGAGACCGGCTGGCCACGCCTGGCGTCTCCTCCTCATCTTCTTTTTCTTCCTCCACTTCCAATTGTTCCACAAACTGCCTCCACATTGTTCTGTCCTCCCACTGTCTCTCAGCCTCCAACTCACTCCAACTTCCTCCTCTCTCCAGCACATCATCCTTGATCAGTCCAATCCACCTGTCTCTTGGTCGCCCCACTCTCCGTGTTCCCACTGTAGCCGCTTCAAACACCCGCCTTGGCACTCTGTCGGTTCCCATCCTCTTCATGTGGCCAAACCACCGAAGCCTCTCTCTGCCCAGCTTGAACCCCAATCTTTCAACCCTCAGCTCTCTTCTTATCTTCATACTTCGAACCCTATCCATTCTTGTCACCCCATTCACGCTCCTCAAAAACTTCATCTCTGCTGCCTGAAGCTGATCCACTTCCTTTCCTCCAGCTGACCATGTCACTGCCCCGTATGTGAGAATTGGCAGGAAATACATTTTAAACATGATCATTTTACACACTTTTGGAAATTTCTCATGCCACAGCAACTTCCTCACTGCCTGATAGAAACCCTCTGCTTTCCTTCTTCTTTCCTGTACTTCTCTATCTACTTTTGCCTTGTTGGTGAGCAGGCTCCCCAGGTACTTAAATTCCTCTACTTCTTTCAGCCATCCATCCCTCATCTTGATTCTGGCATGTCCTTGTCTTATCTTTTTCCGTTCCATTGTCATTACTTCACTCTTCTCTTCGCTTATTCTCAAACCCATCTTCTCTGTCTCTTCACTCCACTTATCAATCTTTAACTGCACTTCCTCCCTAGTTCCTCCCCACACCACCACATCATCCGCATAAATCAACGTTTGAGTATCGATCCCCTCATCTGGCTCTACTTTCTTCAGTAACTCGTCCATTACTATGATGAACAGCATTGGTGATAGAACACTCCCTTGCCGAAGCCCTTCACTAATATTAAACCATTCCGATCTCCCCACTCCCGACTGCACACAACTCACACTGTTCCGGTACATACTTTTGATCCACTCAACCAACTCCTTGCCTATTCCTCTCTTTACCAAACACTCCCACACTCTTTCCCTTGGCAACCTACTAGGAAAACGCTCTGAGTAACGCGTTGATGAGCGAGCACGGATACACGCAACACCTCGAACCGAAATTATGTTTATCGAAAATGTAATTAAAAGCCAATAATTCTTGAATTTCGTCACAGACTTGTATAAATATCTCCAAAATTTCCAAAAATATTGGTCCCAATAACCTTGCTAAGTTTTAAGTTGATCGATTAAACCTTTGATTGAACGGTTCCTTGTTAAGTTTCAAAAATCACAGGATATCTTTCAAACAATATACCTGGGACCACTCATATGATATGATATTACTGTGGACACAATATCAGATCAATCTGTTAAACGGTCATTATTAGTTTCATTTCGTTTGAAACTTTCTGCTCTAACTACCTTGCCTTGAACTAAAGATTCGATGTCGCCGTGAATTTGACAGCCAACACACAAAATGTCCCTAAAATTACAAAAACTTTTGAAAATAACTACAAATTAGACTGAAAATTGGCAAAAATACCTTAAATGTTGCTACCAATTACCATGCGAAGTTTTTAGTAGGTCGGTCAATCGGCAATACCCGCTGCACGAGAGCGGGTATTGCGTTGATTGTTTGAGTATCTCCTTGCAGCAGTCTGGTCGGGGGTCTCTTTGCTCCTTGATGCTTTATTATTAACGACATTTTGTATCAACCTTTTAGATTTAGCTTCGTCAGTTTCTTGATCTTCAATTTCACGCAGACGCTTTTTCGCCTTTATGGCTTTCATTCTAGCAGAAGTCTTTCCATTTTTCGGCATGTTTAAATAGGGATAAGATAGGTAATGAAAAAGTAAGAAGTAGAGTACCTACCTAATTAAAGTACAATAATATTTGTGTGATCAATGTTTGAAATGCACGAAATGTGTGCTCAAAGACGTAATGTATTCAATGTCGTAATGTTACGAAATGAATCTTGAACAAAACTTCGCAAATATGAAAATAAAGTAATCACCTTTCAACTAATAAGCGAAAGGAATCAAAGTTCCACACAAAAAACGGATCAGGTAAAATAGTAACTACCTAGTTTAGAAACGGAATGAATCCAACGTTCCACAATTAAAATAAGACAACGTAATGTTTTGAACTGAATGAATCAACACTTTCAAAAAAAAATAGCAACCTTCAAGGAAATGTCAGGCTAGACAGAAGCTCAGAAACGGAATAAATCCAACGTTTCCAAGAAGAAAATAATTTGAAATAATCAATCCCCTGGACAAAAACTGTAGATACCTAATATCTATGCTTTAAAAGCGATTCAATTTTACTAATACCTTCACAAAGTACACCAAATTGCCAAAATTATCAACGAAAAGAAGCAAAATGCAGGAGGGATTTGGAATGACGGGTGAACGCTAGAAGAGAACAAACGCCACTCAATGATATTATTGAAATGTGAGCTTATGTTTCTAATCCCTCCTGGATGCAAAATCAGCCAAGTAGAAACACGGGAGGCACGGCCATTAGAACTACGAATTGACGAAAAGACAATCAAGGTCCTTAAAAACTCGAAATGATTTGTTGGAAACTATGATCCAAATTGAATTATTCAAATTTGATCAACTCAATAAACATAAAAATATCTGCTTTTCACTAAAAAACTGTACATACCATCAAAACACTCTTGTACCTAAAGCAAATCAGATTCAGTTGCATTGGAAAGACATTCATTTTCAATGTTTCATTTCTGACAGCTATTAAAAATGTCAATAAGTGCATACTTTCTTGACAGATTCGGCTGAAAATTTGTAAAATAAGTGACATTGTTGGTCTTACTGACCATGCTAAATATGAGTTTGATCACATTTCTCGAAGACCATTTTCATTTTTTAGGCTATCAGGAGATACTTATTTTAACATTGAACCAATGGATGGATTTCAAAAAAAAATTGGGTCTGCAAACAGAGAAGGTTGTCTTTACATGTGTGCAAAATTTCAGGTCGATCGGTGAAACGGTGCGACTTCCATTGCTTCCTTTAGCATACAAAAACAAAAACAAAAAAAAAAACAAAAAAAAAAACAGAGGTCCGTGCTAAATGAGACAAATGGAGTCGCTCGCTTCGCTCGCTCAAATCATATGCCTTCTCCAAGTCCAAGAAGGCCATATGCATTGCTTGACCCTTCTCCCACTGCTGCTCCATCATCTGACGCACGGTGAAAATTGCGTCAATTGTAGAATTAAAAAAAATTATTTAAAATTAAATAAAACAAAATAAAAGTAAAAAAAATAAAAATAAAGCTTGGCGCATTGTGTCAAGGAGGGGGCAACATAAAAAGAAAATGTCGACCAAGGAGACGACGAAAGAAAGAGGAAGAAGAAGGTGATGAAGGAAAGAAGGAAGAAGTCAACATGACGGTGCAAATTCAATGCGCCAAGCTTTATTTTTATTTTTTTTACTTTTATTTTGTTTTATTTAATTTTAAATAATTTTTATTAATTTGTATTTTAAGTTATGTAAAAAAAAAATGTTTTTAAATTGATTTTGTTTACGTTTTTAAAATTTGAATACTTTCTATTTTTAGTTTTAAATGAGTATAATTGTTTTAAAGTTTATACTATGATGGTTCACATAGAGATTTTTTCAATCTCAAATTTGGGTACAATGTTTGGTTTATAATGTTGTGCTTGGCGGCAGTAACTGGGCGAAATGATTTCACGAATTTTAAGTGCGAAAATGTTTCAACAATATATTATTGCTGCGACCTTCTTTTAGATCTCAATCTTTTTAGGGGGAAAGGTGCTTGGCAGTCTATATACAAGTTTTTGTTTTTGTACAACATGTCACATGAGGTGGTAGTTTACAGCAGCTTTCATTGATCATTGAGTGTTACCTATCATTACATTGTTAACGCCAACAACGTCACTTCTTGTCTAAAAATTTCTGTTTTTCTTCCAATAGTTCCCAAGTTAGTATAACGAAAGGGTCAATTTCTTTTGGTTAAATATGAGTTATCTCAACTTTTAAATTGCTAAAAGTTCACAACTTGTGAATAACGTAAATTGTAGGTGTATTGTTCCGGTGTAGACCGGAATTTGTGCGTCATCTCGTACTACGCATATTAGTTGCCAGTTGGTAAACTGAAAGGTACACGAAAGGTAGATGATTGTAAATGCGTTTCCTTAATTTTAAATTCTTCTAAGTTCACTTTTTTGTGTAATTTAAACTCTATGGTAAAGCGTTAAGGCTTACAGATGTTTACAGCACATTTTAAATAAAATCCGGATGTGTTTTGGAAGGCAATATAACTTAAAAGGAACTTATTTCATAAGTTAACTTTCCAGTTTCTGGAAACTTTCCAGGTAGGTAACTAACCAGTTCTTTATTTGAACTGGAACTAGTTCCTTTTTTTGAGGAACTAATCCAACACTGCTGTTTAGTGATAGTTCCATAACATGGATTATGCCGCAAATTTTTCCGCCAACAGTTTAAAAACGTACCAAAGATCACGAGTGGGGTTATGCAGATTATGCATATATAATTTTCTATTATTACCTACGGGTGATTTTTTAAATTAGGGGATGTTGGAAGGGATCAAGTATCATACGGTATGGGTTATTTCATATAGAATGAGTACACCAAATTTGGTTGAGATCGGTCAAAGGGTGTAGGAGAAAATAAGAACGTTCATACCAAGAAGCCTTTTCCTTTGTTCATGCGCAGAGAGACACTACTGAAAGTTAAAGGAATTACGGCAAAGGATGTGGCCATTTGATATTGCCTTGTTGTTAAAATTGATTTTGAAGATGTCAACCTAGAGTTCCTTTAAGATTAACTAGCTGAGCCACCTGGTGTTTATAGTGCTGGTTGGGAAGGAGTAGGACGTATATCATTAACAGTCACAAAACACACCAACACACGAACAAACCAACAAAGAACGGTCAACCTGATTGTACCTGACTGATTGCCAAGATACCCGAGAAGCTAAAGCACTATTTTTGCCGGAGAACAGACGCATAATCCTTGATCACACGCTTATAAATTCCCTAAGGTGTCTACCGCTTACATCGGTATGTACGAGGGACAATCAATTAAAAATCAATGTACCTACCCATATTTTGTTTAAATCTCACTAAATGATAATTAACATAAAAAACCTCAAATGATTAAAAAAAAATATATATATATATATATATGATAACAATGAGAAAAAATGGTAACACGGAGCGTATTTTATCTCCTCGGTCCCATTCAGTGCGTACCTATACATTTAAAAAAAACTGTTGCTCGTCAAGACTCAAGTGAAAAAAACATTGTTTAAAATATGACTTTATCCAACACGTCATGTAATATACAAGCTAATGTTCAAATTCTTTTAAAAAGTACCAAATATAGTTATGAATGTAATTTATGAATAAGATTTTTTTATTTCATTTTGAATGAAATGGCTTTAAATAAAAGTCCTTTACGATTACTAATTTTACCCTGGGGACGTCTTCGAACGAGTCGTGTGCTTACTCATTGTCTTGAAGTATACAATTTTACAATAAATAGTGTGAAAATAAGTTATTTGAAAATACAATTGTGCTAGAAGACAGCCTCCTACTGCAGCAGAATCTATTATGTTATATTCCAAAACAAGTGTCATCTACGTACATTTGTATTCGTTTAAAAGTGTCAAGACAACATAGGAAACCAAACCTCTGATACGCTCACAACACAACCCCCACCCCTAATCCACCAGCCACTGAATAGATCTGAATGTGAATTGTTTATTCTCCAAGCAATGACGATTCACGATATTAAATGACCTTTTATTGTTGTTGTTTATTGATTATGGTGTGTGTGGTGGGGGGGGGGGGAGGGGGTGTATGTGTTTATTACGCATAGATCATACAATCAATTAGTCTACCGGTCTTTATTCCTGATAGTGATGGCATATTGTTGATGCATCTAATTGATTTATTGTTTGTTTTGATATTTTAGACAGTATGAATTATTTCGTGCATTAGGTATTCTTTTAAAAATGCCATTGCATAATTGACCATGTTTGTAAACACCTTTCGCACAAGGCATTCGATTGGCGTCAGAATACCATTGTTCATTGTGCGTAGTTAATCTATTATTCTTTATTCTACACAAAACGAAGTTTCCATACTCTCGAAACTGAAATAAACTTAGATATTATAATATTCATACGTGAAGTAGTAGAAATAAAGATGTCATTATGGAACGGAATCGATGTCTGTTATTCGTTTGTATTATTGTCCCAATACTTGAATATCCATAAATACTATCCAAACTAGTTTTCTCAAATGGTTGATACTACGTCATATTCTGTCGTCATATTGAGGTACCTATTTTTGAGGTTTGAATCTTTCAATGTGACAAAATTATGAAGTGCATAATGAATTCTTCTATGAACAGCACAATTAGTCGACAAATATCTATCGAGACGCAGTCTGCTGCCGATTTCTATAACAAGCAAATGGGCGAAGATTTCAACATGCAGTAAGTTAGTAGATGAAGGGGAAGAGCGGAACGCTTAATATTGATAAATTTTCCACTTCCGGTTTGAAATTTTTGTTTTTTCTTGAAGTGGAGTGTCTAGCAATACATTGTCTTTAATGTTGCCAAATTTCAAAACTGTCGATGGACCCGTTTGACTTTTGAAAAAAATTAAAATTTAAAATTGGATAAATTCACTTCCGGTCAAAATATTTCAGATTTTCTTTCAGAAGTACGCGTGAGAAGGGGGACTCTATGTGTCTACCAAATTTCAACTCTCTAGACCAAACCGTGCAATCTGTAGAAAAGGGCAAGCAAAACGACGTGCCTAGCTAGCTAGCTAGCCAGCCAGCCAGCCAGCCAGCCAGCCAGCCAGCCAGCCACCATGAAAGTCAATCCTTGCATGTTTGAGGCCCAAAATTCACCCCGAAGGGATGAACGCAGCACTTTGATATTTGGTTAGGTGTTGTCAGGTGGCTAAATATACCCGATAACCATGATTTTCAACTTTCATTTCTCACTGCATGTATGCCTGTCGACACCTCGTTTCGACCACTTAAGCCGTTGCGGTATAAGTCTCTGGTAGTAGCTCGCACGTTGTATTAGAGCGGTGCTTGGCAGCGTCGAGCTAACGCCCGACTAGATATAGTTATGAATGTAATTTATGAATAAGATTTTTCTAAATTTATTTTGAATGAAATAGCTTTAAAGAAAAGTCCTTTACGAATACTAATTTTACCCTGGGGAAGTCTTCTTCGAACGGGTTGTGTGCTTACTCATTATCTTGAAGTATACAATTTTACAATAAATAGTGTGAAAATAAGTTATTTGAAAATACAACTGTGCTAGAAGACAGCCTCCTACTGCAGCAGAATCTATTATGTTACATTCTAAAACAAGTGTCATCTACGTACATTTGTATTTCTTTTGTGTCAAGACAACATAGGAAACCAAACCTCTGATAATCACAACACAACCCCCACCCCTTATCCACCAGCCACTGAATATTTATCTCTAGATCTGAATGTGCTTTGTGTATTTTCCAAGCAATGGATTCACGATATTAATTGACCTTTTATTATTTGTTTATTGATTATGGTGTGTGTGTGAGGGGGGGGGGTGGTGTTTATGTGTTTATTACGCATAGATCATACAATCAATTAGTCTACCGGTCCTTATTCCTGATGATGATGGCATATTGTTGATACATCTAATTGATTTATTGTTTGCGTTTCGATATTTAAGACAGAATGAATTATTTCGTGCATTTAGGTAGGTATTCTTTTAAAAATGCCATTACATATTGTTGACCATGTTTGTAAGCTCACAGACGGAAGATTCCGCGTGAGGCAATCGATTGGCGTCAGAATACAATACTATTGTTCATTGTGCGTAGTTAACCTATTATTCTTTATTCTACACAAAACGAAGTTTCCATACTCTCGAAACCGAAATAAATTTAGACATTATAATATTCATAGGTACGTGAAGTAGTAGAACTAAAGATTTCATTATGAAACGGAATCGATGTCTGTTATTCGTTTGTTGTCTCAATACTTGGATATCCATAATAACTATCCAAACGAGTTTTCTCAAATGGTTGATACAACGTCATATTCTGTCGTCATATTGAGGTATATTTGAGGTTTGAATCTTTCAATGTGACAAAATTATGAAGTTCACCTAGAATTCTACGAGCGGCTAGAGACAGAAGGTGCTCCAGGCGGCGTAGGGCGCGCGCATAAGTTTTACTGGGCAGCCTAAGGAATAAAACTCTCTATGGGTATAGACAAAGTCGAACTGGCGAAAATTAAAACTGTGCAACTTAAAAAAATAACTCTATGGTTAGGCAGAATTAAAACTTGTAAAAATTGCAAATAAAAAAGTACGACCCCGGCCGGTATCGAACCGGCGACCCCTAACACCGTAAGCCAATGCACTGTCTATTGCGCCAACAGGACGGCGATACATGCCGTTCGTAACCACTAAACTAGCAAATGGGCGAAGATTTCAACAAGACGCAATGTCGCTCGTCATACCTGCAGCATTACCTACGAACCTGATACTATCTGTGATCGCGATGGCAATCGGCGTGCCGCGATGGCGATGTTTCGGGTTATTGATGATCTACACAGCATCTCTCGACCTCTCATTTGAATATATATACTGGAAGGTATCATCGCTTACACAAATTAAAAAAGGATGATGTGAAAAAAAAGTTTTTCTAGGATCGGGAATCGAACCCGTTATGTAGGAACACAAGCCAGCTGCCTCCGATAATTCAGCTATTCAGGCCGACAGGATATGTGGAGTTGACAGCGAAGCTGCTGTGTTGGTAGATGAAGGGGAAGAGCGGAACGCTTAATATTGATAATTTTTCCACTTCCGGTTTGAAAATTTTGTTTTTTCTTGAAGTGGAGTGTCTAGCAATACATTGTCTTTAATGAAATATGATTTTTACTGAATCCCTCAGTAACATTACTGAGTAACATTAACATTATTCAGTAACATTACTCAGTAACATTGTCTTTAATGTTGCCAAATTTCAAAACTGTCGATGGACCCGTTTGACTTTTGAAAAAAATTAAAATTTAAAATTGGATAAATTCACTTCCGGTCAAAATATTTCAGATTTTCTTTCAGAAGTACGCGTGAGAAGGGGGACTCTATGTGTCTACCAAATTTCAACTCTCTAGACCAAACCGTGCAATCTGTAGAAAAGGGCAAGCAAAACGACGTGCCTAGCTAGCTAGCTAGCCAGCCAGCCAGCCAACATGAAAGTCAATCCTTGCATGTTTGAGGCCCAAAATTCACCCCAAAGGGATGAACGCAGCACTTTGATATTTGGTTAGGTGTTGTCAGGTGGCTAAATATACCCGATAACCATGATTTTCAACTTTCATTTCTCACTGCATGTATGCCTGTCGACACCTCGTTTCGACCACTTAAGCCGTTGCGGTATAAGTCTCTGGTAGTAGCTCGCACGTTGTATGAGAGCGGTGCTTGGCAGCGTCGAGCTAGCGCCCGACTAGATGTCGATTTCAGTAGCACCGTGTTACTGTAGCACGATCGGCTAGTTGCCATGGCGACAATGTTAGCTCTTATGGCTGAAACATTTAAAACAAAAGTTGTGCTACAGTAACACGGTGCTACTGAAATTTGGCGATATTAGGTAAGGGTCCTGGTTCCTAAAAGATTTTATATTGTGCAGTTTGAATCTCAGTTTGAGATTGATTTGTACGAATAGATATATGGAAACTAAACAGCATGTGATTTTTTTGTCGAAAGCAGAACAAACCAGATAACTTCTAAAAACATTGTTACGAATGTTAAATATGTGTATTGTTTTTGTGTGGTGTGCACATTTCTCAAAGTCTTCATTAAAAAAGTAAAGATAAATGATGCAGCAGTTTTGATTTGTTGATAAATTTGTTTGTTGAACAGTCAGATTCGGAGTATCTCAATTCCAACAACTTGACACCAACCATTACAAAGCATCCAAGTGGCTGTTTTATACAAATTGTACATGCAGTTCTAAAATCCAGATATCAATGGTCGTGGTTTCTATTGTTGAAAACATGATGATATCTGGAAACCGTTGCATGAGGAATGATTAATAGTTTCTTGTATTTTATACTCCTTCTTCTGTTTTCTGTGTAAGTTTTTTCATGGAATGTAACAGCGATACCACTCTGAACCCGATCCATATTGAAGCTATATTAATTTCTATGACGTACAAAATTTCCATGATCTGTTTTTAGAATTCGGTTCGTTTCACAAGAATTATATCCACGCCAAATAGAAATATGTTTTAAGTAGATCATCTTTATCAAATGCAAATTAGATTAGAAAAACACTTCTGTGCAACGCAAAATATTTTTTTTTATCTTCATGATTTCGTATTCGAGAATCGCATGTTAAAAATAAATTAAATGACTCGGTGTAAAAAATTGCACGTTTTAACTGTTTTTTACACTTTCTAAATTATGGTCTGAAAAACTACTTTATACGTTTATAAGTACAGCCATTATAAGAAATTAACATACATAAAAAGTAAAATTAGTGAGCAAACCTCGAATACATACTGCTTAATGTTATGTAAATTGATGGGCCAAATTTCCACCTAGATTATAATAAATGTCTGATGAATTGGCTGTGAAATTATCACTTTGCCTGGTAATAAATAGCTCCGTTAATTCCCCGCATTCTGAACAACAGATTGTAAAACGAGAACGGAGCGATTAGAGCATTTACTCCGCGACACCTGAAACGAGGCGCCAGATCTGGGATGCGCGCGCACTTCTGCTCTGTTTAATCCCCCACCCCGACCCCCAAATTACATTAGATATATGTGAATTTAAAATTGTAATTTTAATTTTAGAACGGTATTTCATCACATTAGAATGTGAATCTTTTGAAATTTTTAATTGTGATTGTTCTATAAATGTTGAAATGTATTGTATTTGTAAATAACCTACAGGCTATAACTAATAAAAGAATAAATAAATTTAAAAATATTAAACATATGCAGATTTCAGGGACATAAGTATTTTTTTGGTGATCTCACGAATGTATTTGATTAAAATATCTCTGATTTCTGGTCGATCATCCAACACTGAAAACATGAAAACTGATATGAAAACTGACTGAAAACTGATAACTGATAACATCCAAGTTATAGATGTAAAATCATATTTTAATTTTTAATTTAAATTAATTTTTACCTAAATGTGAAAATATAATTTGATCTATTCGACGTACTGAAATATTACATCCATTTGTGATGAGGACCAGCGACCCATTAAAGTATAGATATTATTTTTCAGCGATGCGACCCACCTCAATTGATTACGTACGCTATCCTTCTTCCACACATTCTTTATGTCACATTATTAATTATTTACATTTTAGTACTTAGTTGCATATAACTCATGCTGTTGTAATGTTCACGTACAGTCGTGAAAACAAGATCGCAGAACTCTGCCTCTCTCTGACTCATATCATAAACATGTTTTTATAAGGAGCAGAGAGAGATCGAGTACAAACAACTTATTTCCACGCTTGTACATAAGCGCATGAGCCCCCTGGAAACTATAGTTTAATATATTTTGTTTTAAATTAACAGATTGCGATGCTCCTTCTAAATTTTCTCTAAATTAAAACAACAAGAAAGACACACTTCAATGAGAAGTAATTCTCTAACCCAGAAAAAACACTCCGTGTAAAAATACCAGCCAAGTCTCTTTAACTATAAAAAAAAATAGAAGAAATCTAAAAATTCAGCACTGAAAAGGAGTGATATCAAAAAAGGAGCCAAGTCAACGAATTTTCCAAATTTTAATCGTACCATTGAAATAAAAATATCAACCCCCGAGAAATACTTAAAAAAAGGACTTGGCGCATCGTTTTTTTAAAGACACTTTTCTATCCTAAAAGTATAGGAAGAACTCTACAAGTATATTTTCCTGAGTATATCACATTCATTATCGACGAATCATACTACGTTTTAATATAACTAGTACTCTTACCTACTGGCAGTTTTGGTATTTTGTCAATATTCAGAGGAAATAAACGGATAAACGAATAACGAATAAACGGAAGCGGCCTAGTCTATTCGTTATTGCCACTATTTCTAGGGTCATATTAATCAATCATACTTCTCAATATCGTGACTGAGAGAAATAGCGAAAGCGCTCATTACAAGAAGGCCGTCAATGAGATTTGTATAAGTGACTAGTGCACTGAGCCATGCTGCTCAAATAATTACTGACTAGATTTTTATCTAAAGTAATACGTTATGTAATTTATGCATTTTTTTGGTATAAAATATTAATTAATAGCAATTAATTACACGGCGAGAAGGTTCAAAGTATAATGCTGTAGTAGGTATGTTGATGTACCCACAAAACTATAGGTACCTACCAATCACAAACACAACTGTTCTGTATTTATTGCTTGTAAGACAATGCTATGTTTCTTTGCGTACTTATATTTAAATTTAAAATATTTTACAGAATGTTCAATATTTAATTTGAAAGTTTTGTCCCAATTTTTCTAGGCATTTCTGAACTTCGTAGTATGTGAGTGGCATAAGCTTAAGAATAGAAAAATGTCTTTAAAAAAACGATGCGCCAAGTCCTTTTTTTAAGTATTTCTCGGGGGTTGATATTTTTATTTCAATGGTACGATTAAAATTTGGAAAATTCGTTGACTTGGCTCCTTTTTTGATATCACTCCTTTTCAGTGCTGAATTTTTAGATTTCTTCTATTTTTTTTTATAGTTAAAGAGACTTGGCTGGTATTTTTACACGGAGTGTTTTTTCTGGGATATCACTTCTTTTGTTAGTTTATTCATACAGCTTGTAGCACATGTCCGAGCAGGGACTAATTTCTTTAAAAAAATACGCCTCAACCGATTTGGTTACTATGAAAAGTTGCGTTTGGTATAAGATGAAAATGATTATCCAAGAAGAATAGCTTAAGTTTCGTTATAATCGATCCAGCCGTTTTCGATACATGACGTCACTTCCGGTTTTGAAATAGCGGCCGAATTCCGGTATAGGTAATAAGAAAACAATCTAGTTTTATCTAGTTGATACCTTCATGAACGACCATCTGAATTCCTAATCCCTATATTTCCGTAAAATCGGTCATGCCGTTTGTAATATATGACGTCACTTCCGGTTTCATTTAGTGGTTCCTGCCGCCATTTCCGGTACCATTAATTTATTTATTAATTTTTCACAATTGATTTTTCAAATAAATAGCAGAATGAATACGCAGGAGCTAGTTCAGTTGCAATCGGTACAGGCGTTTTAGATATATGACGTCACTTCCGGTTTCAGGAATGGCGGCCGAGAACACTGCTACCTTGAATATATAAATTGTATTGTCTATGTTACAATGTAAGTTAATTATGTACGTATTTTAAGTATAATTTGTTGAAATAAGTTAAATATTGCGTATTTATGACGTCACTTCCGGTTTAGAAAATAAGAAAATATTTTTTTTTTATTGATACTTCATATAGATGACCATCTAAATCGAATGGCGCTAATTTCGTTCTAATCGGTCCAGACGTTTTTGAGTTATGACGTCACTTCCGGTTTCAAAATGGCGGCTTCCGGTTGGTTTTATAAAAAGGCACCTCAGACGCCAAAAGTGCACATGTGGTAAAAATTTCAGGTCGATCGGTTCAGCCGTTTAGGCTGTGGCGGTGATAGCGACGTTTCGTGATATCATCAGAATCATCATCATCTTCAGAATCAGAAAGTGGTGTAATTTCACTGTTTTCTCGGTCCTCTAGCGCGCAAATGGCATAACCTATTGTTCCCAAATTTGGTATATGTAGTGGGGTGGGCCATAGCTCGAAATTAAGATATTTCGCAACAATGTGAGATTTACCAATTTTGAGATCCAGTAGGCCGAAAATGCCATGTTGTTGCTTACAGTAAAAGTGTTTGGTCTGCTCCTCAGTTTATTAGGCATTTACGGTATGTTGAGTGACTGTGAGTGTATAGTACGACTTGGCTGGGTGGAGCGACCGCTCCACTAGATATAATCATAATCAACATAATCACATTTAAATGACATTTTAATCACTTTTCTAGCCAAAAGTGGTCCTAAATTTGTTTTATTATGTTACCTACCAATGTAAATCGAAATAGATCGCCAGAAGCACGTTCTCAATAAAATGACATATTTTGGAAATTGCCCCCCCCCCCCCCCCCTGTGCTGTTTCCCTGGAGAGACAAAGCATTTCAATGGTTGAAAACGACGAGGGAAAACAATCATGCATTGCGCATCGTTTATCCGCTGGTCACGTGATCCGCTAATCCTCGCCGCGTTCTCCCCACAATCCAACGCACCGCGGAAAAATCCAATCCGACTAAACACACATTGGGATTATTTTTAATCGAAACTTCATTTTTTACTTGAAAGCTTTTGAACACGATCATCAAACATCCTCGGCTTGATATTGTGGATTACTCTTTAACATCCTCGGCTTGATATTGCGGATTATTCTTTATAAATCTGCTGGCGTTGCTTTGAATATTCTATAAAATTGAGAGCCCTTGGTTTATTATCATAGATTTTCAAATTAACTACGCGTTTTGGATGTTTTTTTTGAATCTTCGAGCTCATGAGTTTCGAATCTAGCTCAGTTTTTATGCGGAAAATATCTACTTACTTGAAGTTCAAAAACCCCGAGTTTTCTCAGAATAATTAAGTATGTATTGTAAAGTGCAATCGACAATACGTATAATGTTTATTGCCCGATTCTTTAGAAAAATTTCGAGTTTATTGGTACTTACCACGTTTTGGGTGGTCTGAGAAGTCAACAATAAACTTTTACCTATAAACCCATTACCAATTACCATAGAAGGTTCTGTTCATAATTTACAAAAAAAAATTAAGAACAACGTAAAAGCATTTCAAACTCATCCTTAAAATCACTTTCTCTGAATTAAAATATTCTTTTCATACCACTCTAGTCAAAACTTTGTTTACATTCACGTACTTAGTCCCTTCCTTCTTCCTAGGACTGTACTACTTAATAATAATACACTGTTATATATGATTATAATTTATAAATAATAATCCTACCACGATGGGCGTGTACCGATTATTCTCCACGGGGTCTCGTGATGTATATATACCCCAAGTGTTCAGAGAACGAGAACACTTTTTTGTTCGCTATTTGGTTTGGTTTGAGCCACGGTGTTCGTGCACTGCGATCATTATTATTGTATGGTGTGAAGGTATCTGACACGCGGCTGTGCTGCTACCTAGCGGGACTCGCCACTAACCAGCAACAATGAGCCATCATGCCTCCACGGGGTGCAACATCTTAACTCAACGCAAGAGATTATTTATTTATATTATGCAATCAACGCCATTAATCTAAAATATATCAGAAATAAATCTTGACTGTATCCATCATCGAAAGGTGATTCGATAAAATGTTTGAATGTGAGATGTCGAAAACATGATGGAGATTTGTTGGGGTTGATCAATCTATCGCCAGGGGCGTTGGATACGTTTTCATGCAGGTTTTATGGCATGACAACTCAATAAGTACAATGTTGTTACACTTTGAATAGTTTTGACAGACGAATTTGTAAGACGTCTGTATAGATAGATTCTTACCTTTTGAATTGAATTACTTGCAAGATAATATTCACTTTGGCTTTGTATTCTTGGTAAAAGTATTAAAATCTTACGGTACACGAGCATCATGATTAAGCCCAAAAATATGTAATTCGACCTGTTTTGTTGTCATTCTTGTGGCTACTCTTTAAATTTAATTTAACATCTTAGCGATGTACTAAAGTAGTACTTTAGAAGAAATTGTTAAAAATTTGAAGTTGGGCACTGTTAAATAAACCGGAATGATCTTTCCAATAAAAGTTAAAATGTAATTTGTCCAATGCGCAGTCACGCGGTGGTGTTGAAACGTTAGCCATTCAGGTGCCCAGGTTTCATCGCTGGGAGAAGCTAGCGAGGGAAACTTGGCCCATGATTGGCCGACGCCAACGCATGACTGTAAAGAAGACTCCTGATTGGCCAACGCTACACGAAAACGCATGACTGTAAGGGAGACATTGGTCCTACTCGGAAACCCATTTGAAACTAAACTGGATATACTGTTTTGTGGGTACAAGGAAAAACTATATATTTATTACAACGTTCTATAGAATTATGAAGGCTTAATTATACTCTCCTTAATTATACTCACTTTATTAATTCATCGAAATATTGATAATGTATAATCATGAACTTCTGAGAATTTAGAAAGTAAAGTTAGAGGATAGATTCAAATTATAATTAATATTTACATTACTCCATAAAATAGTAAGAAAATACATGTCTTGTACAGTCAAACAAAGTAGGAATTTGACTCTGGACTTTAAACCAATTACAATTGTTACATGATTGCGATTATTACATAGGCACCAGGAAATGAATGTAAAAATTCATAAAGTAGAATAATTGTTCCATTGACATTTGGAATAAGTTGCAGACGAATCATATCTCTTGGTTTCCTTGTCCGACTTGGCTCCACCTGGTGTCTTACTCGTCTGTCACAGACTGTACTCGACTCTACCCGTCTCTCTCGCACCCACCAATTAGGTATAAATCACAGATGTATAGAGTTAATAGGCAAATAGAGAGAGAAAGAACGAGAGATTTTCACAAGCGTTGAAAAGAGAGACACGATGTTAATCACTAACAAGAAGTGAATTAAACCTATTTGAAATATTAACTTAGTAATAAATCAATACGTTTAATGGAGAACTAATCGTTGCTTTAGGCAGCACGTTTTTTGTGTTATTTATTCTATGCATAACCACAGGTTGGTTCAAAACTTGATAATCTCTTGCATTGTTCGTTGTCAAAAATGTCTTCCTAACAAATAGAAGTAATAAAGCTTATGTGTGTTTACATGTTTTTTTATACACCTACGGACACATAAATTATACATTGCTATGGTTTTTACCTGTAGCTCTTTTGCGGAATTTTTGTGACCATGGGTGTATCTTAATCTAACTATGTTCAACTTTATTTTATACCTCCAACTGAATGTAAATTTAATGTATACCTATGTGATTTCTGAATTATTCCTATTTCAAAACTCAAAATAAATTTAATTTGTAACCATAAAGGTAATATTTTGAGGTAATAGCTACAATTACAAATATAAAATATGTACTACACTTTTAATTGTAGCACAAAATCTACGTCCGATTAGAGTAAATATTTACTTACCTACAAAAACATTTTCTTCAAAGGAGTAAAAAATAAAAAAAATAAAAAATAAATATTTGACTTGGGTCGTTTTTACTTAAAAAATTGATGTTTGAATAATATCATAATATTTATATAAAAACGGTCCACTTATTTAGTTATTTCAACAATCCGTATTTCTGTGTAATTGATGATTTGACTGAAAAGTCTCCCAATCGCTTTGCTCTTGCTGCTTCGGGCATCTGATAATCGAACCACTGGAAGAATGATTAAGTACATAATGCCCCTCATTCGGACGAAATCGACTGTTTCTTCACTCACTCAGCTGCCGGCCATCATTATGATAATATTGTTTAGCAAGCGAAGCGAGCGCGGCCAGTTCAGTTACATCGTCTTGTTATTTACTCAAGGCAATTGATTTTCGTTTTCATTATTTTCATGACCTAGAGTATTTATTTTTTTATAAAAGTGATTTTTTAATGAAAATATGCCTAAAGTGAAAACCTAACAAAATTGTTTGAATGGAAGTTACCTTTCTTATAGTTTAGACAGATTTTAGAAAAAAATAGAATATTTGAAAATTGTTTGAATGGAAGTGACCTTTTTATATTCTAGAAAGATTTTAGAAAAAATAGAATATTAGAAAGATTTTAGAAAAAATATAATATATTTTGAAAGTCGTATGTATGATCTATTTTAATAATATATTAAAGTGATACATTTTTTATATTTTTTTATTTTTATTTTTATCTTTAGATTTATTAAAATATCTAGATGCCTTAAACCCTGCTAGCGTATTTACTAAAAAGAAAGGGAACCATTGAAAATAAGAACTTTTGGGATAGCTATATTATTATTATTATTATTAAGTCTATATTCTCAACAGAACCGAGGCTCCACTAGTGAGAATGTAATATAGAGAAGGGAGGAGAGGAAACCCGGTACCGGCATGTAGCCTACTCCTGACGAAAGATACCAAGGGGACCAACGGCTTAACGTCCCTTCCGAAGGACGGTGTAACATTCACAGCACGAGCCTCCACAACCCGCGCCGTCGAGAGACTGATAACAGGTGGAGGGAGGTCGTCACACTGACCCCCAAACACCCCAGTCTCTCTGACCCAACGGCAGCAACCTGGCAAGGCAGAGTTGAATGGTCACCCATCCAAACGCTGACCGCGCTCAATGTTGCTTAACCTCGGTGATCTAACGAGAACCGAGGTATCCAACACACCAGCCGTTGATATGAATCGTCAAGAAATGGAATAGCGTGGCGTTACATATTTTAAGTACCTATTTATTTGCATATAATTCATATACTTTATATTTATTCCTGTACATCTAGGTCACAACATGACTGTCATCCGTGCTCGCTCACAACGCTCCTCTTCCCTCACTCACCCACAGGGCATAATTACAAAAGCAGTGTTTAGTAATTTGTGAATCACTCTGTGTAGCTATACTGTGTGGAGATGGAGCTGGCTTTATAACAATGTTTGGAATAGTAATAGCCAGATTATTTATTATTACCAGTTTCATACTCAGTTTTGTCCGTGCGACGTGATGGAGTGGAGTGTCTGCCAGACGCCTCGACCAGCGGATGAAAGAATCATTATTTCACTTGTTTTCTTCTTTGGTTATTAGACGTGGTGCTAGAACAGGATTGTTGTTGGATCAGTCGGTAAAGTAGTTGACGTGTGAGTGTATGCAGAAGTAGGTTGTTATTAATTAGTTAATAACTGTGCAAATGGATAACTGTTACATGTAACAACATAATGACTGCTATTACCCATCATCATGGGATAGCTTTTCCTGAAAACTCAAAGATTTTGTTTAATTTTTGAAGAAGCAATATTTTATTTTTGAGAGAGTTTGTAGTTTTAATTAATATAGCTTTAAAAATAATTTAAATAATAGTAATATACAGGTGTAAAAGCAAAGTAAATTACAATCTAAATATGATTGAGTGGAAATCGCTCAAAAATGAGTTAAATCCACTCAAAAATGAGACGATTATAATGCACTTTGGTGCACTTTTCATCCTTTTTGAGTGGATTTCACTCTTTCAAATTTAGCGTGATGCCTACGTTGAATTCCAGAATTATTTTATATCTCATAAATGCTGCTGTCCTATTTTAGTCACATAAAATGATATTTGATTGTCTGACAGTTTTTAAACTCTGACAGTTATTTAAAAGTGGCAAATATATAATTATTTATCATCGGATGGGTGGAATAAGGAGCCTAAATATGCATATTCTGCTTATGCTACAAGCTCGGTGCAAAGAGCTCTAAACTGCATTCTATTTCTCGTGTATTCAAACACGAAAGTACACCCATCTTTATTCCAAGATCTTGTTTTATGTCACCGAAAACACACTTTTCAAATTCTTTACTTCAACCATGAAAATGTTCCAACGAGTCATCATAAAATCTCATGTTAAAGACTTTTGGTGGCACTTATACCCACAAAACATCATCAAGCTTCAATTTTTAATTCTTTTCCAGCACATTTTATGCTATCTTTAAATTGCTGACACTTTATTACCTCCAACTCCATGATCATCATAAACGTTTTACATCTTTAAAACAGTCCTTTATTTAAGTTTATGGTCAGTTTAAATTTGGTGGTAACAAAGCTGGAGCCAGGTGTGTATGTTTTTACCTCACAAACGAGTGTAGAGGATCTCAGAAGAAAGTTTACGATCTGGAAACTCTCATTGTTTACAATGCCTAGTTAACAACGGATTATTACTGTGTTCACCTTAACAGACTTAAGATTGATGACGTTCTAAAAGTGACAATTAAGAAATTAATCCCTGCTTTTTTATAACCACTATTAACTTTTTATGACATCTCGACTGTAAAGAATGTTGACGGGCAAAGGAAAACCATAATTATATACTTACCCTGTCCATGTCTGCTTGAACACTGAACACTTTTTATCAAAATAACCTGTATTTGAGTAATAAAATTGATTAAGTATTATTATTGCCTTCATTAATAACAAATAATTATCATAGGTAGGTGATTTCGATTAATTTCTGCGACTTCAACACAAATCACACATGCAAAATCCACACAACTTCAGCAAACGTACATAACCTGTACCTCATTAAATGAATACATTTTGATTAATCGTCGTAGCCCTGCTGTTTAAATAATGTGAGGGTTATTCTATTTTAATTTCGACTAACCGGCAGATTATCGATAACATCAGGCTATATGTTTCCAGACGAAGGTCGTAGTCTATTATAAAGAGTTTAGTAATACAATTCAAAGAGTTAATGGGGAATTTTATAGAATTTTGTTGAGGGAAAACAGCCCTAAGCGTTTACCAAAAGTAAATTATAATGGTGATAATGTGATAATATTACTAAATTATCATTATTAAGTAACTTAATATGTAATGCAACGATCAACTATCAATTAAGTTAATTATTCGAAAGTATTTTTTGATGATAATGACTTTCATTTTGTTGTTAAAATATTATTTATATTCCTTATAAAATCCATTTACTTACAGTATCTTTGACACAAAATCAAAAACAAAATGAACTTCAAAATATTAAGATAAAACACTGTTGATTTTGTATTCATGCTCAAATATGATAATGAATTATGATATTTGCCGGTAGTAAAGTTATGGCACCTCCACCGGCATTGGTTCATAGCTAATCACTTTACACTTGTATCTAATTAGACAAACCAGATAAACCACTTACTAAGTACTAGCACATTAAAAGAAAGTTACGGTGTACTACAAGGGTGTGTACTGTAACCCCTACTACTCCTACTATACATAATCATGCAAACAACACTCTTGCCAATGCACAATCTTGTCTTCGCTCTCCTCCCAGTCTTTCTTGTAGCTTGTCCACTTTTATCTCTGAAACGATGTTTTTTCTTCTTGTCTATTGGCTTTACAAACAAGGTATATAAAGAGTAATTTTGTCGTCAATTATGTTGCGCCCACTTGAAATCGGTTCGCTCGCCAGTTCTCGCCCAATCTCTAACACTCGCATCATGCTAATGAGAACGAATTCCACCGCCTCTTGTTGCCCTGAGCAGAATCACTATGCAGACACAAAACATCCAACTGGCCGGGCGCAGAACAATCCAGAAACCTTCATTATAAACTCATTTACGTCGTTTGGTTTCTGACAAAACGCTGAGCTTTCGAGGACTCATTGAAGCAAGCAAAATCCAAGTACACTCACAAATACTAATATGTTCATTCACAAATTACTTTTTAAATATCTGTCGCTCTAGATCTTTATAATGGTGAAATGTCGATCATAATTAACATTTTTCAAAATCAGGGTTGCGATCATATAAAATGGCAACAGTCTTGTTGCAATGACAACTTCTCATCTCACCCTAAAAGGCCGTGAATAACATTGAGATCAGAAAATTGTCACGCGACAAGAAAGTTGACATTTTACATGATCCCACCCCAGATTTCGATCGATAACAGCAAACAAATCCTCCCACAATTTACAATTAGTCAGGGCAAAAGGTTGAGTAAAGATTTTATGAACCTTTCAAATTTAGATTTTCAATCCCGTGGATTTTGACACTGTGCTTCAAACCTCCGTCAAATTTGATTGATTGTATTGGTTTAAGTGTTCCTCTCGCATTATGTCTGGTTTAACAACCTCGAAAATCTTTGTCAGTCATAAAACTACGTCGAAATAAGATCACATTTCTCAAGCATCGAATTTTATAAAATTCCAACTCTTTGAAACGACGATAATCACCGTTTCTCGCAGGTAATTTATTCTTCAACAAAATATCCCCAATCATCTCAAATTCGATTAGTCAAGGCTTATAGAAAATGACCCGGAGTCCCTATAACGTTTCGACAATGAACATTAGAATTACTAATTTGTTAAAGTGGGCGTGACTAAACTTCTTAAAGTGAGTGAGGTATAGCAGTGATGTTAATGATAGGTTAAAGAACAATTTTCAAAGCTAAATGGGAACAACATTTGACTTTGTGAAAAACAGAACGCGCGTCAATCGTGCCAACTTAAAATCGACTCGTTATAAAAACGTGAAATTGTTTCTTCGTGTGGTTAGGTTGGTATTGAGCCTTCCACAAACACGAAGTGGTTAGACGACTCAACCCAAGATCATTAGTAATGACTTTACACACAAAAAAGACAAGAAATTATTATTCAAACACATAAACCTTCTTCTGAAGGAGAAGACGATTTGGCAAGATGAAACTCAAACACCTGATGTCAGGTTTTCACAAATTTGTAACTAATTGGTAAATTGACACTTAATTGAGAGTATACTTAATGACACTTCTTCAATTACGTGGTCTGTTAGAATGAGAAGTAGTGACATCAACCAATCCCAGGTGTGTTCTCGCTTTTTAAACGATGAAAGTTTGTTGCAGAAAAAGTTGAAATTTCACTATATTCATCTTATATCCGGATTTTTTAAAAATAGTAAATTAGTTCGAAATTCAACTGATTATTCTTTCACGTTTTGTGTTAGTAAACTTTCGTTGTTTTATTTTTGTGAAAACCTTAAAAATTATGTTCAACTTAGGAATTCAAAAATTTTGTTTTACAAAAACTTGTTAAATTCATCGGTATTTTAACAAATGGTGTTTTTACAAACACGATGAACCAGCTGAGCAAATTCTTTCCTACGAAAGCTTTTCCATATTATTTTAAATTTACATTGTTGAGAGCATAGATTTTCAATGGAATTCTTAGTCCCATCGATTACTCAGCTCATGCCTCAAAATCTTTCAGCGTTTTTGTGATCTAGCTATATCTACCTGATGGCATAATTAGATTACTATAATCATAATCACAAATTTCCAATTTATTATTGGCTTCCTCTTAATCCAAAACCAACCAATTTCTAAGTTAAATCTTATCCGATATAATCGACTAGGTGTGTAACCAAATCGATGAGTAAAAAAGTCGACTTTAATTCAGGTAGTCTGCGTATTATGTTAATAAACACATGATCTTAGCACAGATTGGTCCACATTAATGGCCGAATATTGAGAGTTTTCCACGGCCACGGGCAACGCCGGGAACCACGGCGCGGTAACCATGGTAATGACGGTGTTATTAGATCCCAGAAGACGGGTTTTTTAGGGGATTTATTTGTTATACCGAATATTTTATAGACATAATTATCAGCTCTATTACCAACCTGGGTCGACTAAAGTTTACCGCTTCAGGCCAACAATGCCAACATTAGACAACCAAGAAAACTTGTTTCAATACAGGAAAAAAATAACTATACTAATTATGGGGTTTAACATTCTTTTCGAATCGTGTTTTTTTATTGTTATTTATTCCACTCTTTATAGACGTATTAAAGGCTAATTTGAATTTCTAAACAAAACGGAAGTGGAATTTTGATTCTGACGTCACGAAAAGTGATTGAAATGATAAATAGTTTTATTGAGATGTGGAGAGTCATCACGATTCCATCATCGACGTCCAATTATTCCAATTATTGTTCTCCTTTAAAACACGATTAATATATAACTCTGTTATTAATTGATGAAATATAAACGGAGATTAAGTTATTATATCGTAAAATATTTTATAGATTTCTTGGAAATTGTTTTATTGTTGAGTAATGTTGTGTGATGCCTGCTGTCGGCACTTGTATGAGTATGTAGATGTAAAAGTTTAAGTGCGGATTTAAGAAATGATTTCACTCCTAGTCGAGTGATTTTGCCGCCGTTCAGTCGACCTACGGATATTTATTTCCTGCATCGCTTTTCAATCACCACGGTAACACTTGTCACCTACTTTACCGACCGAGTATCTCGTGTTGTACGCATGCGCGAACGACTTGTATGTTAATTAGGAGAGACGTTTGTCGGTGATGCGATTACGCAAATAAAACCCAGATCAATTATTTTAATTACACTTAATGACGGCCAAACTGTTTATATATTCGCGGTTGATTTAATTGATCGTTTATTATGAAATTTATTATGTAACGTCGCAGCCAAATGTGTTTAAATTATCAGTTACTATGCATAAATACTCTCTCGGCGAATAAATTATGAATAAAGACACCTACTTGATTGAAAATACAATGAATGACAGCGCTTGTTTGATCCTTGTTGATGTGAAACATTATTCTACAAAGCAGACTAACTTTAATTTTTTGTATACCTAGACAGTGGATTTCAATTATAATCTACGTTCTGGAAGTTTTAAATCTGGACAGTAAATCATAAACCATTTTCGAACAGGCATTCAATAATATCCATATCTCCGTTTTCTTTCATATATAATATTTGCATGTATGCATGCAAAATGTATACATTCTATCACATACAGCATAACTCAGTTTCTTATGCTACCTTTGTATTTACGAACAAGAATCTATACTCTTCCATGATATAAGGACGCACAAATAGGAGTATTATCAGTCGTTATATCTCTATTGGGTTCGAAATCAAATGTTTTAACTGTGTAGTTGAACTAAATACGGTAAAAATAAAAAAATCGTTGTTTTATTCTCTACAAATTGTACTTCTTCGGTGTACGTTACATTGTCAATGTCGGGATCGTGAATTATGTAGAATGATATTACTAGTGGTGGCAGAGTGTTGGTCGGTCGGCCGTGTTCTGAGATCCAGTGTATGCGGAGCTGAAAATATCCACTGTTCTGAACATTTATTTCTGAAGGTTATGAACAGGAATTGGGCGCTTTATAGTTGACTATAATGATATTTTATTTGCTATTTCAGTGTTGTTTCACGTCGTACAGTTCTGCAACAATGCTACGAGAACGATGATTGATTTCGATCAAGCAACTATCCCAAGAGCGTAAGAAGTGTTTTGGTATCAACACTATTTTATTTCATTGTTTATTGTTCATAGAGTCATTGTTCATGCTTTCAATGTGCTTTTTTGTTATCACAAAAATTATTATTTAATTATTATTATTATTATTTGACCTTGCATGAATGTCAAAAGAAAAAGGCAATTTATATAATTGCTTTATTATTTGCTAGCCCGTAAAGAACCATGAGGTTATCAAGTCTTAGGTAAATTATTATAAGGTTCCGAAAATTAATCGTTGAAAGGGCTCGAAATAAGTACTCGCCCGCTCGCCCCAGGCGAGTATAGAATGACTGCTTGGCGAGTAAAATCTGACAGTTTCTTGCCCGAGTGGCGAGCTACTTTATGTGCTAATTGTGCATTTTACATTTTAATTTGAAGTAATACTTTAGAAATTATTTTGAATATATTTAATATTACTACATATTTTTAATATAATATTTTGAAAATAAAATGTGTGAACAGTTTTGCATAGCCCACATATTATATTTGTCACTTTGGATGTGTGTTGGTTTGATGTTTTCAGTACAATATAATAGTTGGCTATGGAGCTGGAATTAGCAGGCACAAAATTGTAGTTCTAATATAATATTTCTAATGAAAATTAGGACGGCGAGTAGATACGTCACCGGGCGAGAGATTTCTTTTGGTCACTCGGGCGAGTAACTAAAATTTTAAATTTCGAGCCCTGATTGAATGTAGAAATTGTGAAGAGAATATTCATTCTCTATTCATTCTCTCTATTCTCTCTATTCTCTAGGTACTCTCTATTCATTCTCTATTCATTCATAGGTATAGGGAATATTCAGCGGTATTGTCCTTTTGTATACGAAAAAATTTGTCTCTAAGGGTCCTATTCCAGTGATACCACGGGACTAAAAATATAAAATAAGATATTGGACAAACTATTTCACGCAAAGTTGTGAAAAGGTATTTTTCTCATGAAAAAGTGGTTATTTAACTCACAAGACGTTTTTCACCTCAACAATTTTCGTTTCAGAATAATTCTGCCTGAATACTCGCTAAAAAACACACTGTGGCTTATTTTATTATTATATAAAAACTAGATGCGTTTCTTCATTTATATTGTTTCTGTATTTCTGTTGTAAATGTGTTTATTATATACACGTGGAACGTTATTTATTATTATATAATAAAAACAATTTGTAGACATAATTGGTTTATTTATAAATATAATATGAATTTGTGCGTTCAAGAAGATTTAAAACAAGTGCCATATTTGTATACCTATATCGCCATGCTGTACATTATTAACAATGTATTTGATTAGTGGCTGCAAAGTACATTGACAACAACTAAACTATACATCAGGTTAACTCATGACACTGTGACATGTTATTTACACGTCACGAAAGTTCTGATATGACGTCATAATCTCAAGTCTCAACCCTCAACATGGGACGTTGTTTCCCATCTGCGGGTTCCCAAACCCGAACGGAGCCCCACTCCCTGGCATGCCTGGCCCCCCAAACATCCCGTTGCCCACTGAAGCCCCCACTGGAGCGCCCATGAGAACATTCCCCCCGTTAGGCACAGGCCCTTGATTAAACACTTGAGTGCCAACTGGAGGGCCAACTCCGTTTAACACATTTCCACCGTAAGGATTAGGCCTTGGGTTGAAGACTTGATTTATCACTTGTGGCCCATTGTTGAAGACTTGGTTGAAAACTGGAGTGGCAACTGCAGGGCCGTTGCTAAAAACAGGCCCTTGGCTTAACACTTGAGTGGTAACTTGAGGGCCATTTATAACATTTCCGCTGTAAGGGTTAGGCCTCGCGTTAAAGACTTGATTTATTACTGGTGGCCCATTGTTGACGGCAGGCCCTTGGTTGAAAACTTGAGTGACAACTGGAGGGCCGTTGTTAAGAACAGGCCCTTGGTTCAACACTTGAGTGGTAACTTGAGGGCCATTGATAACATTTCCACCGTAGGGGTTAGGTCTCGCGTTAAAGACTTGATTTATTACTGGTGGCCCATTGTTGACGGCAGGCCCTTGGTTGAAAACTTGAGTGACAACTGGAGGGCCGTTGTTAAGAACAGGCCCTTGGTTCAACACTTGAGTGGCAACTTGAGGGCCATTTATAACATTTCCACCGTAAGGGTTAGGCCTCGCGTTGAAGACTTGATTGAAGACTGGTGGCCCATTGTTGACGGCAGGCCCTTGGTTGAAAACTTGAGTGACAACTGGAGGGCCGTTGTTAAGAACTTGGTTGAAAACTTGAGTGACAACTGGAGGGCCGTTGTTAAGAACAGGCCCTTGAACTAATTGAGTGGCAACTTGAGGGTTACCACCATTGATCACATTTACAACGTTTGGCGTAGGGTTGTATACTTGATTCATTAATGGAGGGCCACTGTTAAGAACAGGTGTTTGGACAAATTGAGTGACCACTGAAGGGCTATACATCACATTGCCAATGTTGGGATAAGGTCTAGGGTTGTATTGATTTATAACAGGAGGGATATTGTTAAGAACAGGTCTTTGGACCAGTTGAGTGACCACTGAAGGGCTATACATCACATTGCCAATGTTTGGATCAGGTCTAGGGTTGTATTGATTTATAACAGGAGGGATATTGTTAAGAACAGGTCTTTGGACCAGTTGAGTGACCACTGAAGGGCTATACATCACATTGCCAACGTATGGGTAAGGTCTAGGGTTGTATTGATTTATAACAGGAGGGATATTGTTAAGAACAGGTCTTTGGACCAGTTGAGTGACCACTGAAGGGCTATACATCACATTGCCAACGTATGGGTAAGGTCTAGGGTTGTATTGATTTATAACAGGAGGGATATTGTTAAGAACAGGTCTTTGGACCAGTTGAGTGACCACTGAAGGGCTATACATCACATTGCCAACGTATGGGTAAGGTCTAGGGTTGTATTGATTTATAACAGGAGGGATATTGTTAAGAACAGGTCTTTGGTCAAGTTGAGTGACCACTGAAGGGCTATACATCACATTGTCAACGTATGGGTAAGGTCTAGGGTTGAATACTGAATTAATTAATGGAGGGCCACTGTTAAAAACAGGTCTTTGCCCAAGTTGAGTGACCACTGAAGGGCTATACATCACATTGCCAACGTATGGGTAAGGTCTTGGATTATATACTTGATTCACAACTGGAGGGATATTATTAGGGACAGGCCACTGGAATACTGGAGTGAAAACCGTAGGGCCTGGGTGTGTATTTCCTCTGTTGGGATAAGGTAATTGATTCAACACTGGATTAGATGCTGCAAAGCCGCTGCCGTAATATGGAAAATATCCAGTGTTAATGATCGGCGTTTGGACGACAACTGGACTTACGATTGGAATGGCACTTCCATAGAACGGAATATGATGTCCGTTAGGGAAAGGTGCCGACAGAAATTGATTCAATCCACCTGGCTGGAACCAATTGTTACTTCTGTATGGGAACCATGCTTGACTAATTGGATAAACTCCGCCACTGCCCTGATTTACTGGCCAAAGCGGATTATACAACCCAAAATTGGTGGAACTTCCTGTATAATATGAAGAATTTCTAGCAATGTTGTACACACCGTTAATAGCATACCAGTTTGTGGCATTGCCAGTTTTGTTTAACCAACCATACACACTGCGAGTGGGCCATCCTGCCGTAAATACTGGATTCTGGGACGATGACGGGAGTTTTCCTGGTATTGGTTTTGGTGGAACAGGGGTTTTGGTGGTAGTTCCCGATTTAGCTGTAGTAGTGGCGACTGGATTTAAAGTTTTAGTGGTAGTTCCCGGCGTTATTGCGTCAGTGACTGCTGGGGTTGCTGGTGCCACAGTTGTCACTGGTGGCGGATCTGCCGTTGCGGGCGGAAGAGTGCCTCCAGGCATTGTTACAGGGGGCAGAGTGGTCGTCGGTACTGTAACAGATGGTAATGTGGTTTCCGGTATAGTTGTAATGTCTGCAGGTATAGTAGTACCTGGTGGAGTGCCTTCCGGTAATGTAGTACCTGGTGGAGTGCCTGCCGGTATAGTAGTATCTGGTGCAATGGTTGTTGGTGGTGTATCGAGAGTCGTGTCCGTCTGGCAAATCCCATTCTTCACAAGAATTGAGGCTGAAAAAGTACACGAGTTTTTTGGAACAGACGTAGAGGTAACACATTACTTGCTTCTATTTCACACATTTTATTGAAGCAATTTTAGCTCTTGGCTGATCTCAGAATAATGTGTATGTATTTGGTTTATTTAGAATACAAATTCAGCTAGCTGATATTTCAAAATTCTTGTCATGTAATCATGGAATTTTTACCTATACCTAGTTGAAGACTTTGTCACAGTTTTCGGGTTTACGGATTTGGCTAGTACGATTTGGCTTAGAAATTGTTTTCAATCAATATTCACTATTAATATTCATTTTCTGACTCAAGGAATGATGTTTATTTTGTAGAACAAATTTATTTTAATCTGATAATCGGCATGGCTTATAGGGGCGCCCATTAACCAAATTAAGAATTACGGTCATGTTAAAAATAAGTGAAATCCATACGATAGTTTAAAATATTAATAATGTGAGAGTTTTGAGATTTTGAACATATTATTTTGATTCATTTGGTGGGTAAAATAAATACATTGAAATTAATGTATGAGATTCTTTACAATCAGCATTTTGTTATTTTTTGTAGAAGTTTACAACTACAATAAGTAGTTGATAAGTAGTTGAGAAAAATAAGTTCTCACTTACTTTACTTGACTCGTGGTTATTTGTGTAATACCTTGCCCTACGGTTGCTCAATGCGAGCGACTCCATTATACACTTTTGGACACTTTCTTATTTTGTGTGTGTGTGTGGGGGGGGGGGGGGGGCAGTGTTTGGCTTCACGCCACAGGTCAAAAATTTTTCCGATCGTTATGAAATTTTGCACACAAAATATAATTCTAACTAAATCGGGTATAGTTTTTGAGAGCTGCCCTCTGATTGATTTAAAATAAATATATCTCCTGATTGGTCGAAAATCAAAATTTTCCAAAGCTAAAATTTTGCATGGACATTAAGGCCGGGTAGGACCAACTTTGGATTAAGTTTATTATCTATGGTTAGTGGAAATTAGTGAATCTTATTGGCTGTGGAATTCGCGCCAATTTGATTCATTGGTTAACCATCGATAGTTAACTTAATCCAGAGTTGGTCCTTGCCGGCCGCGAGAATGGAAACGACAAAGAGTTGCTTATGGGAGAAGCAGCTGATTGAGCTGATTTGCTTTGCTGTGCAGTCAGATGCGCATACGTTTTACTGGGCAGCCTCAGGAATACAACTCTCTATGGGTAAACTAATTCTAACTTGAGAAAATTTAAGCTGGGCAACTTTAAATAAAAAATAACTCTATGGTTAGGCAGAATTAAAACTTGTAAAAAATGCAATATAAAAAGTGAGACCGGGCAGGATTCGAACCGACGTTCTTTTGCACCACAGGCCAATGCTTTACCAACTGAGCCATTGGGTCTGCGATATCTAAATGCTTCATAATATACACAGCTTACGCGCATTCAACAGCGCAGCGGCGCATCACAGTGAATAGCCGATTCTCCCATAAGCAACTCTTTGTCGTTTCCATTCTCGCTACCCGGCCTAAGACTACCAATTTATTTTATTTTAGAATTTTTCAGCCCAATCGGTAGATAATGTATAAACTTATTGACATTTAGCTAAATAGAATGTCAGAAGAGATTTTAATGACATTTAATTTCCACTGCAACTTAGATCTGATTTTCTTTATGGAGCAGAGATTATTATTATTATTTATTTTAAAATGTACATACATACAGAGGTACACTTACCGGTAGCGAGTATAGGGCAAGCCCCGTAACACATGTGCCTCGCTACCGGCTTATAGTCAAAACAAGAACAATATACAACACAATATACACAATAAATACCACGTATGATAAACGTGAAAGTCAATAAATTAGTCCAATTAAAAATAAAACTATACACAGTAATAAAACCATCGGTTAAAAGTAACATATTATTGCACTGACTGTATACCTAACCATTAACATATCTATCAACTAAGTAACTGCGAATTTTAGTTTTAAAAGTTTTAAAACTCTCTTCCTGCCTAATATGTGCAGGAAGAGAATTAAAATATTGCACAGTTCTAAAATAAAACCCCTGCTGGTAATCAGTTGTCCTGGCAAATGGTAGAATGAACCCCCCATTCACACTATGCCGCGACCTGGATAATGCATTTATGGTCACACGAACAAAGGGATCAATTTCAATAATATTTAACAACATTTTCTTAAAAAATAAAACATCAATTTCCCTCAATAGGTCGTCAATAGATAACATGCAACACATAATGCGCCTATCCTTCTTTGATAAGTCTGGCCTTCCAGTAATAAACTTACTTGCCCTATCTTGTATAGCTTCAAGTTTTTTAATATTATTCAAGCTGGAAGGGTGCCACGCAGGGCAACCGTATGTTAAGATGGGTCTAACCAAACCCAAGTACACAGTCCTCTTAACATTAGGTCTTGCGCTCTGTAGAATCCTAGAAATGAACCCAAGAGCCTTCGCTGCTTTCACCCTAACCCTCTCAGTCTGAATATTCCACTTCATTTGAGAAGTGACCGTTACCCCCAAGATACACATAGTTTGACCACCAACTATACGATTGCCATTTATGTGGTAAACCGACTCAACCGTTGTTTTGGCACGGGATATCTGCATGTATTGGCACTTGTTTTGGTTTAGTGCTAAAACATTGATGTTACACCACTGTTCAATCTTCATCAAATCCGATCTTAGGATTTGCTCATCTGCCGGAGATTTGATGTGTCTGTAAATCGTGCAGTCGTCCGCGTACTGACACATGGTCGATTCCACGCATTGGGGCAAATCCAGCATAAAAGTCGTAAACAGCAGGGGGCCGAGGACCGAGCCCTGAGGTACCCCTGACATAACATCCTGCTCAGCAGAACAAATACCATTGAATAGTACCCTCATCTTGCGACCAACAAGGAAACTCGCCATCCATTGCAGCAAATTACCCGACACGTTGTACATCATCAGTTTGTCTAGTAGTCGGCCATGATGAACGCGATCGAAGGCTTTCGCCCAGTCTAAGGATAATACATCGATCCGGGCGCCCGGCACCTTATCCAGGATGTGTTGCCATTCATCGACCGCCCCAGCAAGCATCGTGACACAAGACCTTCCCGGAAGAAAGCCATGTTGTTGGCTATTAATAACCTTCAATTCTTTCAAGTGGTCTAGTAGTTGTGTAGACACAACCTTTTCCATTACTTTGCACACAATGGAGGTTAGCGAAATGGGACGGTAATTAGATATTTTATTTTTATTTCCTGCTTTATATATGGGAACAACATTTGCCTGTTTCCATTGTTCTGGAATCGCCCCAACCATTAGGGACGTTTGAAACAAGGAACTTAACGATGGAGCCAGCTCAGTTGCACACTCATGAAGAATTTTTGCCGGTATCTGATCCGGTCCAGTAGCACTATTCGGTTTTATCCTCTTTAGCTGCCTCACCACCTCACTGGAATTGAAGTCAATCGTCTCAAGCGATATCCCCGTCGGGTCTCCCGCTGAATGCCGCGAAGATTGATTGATAAAGTCACCCCCGTCTTTGGTATAATTTGCATGGAAATGAAGGGCAAAATTATCAGCAATTTTTTGTGAATCGTTTTCCAGAACACTATTTATATAGAAATGTTGAGGCGCAGAGCTTCCAGTCTTGCCATGGATATATCTCCACAGCTTCTTCCCATCATCAACACCAAGCTTCCAGATGAATTCCTCATGAGCAGCTCTTGCTTCATTCTTCACTTTATTTCGTGCAGTTCTATAACGTTCCCAATTGTGCGTTGTCTTACACTTTCTCCATTTCCTGTAGAGGTAGTCCCTTTTATGTATGCGCCTAATGATTTCTCCACTGATCCAAGGTGCCCTCCTCCTTGCACTCACAACTCCACACGGAACAGCTTCATCTACGCACTCCCAGAAGACCTTCTTCGATGTATACGTAGATGGCTATTCTATCGTTTCAATGAAGTCATGTCATTTTATTTTGATCGAGTGGATCGTATTTCAGTTCACTATGGATGTATGTTTTCACTGCGTTACGATACTCCGGTTGCCGGTTGGAGATGTTGCGCGTTTGGTGCTCGCTCATCAACGTGTTACCCAGTGCATTTTCCTAGTATAATTTTCATTGCAACTTACCCACGAATGCCAGGAAGATGATCTTCATTGCGCCAACACTGGCGTTAGGTCTAGCGATTCATTTTGTTGACTCCACTTGCTCGCAGTTGTCAAACAAATACGACTTGAACTTGACGGGCTATCACAGACTGTTATCAGAAGCCGTCCTCGAGATTATAGGGTAATAGTAGGTGATTTCATTGTCTTTATCAAGCGAATGTGTTCTAGGAAATAGATTTATATGTTGTTTTTTGTTTAGGTAACCAAACAAAGCAATTATTTCTATGCTCGTGTAAGACCTGATAGAATAGTAGGCCATTGTTGGGGAAGTTCATCTTGACTCTCTATAAAATATATTATATATTTTGGTTAAAATAATTTCTTGGGACGATATTTCAATTTTCTCTTAAATTTAAACAGTTGATTAGGAGGATTTGATTGCATGACTACTAAGTAAACGGTATTTGATTTAATAGAGCATAAAATAACCAACCCTTAGTGACTATAAATTACTATTTATAATAACAGATAAGCTTTTAAACTTTCTTATTACACACACATGCATGCATAAAAAACAATTTGTATTTTACAAAGCACTTGTAACATATTCAATATATTCAGCAATGTTCAATATTCAACAATAATAAACAATATATTTAACAAATAGACTGGAAAAATCATGAAGGTAGTTAACAATTGAGGGACGGCGAGCAAGAACCAGCCAATTGCAGTTAGCTGTTTCTTGGCCGTAAGCGCGCCACTTCTCGTCTGTTATATTCTATAGTTCACTCAGTTTAAATTTTTCAGGGTGAATTCCACAGTTCAGATGTTGGTAGGGTGCGTTCAGTTATATCACGTGCTGTGCTATAATCAAATGGATATATACAAATCCTGTAAAATTCAACCATCAATATCTCAGAAACTTCTGTCAGTTGGCTGGTTTATGCAAGTCGTCCCTCATTTCACGTTCTTGGTAAATGATCAAAACATGGAAGCCGTGTCATCACAATGATCACTTAGCCAACATTAACAAAAAAAATCGACATTACAGTGGCACTAGATAGCTGATAGAACCACCAAGTACCAACCATAAAGCAGCTAACTCATATTTGGTACCGTCGGAATCAACAGATCATTTTCTATCTATTGAATTACCTAAGTACTAATTAAGTAACTTAAAACATGAGTTGTAGTTAGCAAAGCAGAGATTCAAACAAGTTTTTATTTTACTCGGAGAGGATTTCATGTGTGTGAGGTGCTGTATGGTTGGTGTTGGTTGGTTGGCTATCTCCCTCTGCTCCATATAAAAACATGTTTATGATATGGGTCAGAGAGAGGCAGAATACTAGGATGATGTCTGGGATACAACGAACCCATACAAACACATTTGAAAATTAGTTTTGCCCCTTCGTTCGTCCGGACCAGCATTGCAATATTAACACGCTGATGATAAGTGTATTTAACTTGTACATTTGCCCATGGTTAACATGGGACGCTGTTCCCTCCAAATCCCCCAACATTACCTCCTAAACCACCCACTGAAATGGGTCATTGCCACCTCCAATGAAGAGAGGCACCGAGTTGACACCTTGAGGGGCCCAGCTCAACACATTTACCACGTTCGAAAAGAGACGGTTGTAACCCTGATTCACAGCCTGCGGTCCATTATTAGGAACAGATACTTGATTCACTACTTGCTGAACAACTGGAGGGCTAATGCTAGGGACATACATTGTTACTGAGCAGGCATTATGCGGTATACTTGTTGCACAACTGGAGGGCTAACGCTTTGTACAGGCATTGCATGGAATACTTGTTGCACAACTGGAGGGCTAACGCTAGGGACATACATTGTTTGTTGAGCAGGCATTGGGCGGTATACTTGTTGCACAACTGGAGGGCTAACGATAGGGACATACATTGTTTGTTGAGCAGGCATTGGGCGGTATACTTGTTGCACAACTGGAGGGCTAACGCATTGTACAGGCATTGGGTGATATACTTGTTGCATAACTGTAGGGCTAATGCTTTGTACAGGCATTGGGCGGTATACTTGTTGCATAACTGGAGGGCTAACGCTTTGTATAGGCATTGGGTGATATACTTGTTGCACAACTGGAGGGCTAACGCTTTGTACAGGCATTGGGCGGTATACTTGCTGCAAAACTGGAGGGCTAACGCTTTGTACAGGCATTGGGTGGTATACTTGTTGCACAACTGGAGGGCTAACGCTTTGTACAGGCATTGGGCGGTATGTTTGTTGCATAACTGGAGGGCTAACGCTTTGTACAGGCATTGGGAGGTATACTTGTTGCACAACTGGAGGGCTAACGTTTTGTACAGGCATTGGGCGGTATACTTGTTGCACAACTGGAGAGCTAACGCTTTGTACAGGCATGGGATGGAATACTTGTTGCACAACTGGAGGGCTAACGCTTTGTATAGGCATTGGGCGGTATACTTGTTGCACAACTGGAGGGCTAACGCTTTGTACAGGCATTGGGCGGTATGTTTGTTGCATAACTGGAGGGCTAACGCTTTGTACAGGCATTGGGAGGTATACTTGTTGCACAACTGGAGGGCTAACGCTTTGTACAGGCATTGGGTGGTATACTTGTTGCACAACTGGAGGGCTAACGCTTTGTACAGGCATTGGGCGGTATACTTGTTGCACAACTGGAGGGTTAACGCTTTGTACAGGCATTGGGCGGTATCCTTGTTGCATAACCGGAGGGCTAACGCTTTGTACAGGCATTGGGAGGTATACTTGTTGCACAACTGGAGGGCTAACGCTTTGTACAGGCATTGGGCGGTATACTTGTTGCATAACTGGAGGGCTAACGCTTTGTACAGGCATTGGGAGGTATACTTGTTGCACAACTGGAGGGATAACGCTTTGTACAGGCATTGGGTGATATACTTGTTGCATAACTGGAGGGCTAACGCTTTGTATAGGCATTGGGTGATATACTTGTTGCATAACTGGAGGGCTAACGCTTTGTACAGGCATTGGGAGGTATACTTGTTGCACAACTGGAGGGCTAACGCTTTGTACAGGCAATGGGCGGTATACTTGTTGCACAACTGGAGGACTAACGCTTTGTACAGGCATTGGGTGGTATACTTGTTGCATAACTGGAGGGCTAACGCTTTGTACAGGCATTGGGTGATATACTTGTTGCATAACTGGAGGGCTAACGCTTTGTACAGGCATTGGGCGGTATACTTGCTGCAAAACTGGAGGGCTAACGCTTTGTACAGGCATTGGGTGGTATACTTGTTGCATAACGGGAGGGCTAACGCTTTGTACAGACATTGTGTGAAGTACCTGAGTGACTACTGGAATGCTGGGTACGTAAGTCGGAGAATTGACAGCGATTGGTGCCGGACTTTGCACAACAACTGGACTTCCTACTTGAACGGCATTGCTATAAAACGGAATATTTACTCCATTTGTCAGAGGAGTCGGACGTAATCCAGGATATAACCAATTACTTCCACCGTAGGGAAACCCTCCTGGAGGGTAGCCCTGATTTCCGGGTACTCCTCCATTACTGTAATAACCAATATAAGCAAAACTTCCCGGATTATTTACCGGATTGACCCCATTATAGTTATAACCATTGGTAGGAGAGCTTCCAGGGCTATTTGCCCCAGTGTTGGGGCGCCCGCCTAAGTTATATGCCGTATTAATTGCGCTGTTGGTACTCGTGGAAATCCCACGATAGACACTCTGCTTCGGCCATCCTAAGGTAAATGCTGGGTTCGTGGTCGATCCCGAGGGTTGTGGTAGACCACTTGGATTTGCAGCGGCTGGCTGTAGACTGTTAATAGAAACCACGCCCGCTGCCTGTGCAGTTGGTTTCTTCGTCGTAGGTGTTATTGAGGGCTTCGCTATTGTGGCCGGTTTTGGTGTTACAATTACAGATGATGCTATCACGGGCGCCACAGGTGCTGCTACTGCCGCTGCAATGGTTGTGTCTACTGGCGCTAGAGTGGTTGTAGCTGCAAGCGCTCCTGCTGGAGTTGTATCTGGTCCTGTGAGTGGGAGAGTTGTATCTGGACCTGTCACTGGTAGAGTTGTGTCTGGACCTGTCACTGGTAGTCCAGCAAGAGTTGTAGGAAGTGGTGTTGTTGCGAATACAACATTCTTCACAAGAATGGAGGCTGAAAATGAGTTTAAATATTTAAACGTATGGCGAACGGTACTTCTCTTAGGGCCAGTATTACTAAAGTTAATCTGAGCCAGATTAACTAAATATGCGGCACAGCCAATCAGATAACTCAAAATTATTGAAACAGTTGAATTTAATCAAAAAGTCTTTGGTAATACCGGGCCTGACACTTTCTGTGTTTCTTTGAGTTTTGTATTGTTTGTAGGCATCGTCCAGGTCGTACCGATTAAATCTAATCGATCTGCGCAATCGATCTGACATCTAGGATTCTTCAGAAACATCCCCGGATTGGTTGAAAAGTAATATGACTCGTCTGGTCTTCATATTGTAATATTGATCTCAGAGATTTGATCGTAGGTAGTTTGTTATATGAAGGGATGTGCGTTGTGAAAAAATATCCGACCGAACCGGGGCTCGAACCTGGGACCTCTCACTTGCCGGGCGAGAGCTCTACCAACTGAGCTACCCTGCCGGCCGGACGGACGGACATTAGACACAACGCACTGATGAGGGTTAGAGATCTCCGAGGAGAATGGAATGAAGGTAGAGAATGCTTACTACGAACTGTCATACCATCGGTGACGATACTGTCACCTCTTACCTCTATGCTGTCACCCGTCTCTTTGCACTTGCGTGCGCAACCCTCTTTTACTTGACTGAACGAGTTGCTTTTCAGCTCGAATGATGAGAATGTAGGTTTCTGTGGAACACTTCCATGGAGTCAGGATGATATGAAGGGACGTGCGTTGTGAAAAATATCCGACCGAACCGGGGCTCGAACCCTCATCAGTGCGTTGTGTCTAATGTCCGTCCGTCCGTCCGTGCGACCAGGTAGCTCAGTTGGTAGAGCTCTCGTCCGGCAAGTGAGAGGTCCCGGGTTCCAGCCCCGAACCCGGATATTCGGTCGGATATTTTTCACAACGCACATCCCTTCATATTATCATCCTGACTCCATGGAGGTTCTCCACAGAAACCTACATTCTAATCGTAGTTTGTTTACAGATTTCGAAGAGTCAGTAAAGCACAACGCCTCTCAGAAACTAAACATGGTAAGTCATTGCGCAGCCGTAACTTAAATAATCAAGGGGTTTATTAGATTTTGACTGTATATGTCTGGATTTGACTTGACGAGTTTTTTCTGATGTAAATTTAAAAATATATTTAGTGAACTACGATTAAAAAATCTATTATAAACCCTTGATGCACACGATTTCTGAGAGGGCTCATTTTGATATTGTCGTAAAATTTTATGTCATTATAAACAATGATTGCTTGATTATCTGGATCATTTGCCAGTTATTGTGTTTTGAGGTTATCGAGATCGATGTGTGTGTGATGATCGAATTCGACCGGTACAAAGTGGTCAAGTCAACTAAACATAACCTCATTTTGAGTAAGACATCGGTTCACAATCACAGATGAGTGATGTTATATAAATTTAGTTTTCTGTGCAATTCTGAGATAAGTAAGCTCATTTCTATAAGAGTGAGTACTAAATAGGCTCTGATGTTGGTTGTCAATAACAAATATTTTTGTGCATTGTTTCTTGTTCTTTAAAATATGAAATGAATCTTTGACAGATTCGTTCTTGATTTGGTTCTTCATTCTGCTGTTTTCGAAACTTACCCAGTATTGCCAGGATTACGGTCTTCATTGTTCCGATTCCTCAGTAGGAATAACAAAGCATTGCTTACTTCAGTCTTCACTTGAAGTAGGTACCTAGTAAACGCTGTCACACAAAATGAATTATTTTTTTATTTATTCATTTACATCTTACAGATTGTCACAGACAGGTGGTAAGGAACTAATAATACTACTACTAAACACTAAATATACTTAACAACTAAATAATAACATCATCATCCATCTCTTCTCGTTCTTGTCTTGCTCCTCGGTTCGTTAATTCATATCTTACATTTCTTACATCCGTTTTCATCCAATCTTCTGTCACTTTACCCAATTCATTCCAATCCCTTATTGTTCTATTTAAAAATGAAAATCTTCCGATGTCTTTCCGTGCTCGTGGTTCAATTAATGCATTCTTGATTCTTCCTCTACAATTTCCTCCCTTCATCTTACCATCCAATTCTTTCCACCCTGGTTCCCCTTTTCTAACTCTTAGCAAATTACACAGGCGTGTAATCCTTCTTCTACTTTCCAGACTCTCCCATCCCAGCTCCTTCATCATCTCAGTTGGACTTTCCCACACCTTCTCCAGTTCATTCCTTGCATTTCTCTCCAGCCTCCACTTTTTCACTCGTCCTGTCACCCTCCTGGCTGCAATTTTTTGTACCTTTTCAAGTGCTTCAACTTCATTTTTCCTGTATGGGTCCCATACCGCTGCACCATATTCTAATAATGGACGAAGAATGGTCTTGTATGCTTGATTTTTTGTTGCCACACTTGATCCCGAAAGGTTTCTAAATACAAAATTTATGTTCTTGGTTGCTTTTTCAATGACCCGCCCAACTTGATTTTTCCACTCAAACTTCTCGTCTAACCAGACTCCCAAGTATTTGTATCCGCTTCTTGTTTGTAATTCTTGGCCATCAATGTTGTAATTGGCTGAACAGCTGACTCTTTTTCTAGAGAATTTCACGACTTCACATTTATTTATATTTAAAAACATTTTGTTGACTTCCATCCAATCAACAATCGATTGAAGATCCTGTTGCAGTGTGTCCACATCCCTTACATCAAAGATTCTTCTGTACAGGACACAATCATCCGCAAACAACCGAATTGACGATATGATGTTACTTATTAAATCGTTAATGTACATGATGAAGAGAAGTGGACCAAGTACACTTCCCTGTGGAACCCCTGATGTCACTCTGACTTCATCTGACAAACTACATCCCACTTTTACTCTTTGGACTCTTCCTTGTAAAAAGTTCTGGATGACTCTTACAACTGCTTTGTCTTCAATTACTGCATTTACTTTTGAAATCAAAATTTCATGGTGGACTTTGTCGAAAGCCTTCATCATATCTAAAAAGACTGCGTGAGATTCACCATCAGCATCCAGAGTATCAGATATTTCTTGGGCCAGTCCAGTCAGCTGCGTTTCGCAAGAGAAGAAGTGTCGAAATCCATGCTGTTCTTTTACCACCCAGTCAATGCCGCTCAATATAGACCAGATATAATTGTTGATAAGTTTTTCAAAAACTTTACAGACTGCTGACGTCAAACTTATGGGTCGGTAGTTCGAAACTCGACACTTTTCTCCTCCTTTGAAAATCGGGATAACAGTTGCTGTTTTCCAGTCCATGGGCATTCTGCCTTCCTTTAGAACTTGATTGAAAATACAATTTAAATAAATAGCTATATCAAACCCTCCTTTTTTTAAAAAGTTAGTTGTCAGTTCATCCATTCCAGGGGCTTTTCCGTTCTTGAGCTTCTTAATAACATCCAGAACTCCTCCAACTGTTATTGACATAGGGGTATCTCCTCTACCCTCTCCAATGTTAATTGAATCGGATTGAGACATATCATTGAATACCTTCGAGTAGTAGAAGTTAAGAGAGTCTGCCTTATCTTTCTCTCCCTCGTGTTCAGTACCATCTAGATCAATAAGTGTTGGAAAGTTACGTTCAATCCCCTTTTGTCTTCGTATGTGTCTATAGAGGTTTGTCCAACCTCCTCCTTCATCTCCTTCATTAAACATTCTTTTCATAAATTTATCCTTAGCATAAGACTTTTCTTGGTTAAGTTTCTGAGTAACATCTGTTAGTTCTCTTCTGTTACTTGTATATTTCAATTTGTTGTATAATTTCCTTGACTTCTTCTTTAAATTTCTGATTTTCTTATTGTAATAAGGAGGGTCTTGATTTTTGCTGACTTTCTTCTGAGGTATGTGGTTCAACATTACTTCCTCACAAATGTTTTTAAACGATTCCCACCTTTCTTCAACAGTCATTTGTACTGATGCCCATTGGTAATACTTGACACTCAATTCATTTTTTAAACCAACAACGTTTGTTTTCTTATAGCACCAAATAAGCTTTGCTGGGTCACCAGTCTCGCCATGAGTTCTAACATCATACCCAACGTCCACTATAACCGCTTTATGATCGCTGAGGTCGACATCCATTATCTCACTGCGGATAAGGCTGTTCATAGGAATAAGAACAATGTCCAGCAAATTGGCTCTCTCTCCTTCAATAACTCTTGTACCTTCCTTCACCGCCTGCTCAAAACCTCTGTTCATGATGGCACGTATTAGTTCTTGCAATGTGGATTCTTCTCCTGTGTCACCTTGTTTCCATTCAACATTAGGCAAATTGAGGTCCCCAGCTATTATAACGCGACGTTCTTCATTCAGGTTTAGAAGCTTGTTATTCAGTACTTGTAGGAATTCTTTGGCTCCACTACCGCTTCTGTAAGCACCTATAATGTCTACAAGACATCCATTTACACCTTTGACTGTGATACATAACATCTCAGTTATATCCTCCACCCATTTCACTTTCGATTGGAATTCATGTTTTGTGCCAATTAAAATCCCACCTCCATGTCTATTTCTATCTCTTCTATGCATGGTATATCCCTCCACGCAAATTTCACTGTTCAAGATGTCTACACACAACCATGTTTCCACGACTACAAACACGTCTGGAGTGCATGTTTCAACAATTGTTCGAAGTTTATCAATCTTGTTCACAACGCTTCGTGAATTTAACAAAAGTAGCCGTAATATACCAGGAGTATTCTGCATCTTAGGTTTATTATTCCCTGTCCAATTTCTTACGTGGTCATCTCGATGAACAACCCCCTCTACCATCGGCCTTTTCCCGAACGCTGCAACTTAATTCCCACTTCCCTCAATTCCTTTAGCCAGTGGTTAAGTCCCGAGTTGCTCAGTTTCGTTCCACTGTTATGCATCATGTCGGGTCGCATGTTAATACCTGGGTCAGTGAAACTGTGTCCTCTTCCTTCCGCCAACTCAGCTTCACTACCCAAATCAGATCTCGGTGGTATTCCACTGACACATATTGCCGTGCCTCTGAATGTCTCCTCGGTCACTCGAAGTAAGTTTTTCATATCGTTGACTAGATTAGCTTCATCAATACCCATCATAATATCATGAACCCCTACTTGCAAGAACACAACATCATGGCTAGAACTTTTTGGAAACAATTTCATATGATTTGTAAGTTCATTGATTTGAATCCCAGGAAGAACCCTTGCCTCTTGACACTTCCATTGATAAAATTCAGACGCATTCTTGAGGGTGGAATCACTCAATATTATCATCTTATGATCATTTGAGTGTAACTTCTGCGTACGTGGATTTATTTGACACGATGGATGGTCCATCCCAGGTTGAGATCCCGTTTGAGCGCCACGACCTCTTGCAAGTATTGAATTAGCGATTAGTGCTGGCCTGATCCCTGGCAACAGTGTTGATGTTTGCTTACCAATCCAGGTGCTCTGATTACCTCTGAGCTGCTCAAGTCTACTTGCAGTCCCAATGAAGCTGTTAGAACAATCTTTACTAAACGAACTTGAATGGTTTTGCTGATTTGTAAATTGTTTCACTTCTATGCTCGGGTTATTCCTTTTATCCTGTGTTCTAGCACACATCCAATTCGAACTTCTTCGAGTGATAAGCTCATAACCAGCATTCAATTTGTAAACCTTTATACAAATACCAGATTTCTTAAATGTCTCCATTAAAATTGTTCGAACAAGTTCCCAACTCATTTCGCCACTCCCTAATTTTGGTATTGCCAACTTTTCAATACCCAGTTCGATGCATGTTTTCTTAAGATTGAGTACCGCAGTTACAAAGTTTGTGAGCGTAGGTAACTCATTAGAGTGTTCTTTGGTAATCAGATGTAGAATCGTACGATCATCGACAACTTGAACTGCAACTTCCCCTACTTGTTTCTTCTGCTCCTCCAAATCTTTAACTCCTCCAAACCTATTTCTGAATTGTGCTGCAATGCCACGTTCCATTGATAAGTCAGCCGCAACGCAATTCGCAAATGCATAATCAGCTTCAGCATCAAACAGGTTTCCTTGCACCTCATACAGGAGAATTTCAGGAGCACTTGAATCCTTGTGGGCTGAATCATTTCCCGTCATTCCAAATGTGTCGACAACCACCTCTTCATCACTGTTCGCTAGCGGAACATTATTGTTGACTTTCTCAATGTTTTCAACCGTGTTACCGACAATTGAATGAGTATCATCCAACTTTAAAGCTGACGGCTGTATTTTACTAACATCTGCAGTGACATTAATCTCTGAAATGATCATTTCAGGAGCTCTAATTGATCCCATGTGGACTGAATCTTTCCCCCTCAATCCATTTGTGTCTACTAATTCTTCATTGCTGGTTGATAGCGTAATGTTGACTTGCTCAATGTGACCAACCATATCACCGACAAGAGATTGAGTATCATTCTGATTCAAATCGGGCCGATGCAATTTACTAACAGATGAAGTAACGTTAATTAAACCTGCTCTTAGCTCTTGGATTTCCCCTAAAACTTTATTCAGTTTGGTTTTAGAAAGGGATTGTGCATAAGAGCTATCCTTGAAATGTTCATCAATTGTATGAAGGCAGCCGCATGCAGAGCTGGTTCCAAGTTCTGCCGTACGGTTCCTATGTCTCGTTGTGCATGGCTTGCACCACCATTGTAATGAGCTGACCGCTGACAAGGTTGTGTACTGCTTGTCACTAATATTGAGGCAAACTGTGTGGGCCCATCTATTACAGAAACCCCCACAGTTCATACCCTTATCAACCTCAAGAACACCATTATGACATACTAAGCAAACTGGAGGACTCACAGTGTCAGGCATCTTCTTCTCCTTCTGCACCTCTATGTTTATAGTTTTCTGCTGTTTCCTCGTAGCGCCTGTCACACGTTTTCCGTTCTTTATTTCCAAAACATTACTCCTCGCATTAACTTCAGCAATACTATCCAGGGCTACAACTTCTCCACATACTTTCATGCAAACTTTGTTTCCATTCTTTTCATTCTCATCACAGCTTGTAATAGTATCTTCAGCTAGAAGCTCATCATTATTACTACTCTTCTGATTTCTTCCTCTTCTCTGAGACATAATTTGAGTGGTAATTTATTGAGAGAAAGAAAGAATTTGTCTGTAGCAATCTAAGTGACTTGAATAGATTTCTTGAGATTGAAGTGGCTGGCAACTTTCTTCTTTTTCCCCCTTCAAAATTCTAACCTGCTTGAAATCAGTTTTGCTAATATCTCTTCAGAAAACTATTGGATTCAGACAAATTATATTTCAAAACACTCACGCTTTTTGGAGGAATATGATGAGCAATAAATCGATCTCCAGAAGAAGGTATATCACTATTTGCTTAGAACAAACTTAGCGTGTTCTGCAGCTATCTCAAAACATTATTAAAAATAATTGTGGATTTTCGCGTGTATTTAAGCATATGTTTCCAAGAACCAGATAGGGCTTTCAATTTCTTATAATCGATTTTGGTTTAGGTCGACAAATAAATCTGAAATTTAAACACCAGATTGTAATAATTATTATTATTTAATACATATTTTAATAATTTAATAATAATTTGTTATTTGTAAGCGTAACACGCTTTTTAAAAAACACATTTATACGTATTAAAAATGTATACATCAAAAAATGTCTCAATTTAGTACCTACGCTACGAAAACTAATTTGCTAATTCTTGCATGGAGGATAGGATAATTTAATAGAGCATATTTTTGTTCAAATATAGAATGGTGTAAAATAATACCACTAAATTATGGTATAGTATTTAATTTATTAACAGTGTATATTAACACAACGAACATAATTTAAGTGAAACAATATCGCTTCACTTCAAAAGCAAGTGATGAAAACTGATATCAATATTTATAACGAGTTTGATTTTTAAACACAGGGAATAAACTTATAACAACATCGTCATCATCATCATCAACAATCTTCCCTTCTCCACACATTTTCCCTTCTTTTAATTCAGCATGGCGCGTTGTTCCCCGCAGACACCATCTGTGATCCCGCAAAACCGATCTGACCTCCTCCAAAGTTACCAATCCCTTGCCCACTGACTGCTCCGGGCATATAGATAGCTCCTGGACTCATCACTGGAGCGCCACCGCCGACTACAACATTGCCACTGCTAAGCACAGACCCTTGAGCAAATACTGGACTTGCAATTGGAATACCGCTGCTATACAACCCTAGGTTACCACCGTTTGAAACCGGCACTTGGTTGATTATTTGGTTGACTGCTGGAAGCCCTCCTCCGTTAATTGTATTGACACCGTTTGGGTAAGGCATTGGGCGGTATACTTGTTGCACAACTGGAGGGCCAACGTTTTGGGTAGGCATTTGACTGTATACTTGTTGCACAACTGGAGGGCCAACGTTTTGGGTAGGCATTTGACTGTATACTTGTTGCACAACTGGAGAGCCAACGTTTTGGGTAGGCATTTGACTGTATACTTGTTGCACAGGTGGAGGGCCAACGTTTTGGGTAGGCATTTGACTGTATACTTGTTGCACAGCTGGAGGGCTAACGCTAGATATAGCCATTGGGCGGTATACTTGTTGCACAATTGGAGGGCCAACGTTTTGGGTAGGCATTTGACTGTATACTTGTTGCACAGCTGGAGGGCTAACGCTAGATATAGCCATTGGGCGGTATACTTGTTGCACAACTGGAGGGCCAACGTTTTGGGTAGGCATTTGACTGTATACTTGTTGCACAGCTGGAGGGCTAACGCTCGATATTGCCATTGGGCGGTATACTTGTTGCACAACTGGAGGGCCAACGTTTTGGGTAGGCATTTGACTGTATACTTGTTGCACAGCTGGAGGGCCAACGTTTTGGGTAGGCATTTGACTGTATACTTGTTGCACAGCTGGAGGGCCAAAGTTTTGGGTAGGCATTGGGTGGTATACTTGTTGCACAACTGGAGGGCCAAAGTTTTGGGTAGGCATTGGGCGGTATACTTGTTGCACAACTGAAGGGCTAACGCTAGCCATTGGGCGGTAAACTTGTTGCACAACTGGAGGACCAACGTTTTGGGTAGGCATTTGACTGTATACTTGTTGCACAGCTGGAGGGCTAACGCTAGAAATAGCCATTGGGCGGTATACTTGTTGCACAACTGGAGGGCCAACGTTTTGGGTAGGCATTTGACTGTATACTTGTTGCACAACTGGAGGGCCAACGTTTTGGGTAGGCAATTGACTGTATACTTGTTGCACAACTGGAGGGCCAACGTTTTGGGTAGGCATTTGACTGTATACTTGTTGCACTGCTGGAGAGCCAACATTAGGGGCAGGCATTCGATATAAAACTTGATTTAAAACTGGAGGGACATTTCCACTGTATGGGTAAGGTATAGGGTTGTATACTTGATTCATTTGAGTAGGGACACTGCCAAGAACAGGCCCCTGGCTGAATGTCGGTCTTGCAATTGGAATAGCATTACCATAGAAAGCGGTATTTACTTTGTTGGGTGAAAGCCCTTGGTAGGAGTAGGACACCTGATTTACCACTGGAATGCTGGGTACGTAAATCGGAGAGCTGACAGCGATTGTTGTCGGACTTTGCACAATAACTGGACTTCCTACTCGAACGACATTGCTATAAAACGGAATATTTACTCCATTAGGGAGAGATGTTGGACGAAATCCTGGATAGAACCAATTACTTCTTCCGTAGAGATACCCTCCTTGAGGGTACCCCTGATTTCCGGGTACACCTCCATTACTGTAATAACCATTATAAGCAAAACCTCCAGGAAACCCTCCTGGAGGGTACCCCTGATTTGCGGGTACTCCTCCATTACCGTAATAACCATTATATGCAAAACCTCCAGGATTATTTACCGCATAGCCTCCATAATTGATCGGACCATTGTTGGACAGCCCGCCTAAGGTATATGTCGTACTAGTTCCGCTGTTGGTACCATTGAAATTCCAGCCATAGACACTCTGCGTCGGCCATCCTGGAGTGAATACTGGATTCGTGTTCGATCCCGAGGGCTGTACACTCTTTGTAGCAGTTGTCGGTGGGGCTGCAGTTGTTGTTGTTACACCGGCAGCCGGGGTCGCTGGGGCGACAGGGGCCGGGGTTGCCGGTGGGACAGCAGCAGGTGCAGTAGTTGCCGCTGGGGCCGCCGCGGCGGTGGTAGCAGCGGCAGTTGTTCCAGGGTCGGCGATAGTTGTAGGTAGTGTCGTCTGGCAAAGACCACTCTTAACAAGAATGGAGGCTAAAAATGAATTTTAATAACTGAGTAGATAATTTGACGAGCTTTATTTTGAAACTTATACGTCACTTTCTCTAATTGTTTGCTTTTTGTTTTTATAGTTAGCATGATACTTTAACACTAAGTTATGGCATACCAAGATCCTAAGCTTAATATATCAGTGTATAATTTGCAAGCTGATTTTGAAACGGTTGTCAAATGTATCTATCGATAGACGATAAACTAAGTTCAACTATGTTTTCGATTTGTTGAAAAGTAAAATATTTCCGAGACCGTTGAACCCATCCCCTAGTACCTGTAATATCTTCTGAAATTCGTATGTTTTGTGGCCCGTCATCGTAAGTCCTCAATGCGGCCCTTCAGCCAAACAGTTTGCCCAGGTTAGTAGACTCTGCGTTCGGCAAAAGACTAACTCCTCAGTATAAAAAACACACGAAACTTAATTTTAAGTTTTCTCTAACTCAAAAAAAATCTTTTGTTCTTCTCTGATAACTCAAAACTACTAACTGTGAATCAGTGACTTTTTGCAGTGCCCACGATATAATGTTTTTGTGGGTCTCGTTTACCAAATCGCTGTCCAGATATTATTATCTAGTCGCTATCTTCCTAACAGCTAATTGTTATACTCGCAGTGAACTTTTATTACTTTTGACACGCGTTGATAAAACTATAGCACCCTCTTGCTTTCACATGACTCTATGAATAGGTTTTGCAATCTGTATAATCATTTTCAAGACTGAAACTTACCTATAAATGCGAGTAATATTATCCGCCTCATTTCCAGACAGAACAGCTAATGACCAATGCGTTGACACCTCACCCACACATGAGCTGGCACTCAAATGGCGAACGAGAACCTTGACGCTATCAGAGCTCACACAAAATATTCATTTGAGGCTATACCAATTTCTAACAAGTTAATGTTGTCAGTTGCCTTATCTATAGTAAGGTAACAATGTTTTTTGTGGATATAAAGCACGAATTGCTCAGCGTATAAAGGAAAAGCTCTGAAAATAATACAAGTTTGGAATTCCTATCAGAGTTACTGGAGTTCCTAATTATCCATCTATCTCTTTCCCTGGAGAATAACAATCCCACACGATCTTCTCTCATATAACTAGGAAAACGCTCTGAGTAACGCGTTGATGAGCGAGCACGGATACACGCAACACCTCGAACCGAAATTATGTTTATCGAAAATGTAATTAAAAGCCAATAATTCTTGAATTTCGTCACAGACTTGTATAAATATCTCCAAAATTTCCAAAAATATTGGTCCCAATAACCTTGCTAAGTTTTAAGTTGATCGATTAAACCTTTGATTGAACGGTTCCTTGTTAAGTTTCAAAAATCACAGGATATCTTTCAAACAATATACCTGGGACCACTCATATGATATGATATTACTGTGGACACAATATCAGATCAATCTGTTAAACGGTCATTATTAGTTTCATTTCGTTTGAAACTTTCTGCTCTAACTACCTTGCCTTGAACTAAAGATTCGATGTCGCCGTGAATTTGACAGCCAACACACAAAATGTCCCTAAAATTACAAAAACTTTTGAAAATAACTACAAATTAGACTGAAAATTGGCAAAAATACCTTAAATGTTGCTACCAATTACCATGCGAAGTTTTTAGTAGGTCGGTCAATCGGCAATACCCGCTGCACGAGAGCGGGTATTGCGTTGATTGTTTGAGTATCTCCTTGCAGCAGTCTGGTCGGGGGTCTCTTTGCTCCTTGATGCTTTATTATTAACGACATTTTGTATCAACCTTTTAGATTTAGCTTCGTCAGTTTCTTGATCTTCAATTTCACGCAGACGCTTTTTCGCCTTTATGGCTTTCATTCTAGCAGAAGTCTTTCCATTTTTCGGCATGTTTAAATAGGGATAAGATAGGTAATGAAAAAGTAAGAAGTAGAGTACCTACCTAATTAAAGTACAATAATATTTGTGTGATCAATGTTTGAAATGCACGAAATGTGTGCTCAAAGACGTAATGTATTCAATGTCGTAATGTTACGAAATGAATCTTGAACAAAACTTCGCAAATATGAAAATAAAGTAATCACCTTTCAACTAATAAGCGAAAGGAATCAAAGTTCCACACAAAAAACGGATCAGGTAAAATAGTAACTACCTAGTTTAGAAACGGAATGAATCCAACGTTCCACAATTAAAATAAGACAACGTAATGTTTTGAACTGAATGAATCAACACTTTCAAAAAAAAATAGCAACCTTCAAGGAAATGTCAGGCTAGACAGAAGCTCAGAAACGGAATAAATCCAACGTTTCCAAGAAGAAAATAATTTGAAATAATCAATCCCCTGGACAAAAACTGTAGATACCTAATATCTATGCTTTAAAAGCGATTCAATTTTACTAATACCTTCACAAAGTACACCAAATTGCCAAAATTATCAACGAAAAGAAGCAAAATGCAGGAGGGATTTGGAATGACGGGTGAACGCTAGAAGAGAACAAACGCCACTCAATGATATTATTGAAATGTGAGCTTATGTTTCTAATCCCTCCTGGATGCAAAATCAGCCAAGTAGAAACACGGGAGGCACGGCCATTAGAACTACGAATTGACGAAAAGACAATCAAGGTCCTTAAAAACTCGAAATGATTTGTTGGAAACTATGATCCAAATTGAATTATTCAAATTTGATCAACTCAATAAACATAAAAATATCTGCTTTTCACTAAAAAACTGTACATACCATCAAAACACTCTTGTACCTAAAGCAAATCAGATTCAGTTGCATTGGAAAGACATTCATTTTCAATGTTTCATTTCTGACAGCTATTAAAAATGTCAATAAGTGCATACTTTCTTGACAGATTCGGCTGAAAATTTGTAAAATAAGTGACATTGTTGGTCTTACTGACCATGCTAAATATGAGTTTGATCACATTTCTCGAAGACCATTTTCATTTTTTAGGCTATCAGGAGATACTTATTTTAACATTGAACCAATGGATGGATTTCAAAAAAAAATTGGGTCTGCAAACAGAGAAGGTTGTCTTTACATGTGTGCAAAATTTCAGGTCGATCGGTGAAACGGTGCGACTTCCATTGCTTCCTTTAGCATACAAAAACAAAAACAAAAAAAAAAACAAAAAAAAAAACAGAGGTCCGTGCTAAATGAGACAAATGGAGTCGCTCGCTTCGCTCGCTCAAAAAATTAAATGTATACATATATAATTAAAAAAATATATTATCTGGTGTTAGAATGGTTTTGCTAACATATCGATGCAACACCTCCAATCATTATATCAATCATATACCAATCATACTCAAGGCTGTTAGATAATAAGAGTTCTGTATAAAACACATCATCCAATGATATTAGATTATTTCATTTTTTTGTTGAGTTGTTACAGTATATAACTCGACCATTGGTTAAAAAAACGATGACTAGGTTATTACACTTACTAGAGAGCCCCGCCATGTAACACATGACCTAATCACAATCTTTTCTGATCAACCCTTGAACAGCTCTTATGCTGACGAATTGACTGATCGTGTGATCCTCGCGAAACTACCGATCTCAATAGCAACTCAATTCTAAATCTTGAATTTTTTTCAAAACAAACCGAAACAATAATTAAAATAATTAACCGAATAATTAAAATGAATGGATCAGTTCAGTGAAGAAATAACCCAAAGTGGCTCTTTCCAAATTAACATACTTAAAATATTGAAAACAACAACTGAACTTTGTATGAACGAATCTAAACGAATCCGAATTCTGAATCCGAAATCATACCTAAATGAGAAACAAATACGCAACATAAAAAATTACAGCATAGTTAAAGATTTCCAACATTTAAAAATATGTGCTAAGAAAACACGAGACACACTATCAAGTTTAGCACTATGAGCAGAGTGAAGAGCATTTCTGTCATTGGCTGACCGCTCTCTCGTGGCCTTACTTGCCTCGCTGCTATTTGGTCATGATCGAGAAAGCACAAAGTATACTTGACAGTGTGTACTGTGATGAAGTATTCTACAGATTACAAAAGCCCATGGTCAGACAGACTTAGTAGAATTTAATGCGATTTTATTCAGGCCTCCACATAATAAGACTTCGACCTGATTGATAAATGTCTGCATCTCTGCAGAAATCACAACAATCAACATCAATACAATTTTGATTTCTAAATGGTACTTTCATTTTTCAATATACTCAAATCATTTTCAAAATGCGATGTGACGTTAGGAGGTACGTATACACTCGGGCAAAATGTCCAATATTAGAAAACCACCCCCCACACAACCTTCTCAACCCCCAAAATAACATCCTATTTACATTAAATGTTGCTTTTCCTATAGTTACATTCAGTATAGGTCCCCAGAGTTAATCTGAATTTTTGCTCCCTGCTATGGATTCACAGCTTCCTGAAGTTTCAAAGTTTCGAAAAAAGTATGTTTTCCACGATATTGTGCATTCCATGTAAAATCTCTCGAAATACTCAACGGATTCGTTTGAAATTTGATGCACTTTATTGGTCTCAAAATTATCTAAAGTAAAAGTCCGGTTTTGATTGAAATTAGGCTAAAATGCCGATTTCTATAGAGGTCTATCTATCGTAACGCAACTTCCGAGCTCAAGGTCAAAACTGCAGATGGATCAAGAATAAATTTAAAATTATTAGTGGTTTATTGATTTAATGATAATGAGCTCAAATCAGGATAACATCAGCATAGTATTAAGTATTGATTAACGTATAGGTATTTACATTAAAATACATAAAGAAATACGTAAATGGAGGATGTGATTAATAAATTATTGCATTATTATTATATGGACCGGAAGTTCAGTTTCACGATTTTGCGTTACACACTTTTGGAATGATTTAATCATTCTCTATCAATAGTCATTGACTGATGTCAACATTACAAATATGATTGGATAAAGCCATAATTACTGGTTTTTGAGCTCATCTCATGAATCATTTGTATTTGTATTTATTTCAACATCTTACAGTTTGTGGCAATACACAGAAATACGTGAAATGAATACGGCCTTCTACCTCTGAGGTACAAAAAGGAAACCAACTAATCATATTCTATAAAATGTATAGGTAATTCGCACCTACTTGTGTGTTGCTGTGACCACGTGACGTGAAAGGATTCGCAATTGTGACGTCATAAGTTTTGCTGGAACCAAAGATTCTGAAAACTTTAAGAATCTTAAAAACTGTAAATCTAAAGTTTTAGATTCTTAAAACTTTAAGAATCTTGCTGGAGCTTCCGTCGAATAGCATTCGCTTGCGACTTACAAATATATCCGATACCCTCACATTTCATGCATTCAACTTTGAGCTTTTCCCGAAGATTCCTCGCTTCATGACAAGGTCCAAAGGCTTGTCAAGCAAGCAAGTTTGATAGGGTGCAATTAGCTATCCCTATCACGTATAGTTAGTAGATACTATCGTGACCGTGTAAATGATTGTATTACGGAACTCCATGAGATTATTCCTTGGGAACATTTTGATAGTAATTCTACATCTTGTACTGTTTGTGATAAGAAGTACAAATATGACTACATGGTCAGAAGTCAACCGAGGGCGTCAGATAATTCTAATATCGATTTTGGAATATTTTATGAACTGAGATTCTTTCTAAGCAGTTTATTTTCGTTATTAGTTTTGAGGAATACAATATGTAGGGGACAGATTTATAAAAAGTATTACATTCTATTATCCTACTAATTTTTTCTATTATCATTCAATTAACATGGTGTTTTTTGATATTAAGTCAAAAGATAATACATATTAGCATAATACATTTTGTGAACCCAGCCCCAGGGTTCGGAACGAGTTATCAAATAATTGTTTTGATATTCATGGCCTTGTCAAGCAATGATAAGACAAAGCTATAGTAAACAAACCTATTATTTCACCTGTAGAAATTATTTATAAAAATACAGTAAAATGGTAACTACTTACTTTTGTTGTACCTATACATTGAACAATCGCAAGAGAAAAAGTATTATAAAAAGTGTACTACTTGTTTTCCCAAATGTGCCAATAATATTAATTGCAAAAATATTATAAGAAGTAAATACTTTTTAATATTTATTGTTATGGCGTTACAGGACTCGCAGTCCTACTGCCGCCTCAACAACTCTCCTTTGACAATGCGCCATTATGAGGTGAAGTTGGTTGAGGAATCGTAACTTAAGGATTTCAAGCGAGTGAGTAGTTAGCTCCCTGCGCTCTGCTGATTCCCAAGGACTTCACTTTTTAATATACTTCAGTATATTTGACTGGTTTCAAAATTCACGAGATATGCACTCTTAGTTTCAATAATCTCTGTATGTATCTTCCCCACCAATGGACTGCCACCTTGACGCGGTGGTGGGGCTTAAGGGGCCGCCTCGCATAGCGGGTGTTGGTCCCAACTAAGTGCAGTCCAGGGTCGACCTAGTCCCATGCCCTCTCTAAATTCGCTGGCCCCTCGGGCCGGCCTCCCCCCTAGAGATGGTGATCCCCCTGAAATCGGGTCCTGCCGGCCCGAAGTCTCCCCCCCCCCGGTCTGTCCCCATTCCGGCCTGGCCTTCCCACCAGTGCTGGACTCCCCCCGATCGGGCCCGTTAGGTCGCCCCTTCCCCTATGTCCTCCAATTATGTTCAACAAAGTTAAATATAAAATTAATGTGCGCAGTATAACCTCGTCGTTGACGCGCCGTTAAACCAAACTAATCTAATCTAAAATGTATGTATCTTCTCCTTGCATTGTTGTATTGACAGCTTTTAACTGAGAAAACGCTGATCAACACTCTGTATAGCTGGATGATCACTGACATTGGCATCTTAAAGCTAAATGAATTGATAAGATAAACACGTACTTGTTTTTAGAATAATGTTGAGTCAACGAATCGACGGGTTTTGAAATATCACAATAGGGACAGATTTCACACAAGTGAATATGTTGCTCTTTATTACAGTCATTTGCAGTACAATAATTTACCTTTTGGTGAAAGAAATACATGTGCGTTATAATGTAACAGCATAATGACACGAAAATGAATGATAACTGCAAATCACACCACAAACAAGTCCATGCATTCAGTGATGTGCAAGAGCAATGCATTTCCTTCACATATTTTCGTAGCGTCCTCCAGCTGTTTCTCTTAGACAAAATAAGAAGAACTTGCAAAATGACAGTGAGTGTGAACATTTCCTGCTAGTAAAAGTAAAAGTTATTATAAAAAGATAGCTGACACGAAATATGTTTCATTTTATTTATTTGCTGAATTATGGAGCCAGGAATTTATAGTCTAACAAGATTTGGGTTTAGGGAGTCCGGGATTTCGCTAGCTCAGATGTACACACTCCTTGCCAATGCACTGCTAGTATAGGTACTTCTTATGTTTGAATCTCGTAATTTCTCTCCTAACCTTGGTACCCAACATTTCCATAGGAAGGTACTTGGTAACCTCCAGAACTACTTCCACCATACACTCCAGGATAAGTGCTTTGCGCGGGGTAAACTCCTTGACTAGGATATTGGTAACCTCCTTGCGCTGGATAAGCTCCTTGATTGGAAGACCCTTGGTAGCCTCCTTGAGCAGGATAAACTCCTTGACTGGGATATTGGTAACCTCCTTGCGCGGGATAAGCTCCTTGATTGGAAGACCCTTGGTAACCTCCTTGCGTGGGATAAGCTCCTTGATTGGAAGGCACTTGGTAACCTCCTTGCGAGGGATAAACTCCTTGATTCGGATAAACTTGATTGACAACTCCTTGCATGGGATAACCCACTTGAGTGGAAACTCTCTGCATACCTCCTTGATATACCAGTGGAGAGGCAACTGCTGGACTATAACCCGAATAACCTCCTTGATATACTTGACTTGGATACCCTCCTTGCATAGAAGTTCCCTGATAAATTCCACTCGCATAAGATCCTTGACTGTATTGGGGTACAATTTGACTGCCATAGCTCGAGTACGGGGCTTGATACACTTGGGGAGACATGTAAGCTGCACCATACACACTTCTCATGTTTTGTGACGGATAAGCCTGACTGCCCATTGCGTTGGCATACGATCTGGAGCCACTAGGGTTGAAATAGCCACCCAGACCACTACCGTAATTCCTCATCCCCGAACCACCGTAGAATGCTTGAGGTCTACCCGTGTTGTACGTTCCAACTTGGTTATTAACTGGATACGGTGAACCATAACCTGCTGAGTTGGGTGAACCATAACCTACTGGGTTGGGTGAACCATAACCTACTGGGTTGGATGAACCATAACCTACTGTATTGGGTGAACCATAACCTACTGGGTTGGATGAACCATAACCTACTGGGTTGGGTGAACCATAACCTACTGGGTTGGATGAACCATAACCTACTGTATTGGGTGAACCATAACCTACTGTATTGGGTGAACCATAACCTACTTGGTTGGATGAACCATAACCTGCTGTGTTGGGTAGGTAACTTTGACCATATCCTCCCATGCTAGGTTGATAACTTTGACCATATCCTCCCATATTAGAACTTGGTACATATCCCCCCATGTTTTGTGGATACACATTTCCTAAACCTGATGGGGCATAGCTAGGGATATTATACACTGAGGGGCCATTGGGCACTAAAGAAGGGAGAGAAGCATAGGTGGGGGCAGCTGTGGGGGCGGCGGTGGTGGTCGCCACTGCTGCGGCTGTGGTCGCCGCCGCTGGTGCTGTGGTCGCAGGAGGCGCCGCGATGGTGGTCGCAGGAGGCGCCGCGACGGTGGTCCCAGGCGGCGCCGCGATGGTGGTCGCAGGCGGCGCCGTATCGGTAGGCGCAGGCAGAGTCGTCGTCTGGCACAGTCCATCCCTCGCGAGAAGGGCGACTGAAAATATTTCAGAGTACTTTGTGACGCTCGTTGGAAGTCACTTACAGATACAATAACACGAATAGGTATGAATTGTATTTTTTCTTAATTTCGGTGCATTGCGTAATAAGTAAGATGTTAAAATCTTGTAGGTTGATCACAGGATCCTTTTCAAAAACAACCCCAGAGACCGCATAGTTTAAGTTAGTGTGTGCAAAATTTCAGATCGATTGGTTGTGCGGTTTGACCTGGGCAGTGCAGGCAACAAAAAAAAAAAAATATATATAAAGTGCCATAAGAGTACCGTGGTGAAGCTTACTCGAAAGTTGATGAATTTTATTTTGAAAAACTCTTGAATAGGTATGTTCTTATTTTCAGTACGTAGGTATACATTTGGACGAAGTGGTCCAAACTTCCAAAACGATAGCCAAATTGAAGAAGACTCATCATGAAGAAGCCTTTTTATTTGTATTTTTACATTCAGAGTAAGGTATTGTTATTATTTTGTTCCTTACCTCCAGTGTAGTGCCACAAACTGTAAGACGTTCAAATAAATACAAATAAAAAAAATAGTCTAAACATTCTTCTCGTCATATAATTTGTGGGAAATATGTAATAGTTACGTACTCTGATTCGATCATATCGAAAATTGTAGAGAGTTTAAATACCATTTAAAATTAGATTTATTAATTATTTAAATATATATTTCGATAGCAAATCCAAAATTCCAATAAAGACTAGAGTATATTATTTATTTAAATAAAATGAACATCGCAACTTACTTACCCATAAGCCCATTAAATATTTGCTTTATTAAATTATTATATATTTGCGAAATAAAATTTCCATATCCACTTATCCGTTGTAATTATTTGTATAAAAGGAATTTTTGAGCGAGCGAAGCGAGCGTCTCCTTTTGGCTCTTTTGGCACGGACCTCTGTTTTTTTTTTTTTTTTTTTTTTTTTCTGTTACTGACGATATACAGGTCAGAGTTTTTCTTCGATCGAACTGAAATTTTGCACACATGTACGTGACATTTCTGATTGTTGCAGACCCTAATTTTTTTGAAATCATTGATTGGTTCAAATTTAAAAAAAAAAAAAACTTTCGATTGGTTGTTTCGATCAAATTGAAATTTTGACAAGTCATTACCCCCAACATTGTACCCAATCAAACAAAGTTTCAGCCAAATCCTCACATTGGTTAAAATTTAAAACCATCTTTCCTGTGTTTTTAGAAATTTAAACTAGAACCGATTGAACGATCAACTTATAACTTCGCATGGTGGTTGGGACCAACATAATCTGCATTTTTGACAATTTTCATACTTATCTGTGTTAATCCAAAAGTTATTGTCATTTTACGGACTTTTTGCGTGTTGGCTGTCAAATTCACGGCGACTTCGAATCTTCAGTTCAAGGCAAGGTAGTTATAGCAGAAACTTTCAAACGCATATGAAACTGATAATGACCGTTCAACAGTCGATCTGATATTGTGTAGACACACTTATATCATATGAGTGGTCTCAGGTATATTTTTTGAAGGAGATCCTGTGATTTTTGAAAATTAACAAGGAACCGTTCAATCATAAAGGTTCAATCGATCAACTTAAAGCTTTGCATGGTTATGTGGACCAATATTTTAGGAATTTTTTGAGATTTTTATACAAATATGTGGCGAAATTTTAGAATTATTGGCTTTTAATGACATTTTCGATAGACAGAATTTCGGTTCGAGGTGTTGCGCGTATCCGTGCTCGCTCATCAACGCGTTACTCAGAGCGTTTTCCTAGTAATAGAAACATATCTAAAATTCTAATCATACTATAGCTACATTATTTATTTAAAATTTAATGTTCATAGCATCTTACCCATAACAACAAAAATTAGCTTTATTCATATCTTGCACGAACTTTTTTTTGTTTTATATCATAGCAATGCAAAATTATTGAATTTTCCACATGAGGTTAGATATTTTGTTGTAACGTTGACTGGTCAGATTTATAACTTTATTGAGGTAAATCGATGTATTTTTGTAACGTGAGTGATTCCTCTTCGTACTGAAGATATCTCTGGAGCCTAAACAATTTCCCAGGTAGCCATTTACTATAAAGTATCGTAAAAAAGCAAAGAATCACAGCTATTCTGCGTGCCATCAAGATGGTGGCAGGCAACAATGAGATGACATCACGTGCAAACTATGAATTGTGTATTTAAAATAAAACTTCATAACAACTTACCCACAATAAGAAGCAACTTCATTTTCACAAGTTTGCGTTGTACAAGTCGCCAAGGCAATGGACAGGAATATTGTTTCACGTGCCTTTGTCCTAGTTAATAAAGTATACGTCGCTTTCACGGGTTAAAAGCTCACATTTCTCAAGGTTATTGATAGCATTATCATTTCGTGCTAGTGTCAAACTTTGTTTTCAGCCACATTTTAATGATGTGTTATCGTTATAATCATGAATTTGTAACCAGTTGCTCGGAAAATAATACAATATAATTGTTACGTAATTTAACAGGAAAAGTGTGATATGCGGTCAAGGCTTTTGATTATTTTAGATAACAAATTAGAAAATATCCAATGTAGAAAACTACTTATTTTGTTACTAGTACCAAATAAGCGGATCGAAAGATTTAGTGTTATCGAGTAACATCCTCTGGTAAAGGGTGGTAGTAGGTTTAGTTGTCAGGGGCAGTAACATTGTGGACTTCACTCCGAAAATATCGGGTACGATTACCGCGGCCGTCCTTTATGGCTTTGGCCTTTTCGTAATTTCCCTAAGACGAGATGGCAAATGCTGAGAAGGTTCCCTCCCTACTAATAGGCCACGACAGCCTCCTTCCCAACGTCCATCCTAACCTGTTTTTATTTATTTATTTGAGATTAAATATATACAAAATATTATGTACTTCGCCCTGCTAAGCTATCAAATAAATTAAGCTTATCAGCAGGAGTACTACACAATACACATAAACATAAAACATATACATCAAATCCCAGTCAATACCTAACCTAACCAATACCATTTAACAATCATAATAAAACTAAACTAAACTAAAACTAAAGCTAAAACATTCATTCTCTTCAGAACAGTGCGACGTTAAAATCGGACGTACAATTGCCACCAAAAAGGCAGAAAATATTATTTTTTACGATGTTTATGTAAAACAAAAGAAGCTCGTGCAAGCTATGAATTCTGCTTTGATCGCACTGTGTCTATGTCTGTATCCCTGCACCATGCCTCCAGGTGGTAACACTGTATCCATGTCTGCATCCCTGCACCGTGCCTAGCGGCTCGTCTCAAGTCGATCTGTGTTGACATTTGCTGGAAGTAATCCGTCCATTGAGTCCGGTGATCACTTTCTGAAACCACCCGCTCGGAAATCATTGCCAGAACTCGACTGCATAGAACTTGGGTGGGCTGGTGAGCTTGCGCCCCAAAAGTACACCCGGGCACGGAACTGTGGGCAGATATGTTGCGCTTTTTTACGTGTCAATCATAGTTGGGACCACCCGAGTGACGGTTCGCTGAATTGTGACGTACAATCGATTTTCAGATGTTTTTGTGAGATGAAAACTTGTATAATGTTAGGGCCGGGGCTGAGAAATTTCTATCAAATTACCTTTTATTATGACATAATTTAGACTCGCATAATCATCAGCAATGCGATGAAGTTCTAATTATTATGCAATTCTTCGCTCGGGATTTCATAAGAAGATTTTGTCACAATGAGAAAAGTTCAAAATAACTACTTTATGTGTATGTTCTACCTGTTAATGATTGATTTCGAAATTTTCAATTCAACGTTTCTGTTTGGTCTTCAGATTGATATCTGGGTTAATAATGTTCAATATTTAAGCCAAATGTAACATAATATCGGAAGAATTCTTTGAGTTTTTAGAATGAAAAATTGAGATTCGTATTTTTTTAGTTTTTTAAAGTGAAAAGAAAAGTTCGTCATGATTTTGATTTTGACTAATTTTCTTCTAGTCGTCTCACTATGTTTATTAGAGTAATTTGAGTAATTTGATTGGCTTAAATTGTTAAGAAATGGATGGGAAGTGGGAAGGAGACGGTCGTGGCCTAACAATTGGGCACCATCCCAGCGTTACCGCGGCAAACAAAAAACTGACCTGCCACTGGGATCGAATCCTCCATCGGGTGCAAGTCGAAGCTGAGGCAACTTGCTCCATACAGAGTCATGGTTAATAGCGAGAAGACTTCTCTGCCACCCGGTGTCTGATTATTCAACCATGAGCTTAAAACTGACGGCCAGAGTCAAAAAGGTAACCACAACACAATATCGGTTACGTTCACGCTCAGCACATCCAAACACCATAATAGTATTTAGCTTTGACAAAAGAGACTCTTCAGAAATCCACCGCGGAATCATTTCACGATCCCTCAGAAGTGTTTATCTTTTGCTTTTGTATTCGCTGCTCAGCGGTAGCCCATGTTATCTCAAACACCATCCACTTAACTTTAATCTAACAGAACAGATTTCCAATTTTGTGGGCTAAATCTTTTTCCAAATCTCATCTTTATTCAGCTGTCGTTTAGGCATTTTAAACCAATCACAGTTTGTTCGTCGGTATTTCGTTCAATTGTTGTTAATATTCGCGGTAAGTCCCTGGCAAAGGTGAGGATGTATTTATTGAAATATCTTTTGTGTGTTTAATAGATTCCTGAGGGAATTTATTTTGACCTCCCATATAGTTGGCGATCGATATATTGAGATGTTTCAATCAATATTGAGCGGGCAGAAAAGTGAAATATAGTATATTTGATAGGAATCTTTCCCCCTACAGTAAATTATACGAGTCTGATGTCATAATCTTTACATAAAAGTGCACTGTAGGAAATGTCATTGCCTGTTTGGTTGCATTATTGCTGGAAATAGTGAAATCATTATTACCTCTTATCTGATGAAGTTCGTCAATATGGAGCATTATCAAATTATTGTAATGTTCTATTCTGTGGAGTAGATGAAAGTATCTACTATTAATCAAAATCGGTGGCTAAGAATCAAGGACCACGTATCTCCATTTTGGACGAAAATAAGTTTGATATCTAAAAAAAAAAATTAAAACCAATTTACTACATCGATGTCGATGTAGCCACCGAACGTGTTCCAATCAATAAACAAAATATTGTTATTATTACCTCACCACCTTATCTCATTTGTGAACTAACTGTTTATAAACAATTTGTTTCTCTCCTGGAAAAATATGTTTTTGGAGATACAAGGTCCTGATCCTTAGCCATCAAATGCTACTCAAATTTATTTTTGTTGTGTTTAAATTCGTACCGTTCTGCAACTAGAGATATTTATGAGGAATGTGTACAATGATGGATGGTGAGAAGGTGGTAGTCGTGACCTAGTATAGGGAACCTTCCCTACATTTCATCTGGACTGACGGTAACCACGTAAGAACCTAGGACGGCCCGCGACCCCGGTGTAAAAGTCCAGATCGCAAATAAGCAATTTATGAACAAGCCATAAAGCTATCTTATTTAAACTAAAAGTCCAAATGCATTTTCCTACATAACTCCGTTCCGGTGAATGCCCTTCTCGTTCGCAATATGAAGTTAGTCATTTGGAAAGACACGTTTGTTATAAACAATTCTAAAACGAAAACTTATGACGGTAATTTGTTTAACTAAAACCTATAATTATCTGCCATTATCATCCACGAGAACTCGTACTAAGTATCTGAAATGTCTGATTTTGATTCATTAATCACTGAAAGTTCAGCTACGCCGGCCCACTTGGGACGCGGTTCGGTAAATGCATTAGCGGCAAATTACCTTCGTATATAATGGTACACTGATGCGAAATTGACCAATTGATTTTGGCACTTGATATTGTCAAAATTCATGATATATCTATTATGCACGTAATTTGACAGTTGCAAAAGACTACTCGTAATTCACAATGACTATGGAAATGTAATCATTTTGCAGGATCAGATTATTCCAGTTAGAAAATATGATAATAATTTTCCCAGTTACTCTTGAGTTCACGCGTAATTACTAGAGAGTTGCTCAGGTTTTTAGTGGGCACTGACGTAAATTTGAATTTGACAGAACATACTTCATATTGTTTCACAATTTGGGGTTTAAAATAAAGTTTTCCATTTTCAAGTTATATTACCTAGATCTTGTGTTTCCTGCGATTTTCTTCTGTGTGTTTACTGATAAATTCTGCATCCATATGCATCCATAGTACATGTATGTAATGCTAAAAACAATTACCTACACATGTATTTTCCGACAATTGGATTGGAGTGTTATCTCTCAATTATCAACTTGTGTTAAACGTGAGGTGTTGACACTTTAGTAAAATATCGCTATTTAAAATAGGTATAGATACTTGTAAATATTAATATATTATTTCCTTATTGTTACTTGCTTTTGATATTCCGCTAGAGCAGGTGCATAAGGTTGCATTGTTTTATTTTGCTATTTAAATTACAGAAAGTTTGTGAAAAACACAATATTTTGTAGCTCACAACTTCAACTATACAAAAGACAAGGAAAGTATTGAAAGATGGAAGGTTACCCTTGGCGGGCAAGACACATCATTCCCTTGAGTCGAATGTTACGCCAAATATCTCCCATGTTTCGCGCCAAGGGCAAGAGATGGCGCCGAATTGTGCTGGCATTGATGAGGGTTCGAAGCCCCCAATAAACACAGGTTATTAAAAAGCGATCGCTTATGAGGGGTGTGACTCTGCTTGATGGACTCTCAGGCTGACAGAGGTCGCTGCTGGAAATGATGATCAAACAGATCGGAGCTTGATCGGCTTCAGGACAGCGTTCGGGGGGTTTAACCAATAATATCAAAACGACTTGATTATCTTCAATACTCAGAATTTATTTGGCGAACAAATGGAAAACTGCACTTTTTCAATCAGAGAAAAATATAACTATGTACATCAGTCGTCATCGGTAGGTAATTGATATAAATATTCGAATATTTTCACCACAGTATTTTATTATTTTCTCTGCAAGTTGACATACACTCGGCACAACAAAAATTGATCGGTGAACAAATTTGAGTTACTGCTGGTCGTGTTCCATACCGATAAAAGCTTGTTATTATCATTGAAATGAAAGGTTACCTACTAGAGAGAGAGACAAGGAGATCGCTTGGACTGACCTAAGTCAATAGCATCACTATCAGTAGCACCTATATATAGCACTTTAGCACCCAGTACCTGTAGCACTATAGCACCAGCACCTGTAGCACTTTAGCACCTCACAATAGAAGCATCGCTTTCTGCTTCAATGTTGTCATTTAGTTTAAAATAGTTGTCATGTAGTTTAAAATAAACCTTTGATCAGACCATCAGACCACGGTAGAAGAAAACTTATCATCTCAAAAGTAACGCAATTAGTGTGCTTAGGGTTGGGAATTATGTATTGCATTTGTTCTTTTTAATTGAAATTTCCAGACTATGAGCCATCAGATTTCTGCCAAGTCAACCGAAGAATTCTCCACTATTACTTGGAAGTAACACCTTTGTATCAAATAGCGGCTGTAAGCACCATCAAGGTACCACCAAAGATACTGTACCAACACAAGCATACAGACACAGCCAAGGCCAGAGCCCCTCTAAATCATCCCCTCTGCTAAATACCGCTATTTAACGTGTGTTTTGTCCAGGGGGTGATCTCATAACTTGGCTTTATTATAGTGATTAGCAACAACACGACCCGCCTCTGTTGGGGTAGTTTAGAACATTCTTGACCCGAATCTTCTTCGTCTTTCAGCGCGGGGCGATTTGTGTTACATTCCTGGCTATAGTTGAGTGGATCAAACAGTACGATATTGTCTTGGAGGCTTCCATTAGTATAGTGGGTTTATGAATTTTCCATTTACACGGATGGGAAATTAAAGTCCTGTGAATTGCAGGAGTAAATGCGTACGGGATAAATAATTAAACCCATCCAGCTAATCGAGTAATATCAATAGTAATAGAGAACAATTGAGGCCATTTTACCATTAGTTTAATCTTCAGTTTAGTTAAACTTCACTTCGGGAAATGTGGTGTATTACCATTATATACTGCAGCATTAGCTTAAATAAACTGCAGTCAATGTAGCCTGAGGTTGTGAACAGAGGAAATAAGCACCGTAATTAAATAGTTTTCTGTAGTGGAGTTTAAGCACATATCCACGGTAGACATTGCAATGCTCTATCAAATCGCCAGGACAATATCGCCAACGACGCTCATTAGGCTAACTAGCTCCAAATCATGATACGTGCTTATCACTTAGAACACTGATAAGGAAGTAGAAATATAACATATGCTTGATTAGAGGTTCGCTCTGTTCTGCAAACAAGGCTAATGGCAACGTGGTGATAGGAAGATGATGATGAAGGACCAGGTAAGGATGGACGGTGGGAAGGAGGGGGTCGTGGACTATTAGTAAGGAACCTTCCCAGCATTTGCCACTTGACTGAAGGAATACGAAACAACCTCTGTCAGGAAGAACAACCGCGGGAATCGAACCCGGGTCATCCGGAGTATGAAAGTCACTTTGGGCAACCATCAGTCTGACTGAAAATGAAAAGCGAAATCCAAATGAAATATTTCAAGGTTTTTGATGCCGATAGTTATATAGTTACAATTTGTTCACACTCTTTGCATAAGGTTTCCATGATCAAGTTCATTAACGCCGTACCTTTGAAGTACCTTGGAACCTTTGTACCTTAGAATACCATACACATTTGAGCATGATTTTGAAAAATCTTTGCTTCAAAATGTGTTCACAATTGAGATTTGGATCATGATCGAGTTCAATTGAGTTGTGAACTTGTGTTAACACATAGTTTTGATTACGATTTAGATTTTGAATCAAAATTCTCACAATTACGCAAACATAACAAATAATGTTTTCCTAATCACGGTACACAATTCGTGTCGCTCTGGAAGTGGACGCGAAGTGATTGATAGGTGATGCTGCGGCTCCTGACAGCATTGTTCCGACCTCTGGCTGGAGTCTACGCGAGTTCTCCAGCCAATTAAGCATCGCTCGAGATGGGACGGCGAGATTAAGCGCACCTCCACTTGTATTGTATCTAAACGATGTTGGTTTAATCGCGGCCATTAACAGTACCACGTGACCCACCAGGAGTAATTATGTTGTTCCGTGGCGGAGGCAAGATGGCTGCTAGGGCGGGACTGAGGGGCCCTGCGTCTTCCAGGGTCTCAATGGGACCAACACGGACACAATGGTCAATAAGTCTCAAGCTCAAGGGTAATTCTGTACAACAGAGGGAGAAGTCCATTGTCTCGTTTTTCGTTGTAAACTTTTGGAATGATGTGATTAAGCACTATAAGCTGTAATTTGACTGATGTCAACAAATACAGTTATATTGAAGTATTATCTAACAGAATGACTTGTCACAATTACAAATACGATTGGATGAGGCATACTGAAGTTTGAGATTACCTAAAAATCATTAGCTTTCTGCCTGAGGTACAGATATATACATAACATTTCGTAATTGAATTCGTTTTGTCAAATTTTGTTTAGGTATTACACTTTCCTATTAATATTGTAGATGATTTAACGTCACAATGTGCTGGTATGGATGAATGATTATGATGATTGTCGGAGATTTGAGGAATAGGTCACGATGGACGGTGGGAAGGAGACGACCGTGTCCTATTAATAGGGTACCTTCCCAGCGTGCTTTGATGTGGGAAACCACGACAAGAAAGGACGACCACACTCTAAAGCAAGTAGCCAAAACAGGGTGAATCAAAAACAGCTCTAGTGTATTTTAGGTCGCTTTTCCTGAAACAGCCCCTAAAAAATCTTAAAAAGAAACTAAATGTGAGCCAAAACGGCTTCATGAAAATGATAGCCATTTCGGCTCACATTTATGGGTCTGATTCAGGAAAAAAGTAACCTAAAATACACTGGAGCTGTTTTTGATTAACCCTGTTTTTGCTACTTGTTTTACAGTGCACGAGAATCGAACTAGAAACTTTTCGAGCGCAGTCCAGTAGAATTCCACTACGCATTTTCAAGCAACCATTGAACATGCATCAATGAGTCCAGAATGTTATTGCCTGAGCCAAGTTGCTCCGTCCAACTGGTGTTGCGTCTTGCATTGCGAGCTCCAGATCCGTGCAACCGATCACGTGACCTGACAAGATGCTGATCGTGATCGTCTCGATCGCTAACTGTGGATATTAATGACAGATAATCAGGCGTTTGAGGGAAATTATACAACTTCTTGAGAGAAACTCGATACGCTCGTGATAACAAGATTGTAATCAGTCTAATTAATTCATCATTCAATTGGATTTCTAGTTGATAATCATTTTATGAGATGTATGTTAGGATCATTTTTATAAGATTATTAACTCATGCAAAATTGAGACGTTGATGTAAACGAAGAGGCTATAATATGTTTATTTTAACTTTTGACAGCTGAAGGAAATTCGTGATAACGATAAATTCTACGAAACTATATGTGGCTAGTATTTTATTACTTTTTTAATATCACAATTAGGTAAATCAAATCTGAAACTGAGATACTGTAGTTTTTAATCGATTTAAAGCTCCACATGTTATTTTCATAAACGGACGGAAAATTATTATTTATAATTAGTAGGTAGTATAGTGCGATTTAAAACTATTTGTTGTAAATTGATTCTAATCCAAGTTGCTTCCCCATTCTCCTTATCATCTATAACCTGTACATACCTGTGCTTACCATTTATAGGAAGGGATGTGCGTTGTGAAAAATATCCGACCGAACCGGGGCTCGAACCCGGGACCTCTCACTTGCCGGGCGAGAGCTTTACCAACTGAGCTACCCGGTCGGACGGACGGACATTGTACACAACACACTGATGAGGGTTAGAGATCTCCGAGGAGAATGGAATGAAGGAGAATTTCCACTACGAACTGTCAAACCACCGGTGACGAAACTGTCACCCTGTCTCATTGCACTTGCGTGCGCAACCCTCTTTTACTCGAAATTAACTAGTCGCTTTTTCACAACGCACATCCCTTCCTAACATCCTGACTCCATGGAAGTTTTCCACGGAAACCTACATACTCATCATACCATTTATTTTCATAAACAGAGTCATGATCCAGGCAGAAAGCTCTGGACGTGTACGGAGGTCCCAGGTTCGATTCTAGCTCGCGGGCTTCCACACATGTTACTTTGCTTGGGTTTTCCTCAGTCGAGTGCAGTACACGTTAGACCTCCTGTTCATTCTTACCATTCTTCTAGATCATCATCATAACCATTCATCCGTCATCTTCAGAACAGTGCGACGTTAAACACCACCAAAACAAAAACAAAATCCTTTGTTGTGTTTTCTTCAATCAGCGTTAGTCAATCCTGATGATAAATCCGCTATGTTTATATGTAACACTAATCTGTCGGACAAAAGTATTCCCTGCAGCAAAGTGTAGTATCAATAGCGGGTTAATTAATAACAACACTCTGGAACAACAGCGAGCTATAAAACATCGAATACGGCGTGAAATATAGACAACATCGTGGAGAATGAACAGGGTTTCGAGTGTGTTGTATAATTTACAGATGGCTCGTTATACCTCTCTGTTTGCGATGCTATCTGCGTCGTGAATGATGGACTCCCCCAACCCTCGAGCAGTGTTGCCAGAGCTCCTGACGCCAGTGTTAATAGATACGTCACGAGCTGGGTGATGGCGGAGATCTGACAACGTCGATGGAAATGATGATGTTTTGAAGTATGAAAATGATGAAATCTGAAGCGAATGCATTTCACAACTGAACCCTTTGCCACCTGTTATTATGTTGCCTTCAACTCTGGATAATTAATTATGATACATCGAAAAAAATTGGATGAAATATATATATATATATATTTTTTTAAATGTGTCTATTGTGTAACGATGCATGAAGGAGCTTATAGAAGTTTTACTATAATATACTCTTACAGAAATATCTCTATATTTATTATTTTGTTTTTGTAGGTACTGCCCAGGTCACACCGGTCAACATATCGGTCTGAATTTTAACATAACACAGAAATTTCTTCATTTTTCACAGTTAAATTTCTTCGTGAACGATGTTTTGATGCAATATAATGAATGAAAGTAGCGTTTCTAGAGTACATACATAAGAACTTGACAGCTGAACTTAAAACTTACAAGATGCAATATTCTCAATTACATAAAGGGATCCGTCACGTAAAGCATGACCCAATGCACACCAGTCTCTTTTTATAGCAGTTGCAGGAGTTAATAAAATAATTGTCTTGTAAAAATGTTTAGAAATGGTGTTTTAATATTGCTGGGAGTCGGAAGAAGGGAAATATTGGATTCAGATGAACTTCTTATTTTCGAGTCCGTAGACTCACATTGAATTCATCTATAAATAATCACGTCATTACGTCTACGTTCTGTGACGTCACAAAACACAAAGAGCATTTTAAAATATATTCCACAGATTGCTTCTGCCCACATTCACAATTCCACATGGAGTCGACAGTTTTGACAGCGAACCGAAGTTTATGCGCAACTTCATTTTCTGTCCACGAGCTTCATACTTTCCTCTGTTCTTCTGAATCTTGATCTCGAGGGGGAATGGCGCCCAACGGTGGGTAAACATAACAGACGCCTGAGCCAACATCTTAATAACTTCTTCCCATGAGGTCAGCCACGACCTCTGATGAGCTGACCTCACTCGTGCCAATCATTGGTAGCCAATCAGCGTGCGGGCTGACTGGACGTGGTGGCAGCTCAATCCCAAGTCAATTGTAACTAGAACCCACCTGTCATCTTCAAACTACCTTCTTGATCATGCGCACTTCATGTTTACTCGTCTGCGAACTCCATGAGGTCGAAATGAGAGTTCAAGCTACCGAAATCTGACGTTTCCGCAACATTAGAAAGTATCAGACCGCAGCGGGATTTTGTAATATTTTTTATGTTTATTTTATTTTGAATGTGATATGTTTCGCTTTTCATTTGAACTTTTATAAGACTTTTGACATAGACTTGGAATGCCCTTCAATTTACATTGCTTGAAATAAAAATGCTTTTATTCACGACTACTATTTTTAAATACGTAACATTCCAATTGAAGTTACAACGATGTCAGATATTAATGTTATCTCTCATCATTCTAGGCTTCGATTTGATGTGAATTGATCAATGTCGAAAAGAGAAGTGATTCATTAAAATATCTTTCTTCCAGGAATTGTGTTCGTATGTTCTTATGCCAAATGTGGTATGATATGGGTATTGGTTAATTCACTTTTGACAGGTATTTCCCAGGAAATAGATACTATGGTATAAAATATATTTTAACCTCATTGGATGAAGAAATTGAAGGTAGCTGATTCTCTCTGACAAACATTGTTTAGTATTTGGAAAGCCTGAAAATATATTTGGTGGCCATTTGGAAAAAAAATTGATTTTATTTGGAACATAAAATTGTACTTATATTTCTGAAATATCCAATATCATACAAATGCAAAAGTTATGCATGAATAGAAACACAAACGCATAAAAGGCAGGAAACTGGATTGCTTATAGACACGTTTAAGTTTACAAAAATTAGGTATATGTTGCACCTTAATTCTCAAAAATTTAAATTTCTAAACAGTAATTATATATAGAGCGCAAGCTGAAGACGTAACAAAATTACTTACGCACTCACAAAATCGTTTAAAAGAAACATAAAAAATATACGATCATTAAAAATCAATTTAATCTAATGAAAGGTTATGAAGTCTGAATTTAGTCTAAAAGATTTCCCGCCACGGTGCGTATTCAGCATATTACATCATTAAAATGTTATTATCAAGTGATTCCAACAACGCCCGATGACCTCTGGACCAATCAGCTCTCTTCTTTCAACTGATGACGTATCGCTTTGAAGAGTCCAACTGATGTTTAACTTGGGGATTATAATTATGCTCAGGTATCCAGCTAACGTAGCCTCCAGTTCCAGTACTGGAACTGATAGGTGTGGTTGAATACTTGATAGATGTTTCTTGGCCTGCTTTAGCTACCATTAAACCGTCGGCTCGGTTCAACTATCTCCTAGAACCTTTTGTTCTTTAGTTAAACACGACGTTAGGGACGAGAGGCGAAGAGGGGGTTATTAGTTAATATACTTAGAGGCTAACTTGTGTTATTAACTACAGTGAATAAATTAAGCCTCAGCATGAATTAAATGAGAGTTAGGTTTAACGACGAAATGAATGGTGCGTTAGTTAACGTGTAATTAAGTTTTTTTTCGTCCTTTGGCTTCGCCTTTGTTATGAAGTGTGTATAGGTTGTAAGAAAATGAGTTTGTTTATTGGTTATGGTTTAACTAATTGTTTGTTAATTTTATACGGGGCTGCTACTTGATTATGTATGTGGTGTCCTGATGTACTGGATACTTCCTGGCAATTCTGACTCGCATTTTACCCGCAGGAAATGTCTGAGATCATTAAGCATTCTTAAAATGTCTTTTAATTAGTGCTCTCAAAAATATATTTAAGATATTTGTCTCGTTTTATGGACACATAAGATTTGATATATCGACAAACTTATTTTTAATAAAGTCCAGAGGCAAAACGGTCAACAGCCTCCCTACCTTTTCTTCGTCATCACCCAATCATCTTTAAAATTATTCACAATCATTAAATTATCTGATTTATCGATAAACACCGAAGTTCAGTATATTTAGGCACACCTATTTAGGTGTGCTGGGGATTGCTATTTACCTCTCTACTTTGCATATATCCTTGCTTACTTACCGTATCTTACATACCAATTACATTCTTGAACTCTGAATTACCTACAGGTGAAATAATGGTGTTATTCAAGAGTTTTTATTATTAGCATATTAAATTACATACCAAAAATATTTACAGAAGAAAGGCATCGAAATCTCATCCATGGAACACAAATTCTAGATCAAGACATAGTACCTAATTCAAGATATTTAGAACACCAAAAACTTCTTGAATAACTATTAAATAACTTAAATTGACGAATATGAGAAGTAAACCACATTTTCCTTGAAATTTTGGCTTAGGATAATCTTGATCGAGCTTGGTTTCAAAAAATAATCTACATAATAAATGTTCAGTTGTTTTCAATCATTAGTTATGTTTTCAATGTATCCGTGAACTTTGAGTACACTAGCAACTGCAGCAGTCATTTCATTGCTTCATTATGCCACATCGAGTCTCGTACCACACATAATCAATCAAATCATATCGTTCAAGGCACAACATGCTCACTAGACGTTATTTATGTCCCAGTAGTAGCCAAGCTTTCTACACTCGATGTTCATTGAAATGATAGTACACAATATTAAATCGCAGGGTGTTAACTTATAACCATTATACTCTGGCTCCATCCATATATTTTTTTTTATAAATGAAAAGTCACATAATGTTAACGTACTGTTTATTTAATGTGCAAGGCGTGACTTTTAGAATATAATTCATTCATTTGAATAACGAATGGAGCTGAACTCTCATTGGTTAGAGTTCGATTGTTTGCTAAAAGCTGATTGGTGGTTGTAAACGATGCTCGATGTTTTATTGTTAAGTTAACAAGAGATAAGGAATGAGATCGGAGTTACGCCTACACAAGATGCTGTGAAGGTATTGTAGTCATGGAAACCATGGACCATGGTTAACAAGTACTCGATCTCGTGGTGCTAATAACAAGACCCCAAACATGGCTTTCCCCCTCTGGACTCAGAAGGCCCTGGTTCTATTCTCGCGCCAGTCCTTCCTAAAGCCAAGTCTACACGGTACGCTAAATCGTTTGGTTTAATCAACGAAGTATCCGTGAAGCGAAATAGAAGCAAAAGTTGACTTCAATAAGTTTTATTTTGAACCAGTAAATTTATTGATTTCAAAGAATGATCAAAACTTTGAGATCATGGTTTTCGGAACCGTTGTGAATTCTAAAATTTTCATTCATATAAATCAAATTCAAATATCAAGGGAAATTTTGGCGGGAAAAACGGCCTGTAACAAGAATCAGAACTGTGATGTCATTTCCAAGTATCCAGCAATGTGTTACCATGGTGATTCCTTTTTTGTTGCCATGGCAATATAGCAAATCAAACTCTTTCAAACTTTGTAAATTAATTCCTTGAAAACTATTCGTCCCACAACAAAAATAATACCACATATGTGTTCAGCAACATCTCAACTTTCATCAAATAAATATTATTCTGAAATCTAATCTTCACGAGACTTCCCTAAGGATCAAAACTTTAAGCAATAGGAAAATTATACCGTTTTTTGTTTCTAACTTTTTCCTTATTGTGTCCATTATGTCTACCTACCCGAAAAATAGATTAGTTCAAATCTCGAAATACATAAAAATTAGATTTCCATTATAGCCTAAAAACGACACGATATTTTACTTGACCGCCATACGATAACATGGAATAGACAATTCAATATATCTCAGAAAACGCACGAGAAGTAATATTTACACAATTTAGGATTGTGTGATTATCAATAAGTTCACAACAAATCATGTAGATCTGAGACAATGACCTTTATGGTTGAGCCACCTTAACTCAGTCTATGTTCGGTTTCCCTCAGTCGAAAGACAAATGCTGGGAACTCAGGCCTCATGTTGATGCGGTGCCCTCGTGCCATACCTTCCACTGTTTTCGTGCCCAGTCGTGTTTTCACCTTTATATCGGTTTTGGGGCAAATACGAGTTGGCTAATTACTGCCATTGAGTGATATTTGGGCAGACACAGAAACATCATTATCGTAGCATAGTCCCAGATCTGCATAATGTTTTGTCTATTGATATTCATGCTGTACACTTAAAAAATTAAACGCTTCTCGTGACTAGTTCCTGAGATAAATTGGGTTTTCTTCCCCAAGTAAAATCGTGTCACATTTAGGCTAATAATGAAAATCTATTTTGATGTAGTCTCAACTTTGAACAAAAAACTTATTTTCTGGTAGATGGATATCCTATTAGGAAAAAAATAAGAAACAATACTATTTGTGTGCTTTTTTGAAAGCTAAGCCAAAATCGACATGAATTTCCTATACCTCCTGTGTTAAAGTTTCGTTCATTCTCGGAAGACAATAAATTAAAACCTCATTATAAGACAGGAGTTGCAAGTGAAATGATATTTTATGATTATTTTATACTAGCTGAAATGTTGGAAAAAGTAATGCACGATGGTAATTTAAAAAAGTAAATATTTTTGTGTTTTCGATCGTCTGAGCCACGTGTGAACCGTGCTTGTAGCCACGTGTGAACCGTGCTTGTAGTCACGTGTGAACCGTGCTTGTAGCCACGTGTGAACCGTGCTTGTAGCCACGTGTGAACCGTGCTTGTAGTCACGTGTGAACCGTGCTTGTAGCCACGTGTGAACCGTGCTTGTAGTCACGTGTGAACCGTGCTTGTAGCCACGTGTGAACCGTGCTTGTAGTCACGTGTGAACCGTGCTTGTATTGTAGCCACGTGTGAACCGTGCTTGTAGTCACGTGTGAACCGGGCTTGTAGTCACGTGTGAACCGTGCTTGTAGCCACGTGTGAACCACGTGCTTGTAGCCACGTGTGAACCGTGCTTGTAGTCACGTGTGAACCGTGCTTGTAGCCACGTGTGAACCGTGCTTGGAGTCACGTGTGAACCGGGCTTGTAGTCACGTGTGAACCGTGCTTGTAGCCACGTGTGAACCGTGCTTGTAGCCACGTGTGAACCGTGCTTGTAGTCACGTGTGAACCGTGCTTGTAGCCACGTGTGAACCGTGCTTGTAGTCACGTGTGAACCGTGCTTGTAGTCAGTCACTGTGTGGTTATCATGTGGGTGGCGGGGGTGGATGGTAGTGGGTGGGAGGGGGTAAGTGAAAGATGGAGATGAGATAGAGATATCAGTCGAGACGAATATTGTTACATTATTACTGCCACAATAATACTATTAATCCGAGGTACAGTCGGTGCAAGAGCAGGTAGACTTGCAGTCATGTTTCATATCAAAACAAAGAAACACGTTGGTTTTTATCAATTGTAGTTTGTAATAAATATGTGTAAAGAATACGCCATACTTCTAAGAAGAGGTATGAAGAACTTCCATTAATGTATTATGTATGATATTAAAAATTAAAACTGGAAGTAAATATTTTGGACATTTTGGAATTTTTTTACTGGATTTATGTAACTTTAATCAAAACATATAGTAATTTTGAAACATGATAATGAGTACATTATAATGTTTTGTTTATCAAAAACAAGTTTACAAAACGTTTATGTTTATCCCTAAACAAAGTTCAATACCTGACAGCCGTTTATACTCTTTTTATACTCCTTACAATACGTTCTGAACAAACATTTTGTAAAAGGCAAACAAGAGAAGACAAACGTATTAAGTTATATCGATGTATTTTTTGTGATTAGTCGTGTTGTTCCCCCGGTCTGGTGGGTAAGGGGGAGGGGGAGACAGAGGTTAACAAGCGTCTGATTCATGATTCTCTCGCCAGGAGGTGTGGTAACAGTCAGGTGCGAGAGCGAGCTGGAAGACGCGCTCCGCAGTGTGATGGAGAGAGAGAGACGTGGTCACAGGCAGGTGCGACAGAGTGAATGAATACGCTGGTGCATGTGTTGGAAGGAGAGGAGAGACGGCCAGGGGGCAGATTGCCATGTTGAGAAGGTTAACAAGACCGGGATGGATGAGAACAAAGTACACTCGGTGAGAGACGCAAGTGGTGTCTCGTGATGGAGGGTGGAGGATAACTGAGACACAAATAGTGTCTTAGAGTGACACGTAAGACGCAACAAGTGTCTAGAATCAAGGGAGGTGAACATTCCAAGGGTACCCACAGTTTGTGTTTCCTATGTTTGAACTCTCACCAGAATGTGCTGATAGGCAGTTGTTCTGTTAGGCCGAGAAAGACTTCATTGCGCGCTAACCTTGCAATGACGTCTTTTCCGGCCTAACAGAGTAAGTGACGGTGGCTCCATCTGGTGAGAGTTCAAACATAGAAAAAACGAACTGTACCTACCTATTGAACGTAGGGATTATTGGCTGCTGAATAGACTCTTTAATCATAGAGATATGCGTATATATTTATCTCGTATGATTTTTATGATTAACTGTTTTTTTTCCCAGACTTTTATTTTTTTATTTTTTATTAGATTTAACTTTTTGTTATATTTTTTTGAGGGGGGGGAGGGGGTATAAATGGAGTAATTTTGTTCATACATTTTAATTTTGCACTGGATCCTCTAAACCTAGCGAATGAACTGTAAAAAAATCACATGTTGACCTCGAGAATGAAAAATATCCTTAAAACAAATGCATGAAATACTCAGGAGATGGTTTATCAGGTAGCATGTTTAACTTACACGTATTATGATGATTCTAATTATTTCTGGCATCCGGCACTAACCATCTCCTCCAGATGATGTCACTCTGAAGTTCTCACGCGGCCGAACCTCCAGCTCCAGCCACTTCTCCAGCATCCAGCAGCGATATCATCGTGCACGGACTTATTTATTACCATCGCATTAGACATATTAATAAAATAAATATCACGTTTATAGCATTTGTTTTTGTGACTACGTGGATGATTAAATGCGCTGCCTACCTGTTAGTGTTATTATGTATTTATGTCTTGGATGGGAAGTTGTCTTATGACGCTTGATTTACGACGCAGATGAGTCTTTCATGATTGTCTCTAGAAGTCATCAAATCATTATCATGAGTGACTTCCTTGTGTTTATGTTTTATTGAACGAAGACTTGACTCTGCGGGTCCCGGCCGATCCCTTTCTTACTGAGTTTTTAGGGGAATTCTCTCAGTCGAGAGGCAAATGTTGGGAAGGTTCCCTCCTCATCGGCCACAACATCTTCCTTCCCTCCATCAATACCAGGCTTTGTCGTCATTTCCCAATCTTTTCTTCGAAACATTTTCTAGTTGCAGAATTCTGTGCGATATTAAAATAAAAATATCAGTAAATTAAAAAATCATTGGATCATGACTAGGTACTCAACATACTGTAATTTAATATTGTTATCCATAATTTCATGAACATAAATATCCTATATATGTGAAAGATTCCAATTCGTCATTCGTCAATAACATTCTCCATTGAGATTCCTTCCCCCCAAAAAATACCTATACAAGCGGTATAGAAAAACACTCGAAAGTGGCCGTTTCAGGGGGCCAAGTAGGAGTTACTGTAATTGATCACCATAGGCGTGCGCACGGGGGGGAGCCGGGGGGGCCTTGGCCCCCCCTAATGGGTCAGCCTCAACTAAAAAATTATAAAATGTGGTTCTCATAGTGTCTAAATTTTGATTTAAATGGGTTTAAACAAAAAAAATCTCCCTGCGGGGCAGACTGGAGTTGCTCAAATCACTGGACTCAAGTACTGGGTTGATCATAAACATAAAATTTTGGAAAACAATGCCTATAAAGTACCTTCCAAAAACACGATTTTTCATGAATTTCTAGGTTTTTCCCATACAATTTTTTTTTATTATGTCTCAAAATTGCTCTAATATGATGTATGACCTTCAGAGAATATTTTCTAGGGGGCTTTGCCCCCGAACACCCTTTCATATCAATTTATATTTTTATGTCGTGAAAAAATTAAGTTTTGGGAACAAAATGCACCTTAAAACGTCTCAAATTCATTTGGAAGTGCCCAAAATACTAAAACGCTCTGCCGGACCAGGTTTTGGGATTGTAGTGAAAAGGTGTGTAATATTAAAAAAAAATGTAAAGAAAGTGATCCTCAGAATGTCTCAAAATTGATTTCAAAGTGTCAAAAAACCAAAAAACGCCCTACGGGGCAATGTGGGGGGCGCGCCCCCCACACCCCCCTTAAACCATGTCAATTTTTTTCCTTTGACTTTACCCCCCTGTCATTAATCCTGCCGGCGCCCATGTTGGCCCCCCCTAATGATTTCTCCTGCGCACGCCTATGTTGATCACTGGTAGTTATATAAATCATTGTGATAGGTAAATAAAATAAAATATTAACTTGTATTTCATGGATTAAAAATAAGAATTGACTATCGCAGTCAATAGCGAGTATATACTCATATTTTAACAATATTTCAAAGAGAAGAAAAAACGAAGAACGGATTGCAGTGTGGCTATTATCTAGGCCAAATTTGAGATCATCAAAACTACTTGTTAAAATAGACAGGGGACAGAGAAGAAATCTCAAAATGCTAAAGAGTTTGACGCAATGCATTCTAAAAAATTACAGAAAGCAGAAATCAACAAAAGAAATTTCATTTCATTTGTCAGTTGTTCCATTAAAGTGAGGTTATGTTCTCTAGCCTAGTTCTACAACCGAAGTGAGTAGTTCTCTCTGAGCTGACGTGTGATTATCTGATACCTGTGTTGCTATAGCAACCCGAACCCAGCATCCAACAACGGACTCAATTAACCACCCGCCGTGTTAGTTTTAACAATATGGCGGCCACGTCTCAATCATTTCCGAGCTATGACAAGGCACCATCGCACATGGATCATGAAGATAATGGGTAATTGGGTATCAGTCATTGTCGTGATGGTCATTAGGGTTATTCTTCTGCGGGGTTGGTTTACTGCCGTGTGGTCCATCAGCGGATGATTCGAACAAGTATATACAAGAGTTGTTCTAGTGTCAAATATCATGGCTCATCATTAGTGAGTCTTGTTTTTTATTTTTTTAACCTTTGTGAAGGCAATTTTTAACATGATCATGTCATAAAACTATTTGTTTCTTTTTTAAATGCGTTATAAATACGCTATACATGAGGATTGGGAGGGGCTTAGCTGGCTTTACTTTAGGGAGAGGTGAAAATAGAGAAGTTCATTGTCGTGATTGAGACTTATTTACTTTCTATAAGCCTATAGATGTACTATACATTTAGATAAATATGTTGATAAATACGAAAGGAATTTGGATAGCATGAAGGAATAGTATCGATAATACAAAGTTTGTTGACAGAAGATATTTTTTCCACCCACCAAAATTTTTATAATTATGAACAAATTATGACAATTTAATAATCTACTCGTTTACAATTTTCATATTTTTTTCAAAGTTGGGCATGGCTAAGCCGTTATAAAATATCCTGTACAATTTCTATTAGTTCCGTTTATTCAAATGGGTTGACAATTCTCACGTGTTGTTTTCACACCTACTCTTAAATTTCCGAAGACTAAATCTATAAAATTCCTCGCAGCCACGAATCTTCAAGTATTCGTATTCAGAGAGAGCAAGTAAGTTGTTATTCTCTGGAATAATATACACAAATCGTGCAGGCTTCTGACGGCGCTTGCGCAGTTCGTAAATCATCGGGCGCCATGACTGATGACGCCGAGAGAATTTCACCTGAGATCTCTGGAGATAAGATGATTGGGAACAATGGTGACAGTGGGTGGAATTCAATGGAACATTAGGAGGCAGTGACTACCTAGCAATTAATTAGACGCAGATCGAAACTCATCCCTGCCTGGACAATATTTTACAAGTCAGAGCAATGAGTTTCACTTTTGGAAGGAGTTAAAATGTGAAATATAAACCGATATAAGACACTCTGTCACTGTGTACAAAAGTGGCAGCTAAGTATACTTTCAAGTTATCGAAAAAGAGGCACCTCAAAATGATTTTTACGAAGAAAAAGTCTTGGTGCATTGTGTGAAGCAACTTTATAGAAATTTATTGGCTTAACATCATAGTTTTCTCAGCGTAAAAGGCACTTGAAAAGATAAAGTAATTTTTTTCCTTGTGATTTCTTATTTTTGAAATTATAAAATTGACAAGCTCAGTAATTATTATTGAAATTTACAATTGTGTAATACAGACTATTACAGGCATGTTTGGGCTACTGATTTCTTTTGTAAAAATATTCAAATTAGGTAAGATGGAAGGGGGAGCGGGGGGGTCGATTTCTGATGTCCTTCTTCGGGAAAAAAAATCTTGAATTTACTCTTTTGTAGCAGACACTTTAATAACTATTTAATTATTATTATTATAATAATCGCAAATAATAATGACACTAAAGTATTGGGTCAATAACGCTTTTACTCAAAATAAAATCCAGGTCCCGCAGCAAAATATATTTTCTTAGAAAAAATAGTATCTATATAATTAAAATAATAATTATGAAAAGGATCGCTTATATTTGTGTATCTATCAATTGTTGTAGTTAAACACCCAGCTATTAATTACCTATAATGACAATCTCGCAGTTAACAATTATTAAATCCCCGGTTAAGAAGTGGTTAATTATCAGATGCTAATCAGTGCGAGTTAAGTTGAGGGGCGACGGAGTTGTTATTTATCTCTGTTCAACACACGTATAGAACTTGTAATTAACGATTCCATTCGAGTCGTGTCGTAATTCAACTTTATACTTTTAAACAAACTGTGATTAAGAGTGTTGGCCTCACTGTTGCTGCTTGCAGGAGAGCCCTCAGGCCTGACCGAGTCAGAGCTCAAGTGTTAGGTACAGATCGACGCTCTCTTTCGGTAGGAACAGTCTTTCTTGTTCCGAGTTGCTGAAATTTCATTTAAAGCGTGATTTAAATGGATCGTTGTTTTGAATTGAGTTCGAGGAGAAATGTAACAAATTTAAATATGAAAATAATATTTAGAGTGAGTGATGGAGAGGGGCGGAGGGTTGAGGGGTGGATAAGGGGTGGAAACAACTGCACTCAAAGAATTACACATCATAAAACATGAATACATAGGTAGTTCTTTAGCTCAGAGGTAAAAGACACGAGTCAAACTTAAATTGATACAGCTTGATTACACAATTTTGTGCAACGAAAAATCCATAAAATGGACTGGCAATTACTTCTGAGATGCAGAAATATTATTAAGAGTTTGTATCAAGACTTGAAATAAGTATTTCTTAAAATAATTGATCAGTGCTTTTTTAAGTAATCTTTAACTTACCTAACAAAACTGGTAAAAAAAAGTGACATTGTAAAGTTAGGAACAACTAGGAAATCTAACAACCAATTAATTTGTTGCTATGAAATCTACCTATACACTTGTTTCAGGAGATAAACACTAACATTAGTTACTCTAAAATAACAATTATTTTAGCTGATTCCTATTCCACATCAATAACAGTAAACAACCACTCGCCGAAAGAATAATTCTAAATTATTTCCCATCATAAGGTGGGCTCATATTTTAGCCCCCAGATTCTCCTCACAGCTTGATACCTGAACTATCTACACGTAGTCAACACTCTTAACCAAGGAGTGGATTAGAGGTGAGCGCGTGACGTGAGTCACGCGTGACTCACGCGTGACTCACGACTTTTAGCGTGAGTGTGCGTGAGTGTGCACACCACTGCTATAAGTCGTGCGTGAGTGTGCAAAGTTACTGGTCACGCGTGAATCGTGACACGCGTGTCACGCGTGACCATTATTTTTGCCATTTCAGCTTCCCAAATTGGTTTTTATTTCGTGAAAAACAAAAAAAAATGCCCTGCGGGGCATGATTACTTTTAATTAGAAAAACAAAACATTGTCAACAACAGATTTCTGTGCATTTTGGCCAGGGCTTAGTGTTCAGGAAAGTTGCGATTGTTATTTCAAATTATGGACCCTTGATAAGCAAATTTAAATATTTTATGCATACTACCTAAGTTTATACCTATAAGAAAAGAGATGTAAAGGTGGTCCGTGGCCAAATTGCATTTCTCATGCTACACTTGACTCAACCGTTCTTTGTAAAAAAAAAGAGCTGCGTTGTGTATCAAAAATATGAGAACTGACTTAGAGGGACACCTAAACAAAGTATATGATTTTGTAGTTAACAATGTGCGTGACTGTGCGTGAGTTGTAATTCGTGAGTGTGCGTGAGCGTGCATGAGTCCATAAGATTTGCTGCGTGAGTGTGCGTGATCGTGAGCGAAATGACTAACCCGCGTGCGTGAGTGTGCGTGAGTGAAATACGTGCCCGCGTGACGTGACCGCGCGTGAGTAAAAAATCACTCACGCGCTCACCTCTAGAGTGGATGAAATATACTCAGTTAGGCAGCTGAGTGCGAGCTGTTTAAACAACAATACAAGTTATAATAACCGAAGTCATCACGAGATGTCGCTGATTACATTTGAAGCACAATAGTCATGAAATCATTGGACGTTTCGTATCTCTGGGCCGATTGTAAGTCAGTTAGTCCAAAGCTTTTGTTCGGATAATTGACAAGAGTGAATAGATTAGAGCTCTTGTCAATTCCAACTGGCTATCAGGAATCAGGTGGTAATTTAATAGCAACAATAGTAGAGGCAATTGACTGCTTTCTGTAGTTGAAAATGAAATTTGGCTCATTTAAAAAGCAGTAATTAACTTTTTGTATACCAATTATGTACTTCCGAGGTAAAAGGCCCGAGGTCAATTTTTTCGATTTTGTGTTGCACACTTTTGGAATCATGTAATCAAGTGCATTTTGGCTGAAGTCAACAAATTCAGTTTTATTGAAGTATTCGCTTACAAAATGATTTTTGCTACCATTAGGTACTACATAAGATTTGTATGGAGGCAGAATTACTGGTTTTTAAACTCACATCAAGAATCATTGAAATTGACTTCTGACCTTCTATTTCTGAAACCATATCAAAACTGTATTGATTTTGTATTATACGGTGTGTGGGTTGATTATTTTGGTTTAGGAAATTAAGAAGGTATTGAAAAGAAGAACATATACTCAGCACCTTTATAAACCGTTTTATAAACATTGTAATTCAATTCCAAATCAAATAAATTACCTTCAAACCTTGCATACTTACATTGTAAAACCAACGTCGTTAACAAGTCTATGGTATAGTATAGTAAAAGTGCGACCATTAAATTCCTTTATGACTTATTATTAGAATAGAATTAACTTGTTGAATCTTGGTTCATAGAAAAGTACTTCCAGATAATGTTGTTTGATTGCAATGACACTGGTGTGATAATTAAATTGATATCTGCGTGCACGACTGCATGTGTTGCGAAGTGTCCTGCCTTGTACGGACACTGCACGGTAAGCATGCAGACACGATGGACACGGGCAGACACGATGGAGATACGAGGCTGATATGCAGGATGTGTTCTGTGCTGACAATAGTCATACATTTCATACGACGATATGAGAACGCGAACACAGCGCAGACTGGTGGGAGCTTTTAATATATTTGAGAGATTTAGACATTACACAGCAAAACTCTCATTTATTTCATGAAAAAGTAGATTTTCCCAACTTTTGTTTCAGAATGAGTAAGACAGTAGAATTACATGAAGTCCATACACAAATTGATTATAGTGTATATAAAGTTATTATTCAGAGAGTTCGTGATGTATTTTTTATAATATATTATTTCTGCCCCGCAGTCAAAGCCATTACTTTGCTTTGGGGCTTCAATCTATTTTTTAGTGTATAAATGTATATATGTATAAACTAATAAAAAAATAAAAATTAATTCAAGTTGCCCAATGTTAATTTCTAGACAATGAAACCGCATTTTGAATGAAACTCTGGGATCCATATTGTTAAAAAATTAAATTGCCCAATTTAAATTTCTTTGTATTTAATAAATAAAATCACGGAAATCCACAAGATTTTGATACAAATTGTATTTGCTTTCATTGTTGATCAATTTATGTAATATGTAATTGTAAACATTAAATAAGAATTTTTATAAGATCTACTGTCATAAATAGCAAGTCCCCTCTTTTAGATTGCGTTGTAATATGTTTGAGAACATATTGTGAAATCAAAAGGTAATTTGTTAATTTTGAATAACTCGGTGGAGATTATACAAAAAGAAATCTCTGTAACTTCATTTCCATTATCTCTTCTGTCCACACTAAATCTCAGAATCACCTTTCAAGATCCCGCAGATCAATATTGTTATTAATAATTAGCATCACACAATGGACCAATAGGAGCGTGATTTCTCGCAGCCTCCCGTGGCGCTGCCTGCGGATGAATCATTAATACAAAAACAGCAGACATTCGTGATCGGAATCCTCAGGGATGTCGAAGATATTAAAGTAAATTAACGAGCCATTTCAGCCCCTCTTCAAGCCAACTAATAATTATTTTTATTTGCTAATAACATACAAAGGGTCTAGTGCAAAGTGAATGGCTAACATTTCAACCGGCTAACAGTTTTATAGTCTGTTCTGAGAAAGGTGGTGATAAAAACAAGGTAATTGGTGGGTTTTAAGTTGACGTAACATGGTGTGGGTGACAAGGAATGTGTTTTCGAACCCACCTTCTATCCCCTGGACGAACAAATGTGAACCCCTGCTGGCTGGAATGCCGAGTTAACAACTGTTGCGAATGGTTCGTTTCACAATTCACACGATAAACTTGATTCGTTTGGCTGGAGACTTGGGTTTGATTACTTTGTGTCTCATTAGCTTGCAGAAGAGGGGGAAATTTACTGAAATCTTAATAGGCCACTTTAAAAATTATCAATGTGGCTCTGCTTTTTGAAAAAAATCACATGCAGTTTGATTTCCAGGTCCCCTTGTAATGGGTTTCAACAATAGAGTAACCCATTACAAGGGGACCTGGAAATCACACTGCATATGATTTTTGTTAAAAAGCAGAGCTACATTGATCATTTTTAAAGTGGTCTATTAAATCTCTTGCTTTCTTCTTACAATTTTGTAAAAGAAAAGAGATTAAATTAAGATTTGTATAACCTGTATCATACATGTATGTTTATATATACTACCTTACTTTATGATACTACAATTCTTGCTTTGACAAGAAGAATTAAAAATGTATCCATACACATTCATGGTCAAACAGTGACAATGAAAACCTGGAAGAGTCTGGAAGGCCCTTACGGAAATTTCTATTAGCCCCAGATCACAGACAAGGCCCAGATCACATTCAGATATGTCCAGATCTGGGCCTGGATCTGCCCAGGGCCCAGAATCACAAAGCTTTTCCGTCGGGGAAAGAATGGGTTTAATTTTAAAACCTCCCCGGGGAAAAGTTTTGTGAATCTGTACCCAGGTCTTAATTTGATTTGGGGGCTAATAGAAATGCCCGTAGGGGGGGGGGGGGGCATGGCTCTATAAGGTATCAGGTCGACCCTGCCAAGGGCCACTCACCCCACGAAGGCCGCTATAAACGGCCACTACACCCGCCAAGGGCGCAAAGGCAGCTACACTCCACGAACATGAAGGGCAGCTACACCCCGCAAAGGGCGCGAAGGGCCACTACACCCCGCCAAGGGCGCTATAAAGGGCCACTACACCCGCCAAGGGCGCTAAGGGCCACTACAGCAGCCAAGGGCGCTAAGGGACCCGCCAAGGGCGCTACTGCCCCGCCGCGTGACGAATATCCCGACCCAGCAAGGTGTTTGACGCCGCTGGTGTGAGAACACTGTTAGCCGAGAGTTGGGCGAGACTCATAAACTAATATCCTTGCGAGATAATGACCATGAAATGTGTGAGATTTACGACCTCATCTGGAAGGGTTGTTCTGACGCCCCGGCGCAGGGGTAGATGGTTTATTGGATCTCGGAAACGCACTTATTTAATTAGCTGTCAGAAAGAGTGTACCTACTTATTTATGACTCTATGCCAACGCGGGACTTTAATATGTGTGTTGAACTAATGTTATATAACAGGGGATGCAAAGGTATCGGCTGAGTCATCCGACTAAACGTTCATCATAATTATACTGTTGTAACCTTCATTTTAATAACAGGGCACAGAGGCATTGTACGCACCAGAAAAATTCTTTTTTTCTCTATCTTAAGCTAAAAATATATTTTAATTAGAGTGTTAAATTATTTTTTCCTCATCTTCATTTTAGTTATTATTGTTTCACAATAACGTAAAATCAAATTCATAACACTGTTTACACTTTAAACTAGACGACATAAAGTATAACTTCATTGACATTACCTCCGAGGCCAAATTCCCGAAGCCCCATTTCAAGCGACAAGAAAAGAGTGGTCTGGTTATGCATTCTAGAAGTCCCAGTTTCGGGTCCCGACCTATCGTCCATCCTGACACCTTCCTCGTCCTTCCTCAGCCAAGAGGCGACAAATGTTGGGAAGGTTCTCTACTAAGTGGTCAACTCAACTTCCTCCCACACATAAATGTTTCTCTGTCAGCATAATCATTAATGCGTCACCATTAGCCATTGCAAACACCTGAAAAAACGCGTTGAATTTTCACGTATCTTTTTTTTTTGTCTGGGGCTTAACGTCGCACTGTTCTGCAGCGAGGCTAATGGCGACGGATGAATGATTATGATGATGATTGGGAGATGATGGTGAAGAGTAGGTAAGGATGGAAGGTGGGAAGGAGGCGGTCGTGGCCTATTAGTAGGGTACCTTCCCAGCATTTGCCTGTCGACTGAGGGAAACCCCCGAAAAAACCCCAGTCAGGAAGGACGGCCGCGGGAATCGAACCCGGGCCTCCGGAATACAAGTTCAGAGCATTATAACCCCTCACCCAACCTGTTCCGTATCTGAATAATATGTTTCCCCTGAGATAATGTTTATTAATTCTCATCAGCAGTGAGAACTGGTGTCCGCGGTGAAACCCGTGAAACCCCCCAAAACTCACCGCCTTGTCAACGACGTCGTGTGAATATCAACGCGTCGTCTGTTTCCACGTAAACCACGGCCACCATGATGGCAGCCGTGTGGTCTCGAACATCCGTGTGCTTCCATGAATCTGTCATGTCATAAGACTCACAGGTACAGGGACGCAAGTGTCACGCCAACAAGTGGTCGAGAGAAACCTAATTGGTTTTAATTGTGTGTTACTTTTAATAGTAGTTTTGAGGCAACAAATTCACGGATAACAAATATTCGAGCCAAATTGGTATGAAGATTAGGTTCATATTTTGACAAATGGTCTAAACTTTTCCGTATATTCATATTATTCACACATTTGTACACATATTTATTCTTGTTCACAAAACGTTTAGAGGATATTTACATGAATATTATTTAAATCAAATATTATGTTTCGTTTTATAAGACTTACAAAAAGGACGTGGCTGGTATATTTTTAAGCTACTTGCAAATGCAAAAGTCACTAATATATAATTTGATACAAACACCCTTCAAGCACACTGGCTAAAAATAATATAATAAATTATTAATAATTAATTAACATAAAAACTATTATAAGTGTTAATATTGTGTACTATTAACAAGAAAGTAATTTTTGTATTTACTAAAAATAATTTGTTTTGCAGAAGTAAACTTTTCCTTTTAAGAGTGTAGGTAGAGGATACACTGTACAGGATATGACAGAAATATTGGCTCATTTAGTAAATTTCCTGTATTTCCTTAGTAAAAGTATGAGTTTTGAATGTTGGAGTAGCCAAGAGTCTTAACTCCCCGGGGGTAAAACAGTCGATCACCATTCAACAGGGAGACAGAAATTATCAGAAACGTGTCTGTAGTAACCAATGATTATCAGAGGCTGTGTATTATTGTGACAAGGAAATAGCCCCATAAATAACACACGGCCACGGACATAATAATGAAGGTGTCAACAGTTTGGAATTCATTTCGATGAAATGAGACGAAACGAAGTGGTTTTAGCTCTGACAGGAAACTAAGATTGTCATTACCTGTGGTTTTCAATGGGTTTGTGGGTGGCAATTATTTTATTGAATGCCAGTGCATCTGTGGCTTTTGATCTTCAGACAATATATTGACAAAACACGCTGGGAAACAATTGCTTACAATTTGTAATCAACAATCATGTACAAAACTAGGAAAACGCTCAGTGTAATTGATGAGCTAGCCTTTCGTACTGCATCCGATTTGAGATGCGTTTGCAAGATTCAGCTCTACGGGCCTTGGAATTGAAATCAAGAGGCACTGATGAAAATTTAAGTATACATTTTTCAAATATTTCAAGATTGTAGAGAAAAATGTCCTTAAAATGGCAATAGCTTTTGAAAATAACGACAGATTTGTCTTCAAATTGGCAAAACTACCTAAAATGTTAGTCCCAATGACCATGCAAAGTTTCAAGTTGATCGGTCAAACGGTTCTAGTTCAAATTCTAAAAAATCTCAAGATAGATAGTTTTTAATGTTAAGGGGAAGGAAGAGCCTCTGAATGAGGACCTCGGCTGGAAAGCAGTTATCGCCCCGTCTCGTTGAAGATAGACTAGATGTTAAAGCGACAAAGTTGTGGAGAATGAATTGCAGATTGTGCAGCGTTGACCACTTATTTGAAATTTTTAATCACCTTTAAGTTATAAGTAGTTATATGTTGCGTAATTATTGAGTAAATAAAACTAATAATTTTAAAAATTGGTTCAACGACGCTTAAACTAGATTTAATTTCAAGCAACTTTGCTCTTGAAACTTTTTTTCTAACTTGATCGGTAGAGGCACAATTTGCTTTCTCACACCATCAATGTTATGAGTTTTGCATAAAACCAGGGGCACTGAAACCGACTGAAGTTGCAAGTAAACATTCTGGGAGTTCCAGTAACGGTGTGGAAGGGGATGATGGGAGGGTCCTAAGAGACAGCATGGAAATATAAATAGTGCACTGATAGCGAGAGTTTGTATGTCAACAATAATCATCAGTTTCCCCGGCATTTACACAATCAACGACGACTGGAGACAGACGGACCTCAGAGTTGTCTAAATCATCTTACCTAATTTATAAAAATCTATCTATCATAAAGTGTATACCGTCTAAAAGGATTGGAAATGGCCTAAAATTAAATTTTCATTGTAAGTTGATAAAATGTAAAGTGAAAATTTTCAGAAACATAGAATGTTGATATTCAAAACAGCCATGTACAAATCTTCCCAACAATTTAATTTATCATAAGAAAATTCGCTGTTGTATTAATAAAGACTTCACTTAATATTATTTTTTATGCTATTTTTTAAATTTGAATTTGAATATTTATGTTTTTTTGAAGATATAAATATATTTTTGCTAATCGAATAACTGTTGAAATCGGCAACACTTCTTTAAGCATCCATAATAATTCACTGTAAATAGTAGCATCTCGGGCTATCTATTATTCTTGAGTCAATCTCGGCAAGGTTATGTCACGATGTGTATTTATTCTCATTGTGACAACAATGTCGAACAGTTTTCCCGTCTACAATTACTAGTGCAGAATAACAGATGAATTTCGAATAAGAGCACATCAATGTGTGTCTCTACTGTATGCACTATTTTATAATTTATAACTGAAAACTGTTTGTTATAAAGGTAAAGAAATATTTTTGGTTGCAATGTGTATCATAGCAATTGAATAATAATTATACATTTTACGTGTTATTTCACACGTTAATCCCGAACACAGGTTTAGTTCACCGATCGCAATGATTTGTCAGACAAACGGCGAATAATTATTTAATTGTTGTATTGACCGTTATCATTACTCCAACCATTCCATTAAAAAAAAAAATCGATGTAGGTGTCAAAGGTTTCAAAATATAAAATATAAAGTGTGTGACTTTTTGTTGATTTTTTCTACTAGTTTTGAGCAATGAAATAATATATGATATTATTTCAAAATTTCAACATCGTGTTACCTAATTCATTGATTTATAAATTTCACAACATACCACTTATATAGTCCGGAGAAAAGGCTGGAAATATTCATGTGTATTTTTATTACTTTATTTCATTATTTTTCGTATTTTCTACTAGAAGTAGACAGTAGACAGTGTCTACGTTCTATAACAAGAACCACATGCACAAAAACTAAAATGATTTTCTTGCTCTGATTGCGATAATATTATTCTCTTAGTAAAGAACCCAGAGAGAAATGAGACTACCTATACCTATTCGTAAACAAATTTTTCCAATGGCATTATACTCTCAGGTGGTGAAATAAGATCAGTGTCATATATCGCCGTTATAATGGTTGGAATAAAAATCAATAAAAGGATTTGCAATCTTTGAATCTATTAGATAAGTGTTGAACACTTTATTGCGTGTGATTATTCTTGATCCTCGATGATTTTGTTCGTGTTGTGAAAGTGATGCTAATTATGTCATTTGAGTTGGTAGCCAGTCTGGACCCAGCGATCATAACAACAATACTCGGGGTATCCGATCTCACTTCTGTTTACATTTTTTGCATGGGAACTAAAGTCGGAAGAAAACATTCATATCAAACATTGTTCCCAGTTAGACCAATCACAGTAATGACAACAAATTTGTCCCCAAATCTGGTCCCGCCTTATTTACCTATAAAAACCCCGCCCACAATAGCAATTAGAGCTGATTCTCTAGGAGCAGTCAGCCGGTCCTCCCCCTTAACCCAAATGGTAGGATTTGGCTGAAACTTTGTAAGATTGGGGACAATGTGGTTGCAATGACTTTCCAAAATTTCAAATTGATTGGATTAACCAATCTTGAAATTAACCAAACTTGAACCAACCACAGAATCCCGTTTAAAACATAGATAACATAAAAACGTATTCAAAATTTCAGATCGATTGGTTGAACGGTTTGACCTGGGCAGTGCCGGCAAAAAAAGGCACATAGAGAAAGTACCATGAGAGTACCAATGGTGACGCTCGCTCTCGCTCAATATATTTTTTTAATTGAGTTTGATATTGTAATCAACTTTTCAGACGAGAGCAAATGTTGGGACGGTTCCCCAGTATGCCACGACAGCCTCCTTCCCACCTTACACAATTAGCGTCATAATTTCCTCATCACTAATCATTCGTCCTTCTTATGTCCAAGCAGCAGAACAGTGAGACGTTAAACAAAACTGAAATAAATACAAATGAGTACGCGAAATAAAGAATCTTGAAAACCAAATAATTTCGATACATTTTCTTTGAAATGTTAAAAATTGCACTCGCTTTTTGGTTTGTGACGTCCGCAACCGCCTCATAAATTAAATCGATCATTAATTCAGCCTTTGGTCACTTCGCTGACCAAAAAGTAAAATTCCATCTGACTAAATGATGGTTTGGAGGCAGCTCGGCCCTCTCCTACATTCCTGGATGTAGGAGAAAGACATTTCCTTGAGGATGCTCGAGTAAGTGACTCAGTAATGGCCGATGGGATGTTTATAGGCAGGCTAATTGGCCACTAACTCGACTATAGAGATTAGATACGGGCCATTTTACAATCCAATTTAGGAAATAAGAAACCGAGTTGACTTCATCATTTTATTTCACGATATTTCTATTTGACAAATAAAATGTCAAATGGAGGGATTCGGCACAAGGGATAACTTATTAAGATTATTTCATCGTAATACATTTCAAAATCTTAAACTCGAAATCTTAAATTTCATAAAAATTAAATTGTGTAACCTTTTTTGAGTAAAAAAACTGTGCAGCAAGAAAAAATTAATATTTTAATCACATGGACGATAAACGAAATTTTTAAATCAATATGATACAATTTTAAAATATATGAAGGATCGAAAAAATAGAAATTGCTAATTGGTAATATGTGAGAAAGAAAATCAGCAGAAAAATCAATTAATTAGAACTCAGCTACCATCTACAGCTGATATTTGTTCAATCAATTTTCTCGTTACATTTTCTTTTATGCAGGAAAACGCAAACTTGAATTGTATGGACTTTTCTGATGAGTCCTCTTGAAATTACTTGCAGAGGAATGTATATTACATTTCGTTAGAAATTTAGGTTGTTCATAGGGAGATGATACCTACATTGTTTAAATGTAAGTATCATCTCTCTGAGCAACCAAAATTTCTAATGAAATGTTCATCAATTTTATTTTTTTTACTAATCAATGTATTTTGGAAATCAAGAGACCGATCTTGCTATAAATCCCATTCCCATCTGCATAATATAGTAATGATTTATTTTCTGAAAAACTTGGCCTGATCAGTTACTTTATTTGATCTGTAATGAAAAAGAAAAAAAATGGATTGGATTGGTGCCATTAAACAAACCTTCAATTAATTATCTTCTAATTTTTGTAAATTTCAGAACATTTGATAATTTTGGAAAAGTATTTTTAGAATCCTGCTAAAATAAGTACATTTTACAGTGTTTATTTTGTAACGCTAATGACTGCAATGAATAATAATGAATATCATCAAGAGTCTCCATGACAATGCTGCTCGAAGCCGGGCGTGCTGCGCCGTGCACGCTGCGCAGAGATATTACTCACCTCATTCGATCACTAATAATCAAGATGGCTCCCATCTTGTGTCGTGACTCGCTGATAATCTGTGTGAAAATAACCCAGCGTCTAATAACTGGCATTAGACATCTTCGCCACGACCCCATAGAATAAACAAAAACATCATTCAATTATGCTGATAATCAGGTTATAGTCTGACGGGAAAACATCGGGTTGTTGCAAGGTGGTTGATTGTTGGGTGGAAGTTCTTTGTGCTTTGCGAGGCGATTTGACTGTCAAAGTGGCATGTCAAACTATTCGGAAACGACTAGCGAAAAAATATCCTAAACGGAACATAATTGTATTTTTTTTTTTAATTTTTCATCAACAAATCACCAACAAATTAGGTACATCTACAATATGAAATAATATGGCTTTCCCTTATGACCTAGGGTAGGATGTTTTGATTGAATACGAACTGCAAGAAGAAAATATTTTCCTAGTGTGGGATTATTCAATTATTTTATTTAACCAAATTGAAGGATACATTTCATATGTAAACAAGAAATGAGTAGTGCAGTGACAAATCTTATAAATTTAAAGAAATACTGTGAGAAAGGGTGCAATTTAAAGGTAACGGATTCAAGATTCCACCACAAAGGTAACAGTGAAGATGGAAAAATATCTACTGGAATGTATTACACAATTTTTAAACACAGTTTCTTTATTCTGTTACACTACACCAAGACAAGATGTAAATTAGTAAAATAAAGTAGGGATAGTGATTGAGTAGTGATGAAATAGTTTATTGGATTCAACGCAATAAAAGGGAATATACCCTTCATGTCTTCAATATTCACCAAGTTGCGTCATTGTTTCAATACATGAAGCACCCCTTGATTTCATTACTTACACAAAGTGCTATGCTTTCAACTATTTATGAAAAACGGTACAAATAAGCAATGTTTTATCGGTACTTATACATATTTCAAAAACTGTATTCATATATAGTCAAGAAATTAATATTATAAAATACCTATAGCGAGTTATCTGGTTGGATATTTATTTTACCTATATCTTATGACCAATTTTAAACTTTGGAAATGAAGTAACTGTAAGGATTTAAAAGTATCGGCAATGATCCATAGGATTAAAAGTTGAAAGATTAGGACATAGTTAGGGGGGGAGATTGGGATTAAAGTTGGGGAGGGGAGGATTACGATGAAAAATATAGACATTGGAGTAGACTTTAGAGCAGAGTTGGAAGGCTTGGAGAGCACAGTGGAAGAGTTTGATTGAACAAGATGTGAGTGCAAGAGGGGTACACTGGAAGATGGTTGAAGAGGAACGGTGGGATGGAAGATAGAATCTGGAATGGTTGCATTATGAAGCTGGAGGTTGAGGAGAATGAAGTCTATCAAAAATGGATTTCTATAAAACGTGTGAAAAGTTCATACAGATTTCACAAATAAGGAAACAACTTGCATTGGGCTAATTAAACTTATAAATGACATAAAAAAGGCTGCTATTCAAAGACCGAGAAAAGGTAAATGAAGTAACAAAAGTAATATTTATAGGCAGTGAGCTACCTAAATAATGTTGACTTATTATTTGGTTATTTGACAGGACTGCAGCTGCTCTGTTGGTCCAGCATCTCTGAGTTCATCTCCTGATCCTCGATGCAGACACGAGAGCTGCATCAGTCGAGCTGTTTATTAATTCGCCTCTCATTCGCGTCACGACATATCAACTTAACTAACCATCAATCACGGCGTTCGCAAGTCATCGGGACGGACGCTCGACAGTGGGCCGAGCGGGGGTGTTGCGAGGATGCTTTCATTTGTTCTCGGGCTTACAGTGAACGCATTAAAACATTATCTGTGAATAGAGCAAATGTTTTCATGTTTAGAGTTTCGACTTTATAATACTGTCAACTGATCTCATGGTCATTAGAATAAAAAGGAGATACAAAACAAACAAAACTATTTTTGATGTCAGTGATACTTGCGTATAGGGTTAAAAATTCCTTAGGTCAAAACAACAAAATATATTTAGTATTGATAATAATATAAATATTTTAAATAAAAAATGCATTTAGATGCCAAATGTCTAAATGATATAGTCTCTTTTTATCAAAATATAATAATGTTTTTTTGTATCATAATGCATTCTTAAGAAAGCTTTTCTGTGAGGTTTCCTCATGATCAGATTAAAAGTCAAAAGTACCTAATTGACTCGAAAAAAGAAGAAGCAACCAATAAATTATTTGGTAATTAATTCTAATTTTATAAACCATATTCATAATCATTATTCTTTTCCTAATTTTATTTGAATGTTATATTAGGGACTTAGTCGTAAGAGTTCTGTAAATTGTAGGCAAATGCTATTTTGTATCAATAACAATAAATTCAATCAAAGTTCAGAAAAAACATTCCCTGGTACCAATACTCTATATCAATTAAATACTAATGAATTGAATCATTGAAGAATATTTGGTCCATGATGTAAGCTTCCTCAAGCCTCGCTCCTGCATGATGCTGGTTACCATAGCAACAAGCCACGCCAAATGAATTCCCTGAATGTGTATGTATACTTAGAGAGTAAATCACAGGTATTATGGAATCCTCGTTATGTTGCTTCAATGATAGTTCATCGTTTCATTGCTCATTCGCGAGACGAAACACGAAGCTTTATATTACCTACAAATTACATTCCGAGATGAAGGTAAAGAGCAGACAGAAATTCGAATGGTTGCAAATTGTGTGTCTTGGATTTTGTGTAAATTATACCGACATATGAGACTCGTGTTTTCTAATGTATGGTCTCACATAATCGCCATATCTCAATTGGGATGTTGTAAAATCGGACCTAAATGCATATTTGTGTTTCTGGAAATTGCTGCATCTTTTCAGTTTATAAATATATTGATGTTCAAGCTATTGGATTCAACAAAAATTAGAAGGAATATAGCTTACGAAGTAACACTTCTGAGTGTTTGTAGTCCCCCTAAGTTGAAATGCAAATAATGCGAAGTTATTCCACGACCACTCCTTCCTACTTTCCACCCTTACTTATATTCATCATCATCATCATCATCATCTCCAAATCATAAAATATAAAATAAATTCATTGTGTCTAAGTTGTACAGTGATTTGTACAAGAGTTTGAGTTTAATTCTCAACATCTTTCCTATTTTCTGTAGAAGAAGTGAATGTAGTTTCGAAACTGTCTATAGAACCTATCTCATTAATACATGATAACCTTCTATTGAAAATATCGTGATGTGATTTTAACCATGTCTCGACGATTAGAAGCCTGTTAAAATACAGACTCCGCTTATTATTAAATAAGATTATATACCTACTATGGAAACAAACAACAAAAAATAGCCCCCATCTAAGAAAATATTTAATGTAAACACTCAACATAGTAAGCGGTGATTACAACTTATCACAAACAGAATAATGATCGGGAATTATACGATAATTTAGATCGTTTAAAATACTTGATTCGAAAATAACATTCCTTTTTTTCAGAATTTTTCAATGATACCAAGATGGCTGTTGAGGGTTAATTTGGTTGGTTTCTCTTGAAATTGGTCTCAGGTTTGGAGTGATGGGCCGGTAGTTATTTGTTCTGAAGCCGGTTTCCAAGGTATCGTTTAGACCAACTTGTTGCTTTAACGAGCATATAAACAGGTTAAATTATAACAGCAATTATGATGTGATTTCGCTATCATGATCTCTTAGGATAATGGCGTTTTATGCTTATCATTTCTTAATCACCGTCAATGATTCACAGTCGTCTAATGTCGAACACCACCGTCATTCCAGTTTATGTTGCACAAGAATATAATTTTATTGGTGATTTAAGTAATATAATTTAAATTGTAATTGTATTTCAACAGGTATAGGCTAAGACAAAGGAAGAATGAAGACAAATGCAGGAAAGATTCGCTGGAGATGATGAATGGCATGAATGTATTTTGGGAAGACGGCATTTTGGGAAGATTAAGGAATCTTCCCTGCATTTGTCTCTTGAATGAGCGATCGTGAAAAAAAACTCAGTCAGGAAGGACGGTTTTGGTTACTGAACCCGAGACGCGAGAATTTTTCTAGCACTTCGTAAATGGGAGAAAAATTGATGGGGACAACATACTTATAAGTTACTTAGAACTTTGATATAAAAGAGTAGGATGTGTTCTGACAGATATTGCATCAGTATAATGAAAATATAAGCTGCATTTCCAGTTAAATAATCGAATATTTTCTACTCCCAAGGGTTTTCTAGACTCCAATTACATACATCTAGTTCCATCAACCTTATTTTCACTCTAAAAATGTTAAAACTGAAATTAAAAAAAAATTGTTCTCCCATTTAGGAAGTCTTTGCTAGAGAACTGTTCCCACCCGGACCACAGAGCTTTACCCCTGAGCCAACTTGCTCCGTCTTTTGTTGTCCAAAACGATCATGAGAAGGCTTTATATATTTTTAATAACATTTACAGAGGCGGAAAGCACACTGTAATAATATTATATGCTATAAATTATCATCTTTATTAGCTGCAATGTTGAATTATCTACCTACGTTTAGCTTTAGAAGAGCCATAAGTAAATTGAACTTGGATTTAATGGGCTCTTTGCAGTGCAATGGCAAAGCGAACAATGTGTTGTGGCTAAGTTATTCGCTTTCTATGTCCATAAAATAACTCTCGAACTTTATGTCATATCTATTAGGCTTGAAAGTCTTCATCATAAAATACACATAAAATCAGATAATTTCCATCTTAAATATGCTATTTTATTTTAAATATTATTATGAATGGTTATTTATTTGCCAGGCGGGAAATGTAGACCTATCCTAAGTGCAGTTTATAGATAGGAACATGCATGAAGCATGATATTATTTGCAACTTTATGTTCTTCTTGGCATTAGAGATGGTTTTGAAATGGCTGCGAAGATGTTTCTTCTTATTTCTACATGAAAAGGATCAATTGACGTTATCTTCGTTTTGTTTGATGACTTTTTTATTGACTATATTTACACGAGACAGTCGATACAATACTTGGGCATGTAATAATATAGAGAGTGATGTACAGATTTTTACAATGTAGTTTACAGTTTGGCAGATCTATTTCCAATATATTGCATTCAAGGAAAACTTTACACATTTGAGAAAATAAAATAATAGTTTTTCTACAATAGGGAATTTGCATTTGTCCAACTGAGATGAGTATAAAATTATTTATTACACAAGTTTCATAAAATTTCATGAAATAAATATCTTTTAAAGGCATAAAGTATAGGGAAGGTATAATAAATGATTGATCCAACATTTAAAAAAAAAAAAAAACTGAAAATATTATGAACACCTATAAAATAGGTTTATTAATACTTCATTCATAAATCAAAAGTGTGAGCTATGTTGAATGCAAACTGCAAATTCCCTCCCGTCTAAAAATCATAATGATATTTCAATATACTAATCACAATTTGTTCTCTAAAAGACACGAGTTTTGCAAGAATAGAATTACTTTTAAAATACACAATAGTTGATTTACAACACCAATGAAGTACTTAGGTATGAAAACACACAAATTTTTCAATTTGTACAAATTTTCCGAAAACTGTTATTTTTTATCTAAACAAATATTTTGGCACATTTTTTACATTTATGACACGTTTTATTGATTGATTAAATATCATTTAAATTCTGAGATGAGTTTCAGGAGTATTTGAGGTGACAAATTAATAATAAACAAATTAATATGCATAACAAATTCTCTTTCAACAGAAAATATAATAAAAGTCAAACCTACTAAATCACTTCCGAAATAGGGCAGCGAAATGTCAAGACATTTAAAAATATTTCATTATTAACTCGTGATTCTTTTTGAGCGACGGGTTTAGTGATACACGTCGCTCTTTAAGTCTAAGATATTGGCACAGAATTGAATGTATAAAACTAAATGTTGCGATTATGTGCAGGAACACAAAACGTCAGGAGATTTACAAATATCGTTCAAGTCCTCAATACTGATCAGTTCATCGGGTTCGAATAAATTACACTCGAGTCAAGAACTCTCACGGTTACTCGGATTGTGAAGCGGCGAGAGGGTTTCGTCAGCAGTAGAAATGAGATCAAAACATGAATAAGACGTTTTAATTAGTTTAAAGAAACTATGTTATTGTATTTTAAACGCAGTATACGTTTTTGATATTAAAAAGTAACACAAAACAAGAAGTTGAATATTTTTATTGAATAAGTTTTGGAATTTAAAAATTTTAAACGCTGGTAGAATTACCTATAGCGTTAATCAAGGATCCAAAACTGAAGAATACCATAGTTACTATGGTATTTAGTCACTCATAATGTTCGACTATGCGAAATCAAGTAAAACCTTTTGTTTTTTCAATGTTAAATTAGCTAAATCCATTGTGCAGTGGCGCAATTCCAAGTAGTGAACATTTTCAACAAACTCGATAATTGGCACCCTGAGTATTTATTCTTGATCAAAGGGATATTTGGAAATCAAAATGTGTGTGAAATTTGTTAGAAACGTCAAAGTCAATCATGTCTCTATGTTTTCATCAAATGTCCACAGCTGACAGGATCCTCCCCCGCCGTCACAAAGTCACTGTCTATTCGCGCATTGAGCTCACTTCACATTGTCTATCCGTGCATCGATCTCACTTCATTGTCTATCCATGCATCGAGCTCACTTCACTCACTGCCGCGTCCTCTTGTCAGGTCTCCTCGGCCGACGAGCAACTGTCCACGTCAACCTCCAGCTCCATGTTCTCGTACTGCTGCTGCTGAGCGTCTGCTGTCGCCGTCGCCGTCGCCTGCGTCTCCTGTTTCCACTTGCTGACGTGGTGGTTGTTCTTGTTGCTCGCTGCCGCCTGCTGCTGCGCCTTCGCCTCTTCTTCTTGCTGCATGCGTTTGTGTTTCGTCCGCCGGTTTTGGAACCATACCTTCACCTGCAACAGGGTCATAGCCTTAGACATTATTACATCTGCGGTGATGTGCATTATGTCTTTCTTTAGATTTTGAGGGAGAGTATAAAATTCATTGCAAAATAGCACTTTTCATTATTCTAAAATCATTACCTAAGGAAAGGGTAAAACATTTTGATCATTACTCTTCGGTCCAAGGGATTAAAAAGCCCTTTGTTTGTATTGATTCTGTTTATGCTTTATTTATAATTAGTATTTGTAGTTTTCAACAAAATAAGAATCTTAGTGAAATTTCCTTTGTAAACAGAGAAGCAATTTTTTGATTTTTACAAAATACTTATTTTCTTTATTTGGCATGCGTTGCTTTAGCATACTCTTATCTGTATTTCTGTATTTCGATTTCTGTATGCACCTCCCAGGTCACACCCGGATTAACCTTTAGACCCGATTTTTATTCAGTAAAGGTAAACCGTCGTTTGTCTTATTCATTTTATCATATTTTACACATTTTCGAAGAATGCCAAGAATTTAATGAAGCTTTTTGTAACAGTAGAACTTGCATGTCTATTCAATTCAATTTATAAGATAATTATTTAGCAATTTGCTACTATAATACTACAAATGCATTTATGAAAATTAATAGTATTTACAATCTATTTTCTTTTATTACTAAAACTATACAACAGGAACTCTCATGCAGCATGCACGGAAATGATCGCATCAACGCGTTACGAGCGTTTTCCTAGTTATTAACAAAGTTACGTCAAGTTAAAATCTGCGTAATATTTTATTCAATCTAGTTAATTACTACTAATTAAACAGTGTTGATTCTTGACATTTATAAGAAGTGCAATATAATGCAAATGTTAATATAAAGTATCCTGTTTATAATTATTAAGGGCTATAAACGAACGGTGATTGTTGTGCAGATTGCAACGGATAAATAAATTAGTTTTGTTTTCGTAATAAAACGATGGAAGGAATATAATTGGCGAAAACGCCCATCAATCTGCATGAAACGCCACGTGTAATTACACTCATTAAGTCGGAATTACACTAGACAATTAACATTGCACAATATCAGGCGGGAAGATCGTGAATTTACATCGCACTGATCACGTTTGGGGGATGAAATGAAAAGACGTTTCCTGACAATCGTGTTTACAAGCATTTGCATCACGGGTTTCATTTCTTCACAACCTTTTATCCACGGTTCCTTATTGTTAGAACTGATGCAACTGAACGAATTTGATATCATCAAATTTAAATTATATTTATCAATAGCTTGATCCGTGTGGTCTTTGCTGTGCCATGAACAGATAGATTTGGACCAGAGTTGGTGACATTATTTTACGAATTGCATCATCTCTGGGATGACTTTTGCAAAATCAACAAAAATTGAATAGGTATAATGAAAGATTCTTGTTGACACATTTTGCATACAACTTCCTACCATGTTGGTCAAGGAGTTGTTGACCAGTGTAACCAAGTCTTGGGTTCGAGCCCAGTAAGTAAAGCAAACAGCTTGTCACGGTCGACTGACTCATTTGTGCAGTAATTATCCCTTGTTCAATTGTCAGTGCATCAACATTCATGAGAACCGTCAAGAGATTCGGGCAGATTCCAGTAATTAGATTTTTAAATAATTATTTTAAATCATACGAGTAGGTATTATCATAAAACTTGTCAGAAGTTGTAGGCATAATTTCAAATAAGGCGAATTCATGTAAGGCTAATTATTGTTAAAATGTATGTTGTATTTCCTTATGATGAAAGATAAAAGTCCGTCGAAACGTTGTTTTAAGAAATAATTTGCATACGAATTACTATTTCTGAAATTATAAATCATTTGTTAATGGTAGCTTATTTTATTACTCACACATATTTGTTCATCAATTGTGATGCAACTGGGTTGGCTGTAAAATCAACACCACCAAGAAATTGCCCTCATCGATGGAAAGCTCGCTCTATACTAGCAATAAAATATCACAAAGGAAATTTATTGTGTGAAAAAGCAGAGGGTCGAATATTCTTTTCTTGTAAAAACCATCTTTTCGACATTCTACCCTTGTCCCCGGCGTTTACGCCAGTTTCTTTCGACGTTATAAATAAAACTTTTCTATAGAAACCCGTCCTTATCTTAGAACTTGGAATATAACTCTCCGAATCTCTGCGGATAATTTTCTCGAAGCAATGATATGGGAAGAGATTTTCGCGCAATAAATAGATTGTTGGCGGAAGCGGAAGCCGATGAAGGGGCAGGGGGGAATACTGCGCTCCCATTGGTCGAGTAATGATGCGGAACACAGGGTTTGTTTCGAGTCGGAAGCGCAAGGAAAAACCGGAAGCGCAAGAAATGAAACGTGGCGGACTAACATCAGTTATTTGCTCAAGAAATTGGTTCAAATTGAGGAAGATAAAGCGATAGAACTAATCAGCTAAAGATGTACAATAGGGAAGTCTCGTGAAGATTTGAATTCAGAATAATATTTATTTTATGAAAGTTGAGATGTTGCTGAACACAGATGGGGTATTATTTTTGTTGTTGGACGAATAGTTCTCATGTAATTAATTTACAAAGTTTGATAGATCTCCTCTCATTTAAAAACAGGAAAATTGGCAATGACATCACAGTTTGCTATATTGCCATGGCAACAAGGGAATCCCCATGTCAACACAATGTTCAAGACTTGGAAATGACATCACAGTTCTGATTCTTGTTACAGGCCGTTTGTCCCGCCAAAAATCCTATGATATTTGAACTCGATTTTTATGAATGAAAATGTAAGATTTCATAGGAAATAAGTGTATTTGTCATTATTATTTGTGTTTATTTATAGAAATTTACTAGAATAAAATTTCATGAGACTTCCCTATTATAGAGACAAGAAGTTTGCTCAAATCAATTGGATAAAATATTAACATCAATCATTAATCATGAGTCAATCATCATAAATCATTAGAAGGTTGCTAAAAGAAAAATATTCTCTGTAAAGCTAAGCGAGCGAGCACCGAGCTTGCAAAATGATGCAACTTAATCAGAACATTTTGACTTTGCAATTCCAATCAAAATATTGTTTTACTTTTATTCAAAGTTTCATCTCGATCAGAGAAACGGCGTGTTACCATAGCAACCGGAAAAGAGATTCGGGCGAACAGAAACAATTGTAGACTTATAAATAGGTATAAATACTAAAATTGATCGGTGAACAAATTTGAATGACTGCTGGTCATGTCCCATAACCAATCAAAGCTTGTTATTATCATTGAAATGAGAGGTCACCTACTTTATAGAGTGAGACAAGGAGATCTCTTGGACTGACTTCTATGATGGTGCGATCTAACATTTTTCAGTCAATCAGATTTATTGAACAATCAATTTTAGTTGTGCCAAGTGTATACATACACCACATATATAGTGGGCATTGGCCTTTCGAAACCCCTAATAAATAAAGCATATAAAATGAATGTTCGTCATTATTGTGGAAATGACAGAGTTTTGTTTATTGTTGTTATTGTATGTAACTAATATTAAATGAGCTCATTTTCTCTCATTTCCCGAGTCAGAGTCCCAGTTCGTCATCTAACAGGGCAAATAACTGGCGATTTAGATCCATACAGCATCTCCATCTCGGCTTCCTGCCTTCAGATGGCGCACAACTTCCAAGCAGATCTCGAGAGGAAGCGGAAGCGGAATTTCATCATTCTGCTGTTTAATGGTTTGTAAACGACGCTATGCGACGCCCCTAAGACGCCGTCGTTCCCACCCCTTTACCCCCCCCCCCCATGGGATGTGGGGGGAGGGTAGCGATGGCGCGCAACCCTTCTCGTATGCAAAACCAGGAGTTAACCCTTCATCAGAGGTTAAGCGTTGGAGCGTTTACATTATCTTGATAGGCATCTAGTTATTTATAATTTGATACGGCTTCCTCGTATACATTACATCTCCAGGCCCATATTCTGCTACAGTAAAAGGTTTTACTATATTCAAAATAAACTCAATTTCTTACAGAACACTGTTCGAGTAAGGAGTGCCCAAATGTCTGTATATGTAGACAAAATGAAATAGTATACGTACCTAAGTTTCATAAAATTACTTCCTACTGTAGTTTCAAATTATGTGTTGCATTTTGAAAATTGATCATTCAACTATTTTATTCTCAATCTGATACCAACTCCTTCCAAGGGAAAGTGTTGTATTAAATTATACGTATGTTCAATTATACATATTATACAAAATGCGTATTAAATGAACTTTTATCGCAACTATAAAAAAACCTTTATGATGTTGCCCTGATTATGAGATTGCCATCGTTCGAAGCGTTGGCCCACAAAATAAAGTAATATAACAGGCACACAAAATAAAGTAATTACACACCCACGAACTATCCAATCATTTAATGGGAACTAAAACTATCACCTGAATTAAACTAGGGAAACGATACGTGAACGCTTTTCAAGTCTTCGAAATACATCAAAGACAATTGACAGATTCCACCAGTGGAGCAGAGAGTAAATTATTAATTGATTTTCCGGTAAAACCCAAAGACCGATCTTGCTAAAAATCAATATGTATGCAAACAGGATAGTAATGAATAAAATTTTTGTGAAAAAATAGCAAGATCCCGTTTTTTCGTTCGACCACAAACAAACACAAAAACAAAGAGATTCCAGTCATAAGTTTCAAATAAAGACGTTTGCTTAAGGTGCTGCAAGCGCGAGCGATTTTGTTGCTTTTTGTAGACACTTTTTGCGATACGATTGGAGACGAAATGGGTTGACCAAATTATTTGAAATTTTAATCGTGATTAGATAAAGGACAAACTTAGGGTTATCCCTTGGTACATTTTTTATTTTTTGTTTCGTTAATTAGTAATAATTAGTGGATTTTTGGTGAAAAATTAGCTATTTTCTTGTCTCCCTGGGCGCCGTATAAAATTAAATTTGAAAAATGTGACAAGTGATAACCCTAAGTTTGTCTTTCATCTAATCATGATTAAAATTTGAGATCAATTGATTAACGGGTTTGGTCTCCAATCGTATCGCAAATTTCAGAGTTTTGAGCGGTTTTGTTGAATCGGCGCCTAATTAACGATGCAATAAGCAAAAATTAAAAAGTGCTACAAATATACAATCAGACTGAACATGTGAACATCCTATCAAAGTTACACTCACTTATGAAACAATTTTTCTCTCTCAATTTTCTAAAACGGCCGAGCGCTAGTATCACCTTAATTATTCGATGAAACAATCGTGTGGTGTCCCCCCCCCCCCTCGCTGGTTTTTAATCCCCCTCCCCCTGTACAAAGCAGGGTTGATCTTGTTGATTCAACGCGAGCTTGATCCGCTGGAAATTGCTCTCATATTGTCACGGTCTCGTTTAGACTCCCGTCGACCTCACCACGGCCTTCTCGAGACCCGCTCTAATATCAGCCCACAGCCTGTATCAATATTATTTTTCAATCTCACTCCCAGATATTGAAATACATTTCCCCCTGATATTGTATAAGCTGGGTTCCACGCATGCGTAGAGCAGACATGAGCCCGGATAAAATAATGCGCTCGCTTAGGGGTTGGTCTAGAGACTTTTTACATTCGTTCCACAAAGGAGAAAAACGTTATGGAAATCTGAAATCAATCTACAAACTGTTCAAAGGTCGAGGAATTTATCAAAATACCAACTCTATTAAGTATGCATTTATTTACATTTTTAATATGAAAGGTATTTTGAATTATGCACATTTGTGTTGAAACTAAAAGAGATAAAAGGCCCGTAAGCTTGCAGATCTGGGGAAACAGTTGGCACAAACTTTTGTTATGACTATTCTACAAACCGTGATATGATCAATCGTAAAATTGATAATAAAATGGTTGTCATTGTGAATGGTCAACAACGGTGCATAAAAGTAGGTTTTCGGGACGACTTGTCTTGTCCATTATTACTCAATGATTTGCGTTTGTCGACTGCCGTGTTGAATACTTGGCTCATTTTATCTGGAATAATGCATGTGTTTTACTCTGAGGTCATCAAAGAGAATAGCGTTTCAATATGTTGCATTTAGCATAGAACGCATGTATTAACCCATGTATTGGCATAGAACCTGGAGCAGAAAGTAACGTGACATTTGACCACAACTTAAAACTATGGGGGTTGAAATAGAATCCAAATTCATTTATGAGTACACAGAATGCACAAAACAAAACAATACCAATTTCAACTAGATTTGTTCCATCCTCTTCCCAAACTCTCGAGAAACTAATCTGGAATGTCACATAACGACGTCATCATTTAAATATCGACGCCATCTCAATAATTGATCGATCACACGTCGCTTCTTTGTCCTCAAAGCTCTCTTGCTAAGACGTAGAAACTGTCTCCCCAAAGCAAGCCAATCCAGGCATTTTCCTTTGTCGCGTCTCACATTTCCCAGGCATCGATTTTCCTCTCACGATCTTCTCTCTCTCTCTCTAGCAGCGTCGTTTCGCAACTCAATTACCCCCCTCCCCACCCCTCGTCGCATCATCATTGGTGTCCTAGCAACCCTCCATTACGAGCCATGATTGGTCCATTTTCCTCTTCCATCAGCGTCAATTCAGAGTTGAAACTTTGCTACCCCCTCCCACTCCCCTATCAAGAGCAGTTAGTATAAAGGGTTCTAAGGGCTGGGGAGGGGGTGGGGGGAGGGTTATAAAAGTGGGTTTTTGTATGTCTGGTAGATTAGAGTTGCCCCAACCCGAGCTCGAACAGATTAAGAGTTGAAATCCCCCAAGAGGGATGAGAGAAGCGTAGCAATTCATCCGGCGTTGCGGACAACAAAGACTTATGCGTCACAGATAATTACGTGTTCACACTTTTAATTACTCTTTTAACAATCAAAATGGATTTAATCTCGTGTTTTATTGTTTTATTTGACTTGTTTTGAGAGCCATATTTTTTATTGCCTGGCATGTCGCAGATTGTACATTTATTGGAGAATTTATTCACAATATCAGGGACTTGGTTTAAAATATTGAACTTTTCGAAGATGACGCCCAGTTGGCATTTGTGAAAGCCATTTAATGAATATTTTATATCACGATCGGATTTAATTATAATACTGATGAGAATAATTACCTAACTATAAGAATATCAAACTAGTTAATTAGTGTTGCTGCATTTTATTATTTATTGTGCTCTATTATAATTAAAGAAGAATTAGATAAGACATTTATAAGTTTATTATAACATCAATTTGTACATTGATGGATTGCTAAGTGAATTTAAATTAAATACAATTAGTTAAACATGATCATATATGTGGGAGCATCAGAATTAAAAACTTAATAAACTGTAAAGAAAACTCATGACCTGATGCTAATTTTAAAATATTCACTAATTTCTCTTCCTTATCTCTTCTTTCTTTGCTAATGCAATTGGTGCTGAAAATGCATTCTTCAGCAGCAAATATATCTCAGATGCACGGGCACACTTTGCACGAATCTTTCCCATGCAGCCAGAAGTAAAGTCCCCAATTACAATTGCAATACTTCTTGATGCAGGCCGACCTTCAATAACATGCAATTTGTGCAACACTCTGCTAAAAGCCGGCGATATTATGCACTTATTTTGCATGAAATTGACTTGACCTCGATGCATGAATGTCCTTCTAGCGATTGGTCAGGATTTTAATGGTCAATCTCGTCTGGACAGCGAGAGGTCCTGGGTTCGTGACCCGGATAGATCGAAAATACAATCGTTGTTGTTTTCCTCTCTTCTAGGATAATTTGCAACACACATTTATAACATGTGAAATTATACTATTTTTTCTATTGGGAGGTTTGATGTGGGCTAGCAATATAGGGATAATTGACCAACTATTGAAGTCCATTATTGAAAGTTTAGCTATCTACTGAAAGCTAACAATTATAAAAAAGAGCTGTCAATGGCTAATTGTAGTGAAAGCAAAGAAAAATATAACTGTCAACCTCCAAATTAGGTACTTATTGAAGTTTTCAACTTAAAGCTTTGTAAAATGAGCTTTCCCAACTGCTGACACTTTCCCGCGCTTGCGTCCCTCTTGCTCTGAGTCCTCCGCAAATATATCACCCTAACAACCCCATTGTGAGCGACCAATCAGCGTCCCCATCCGCGTCCTCATCCGACCAATCCCAATCCGCGTAGCACCCTTCAAATAAACCATTGAATAAATACCCTCGTGAACGCTTTTGTAATTATCCTGAAGGGTTAAAAAGATCAAAAAGTAGTTTTCGAGTCGTGTCCCATCCCCTGGTTTAATCCGCATCCCGCTGCGCCTGCTATTTATACCGTCAAACAAGACGCAGTGATGGCCACTGAAATTGATTCATATGCTAATTCACGACTTGCATTAAACCTACGATTAATATTATTTAACAGTATTCAGCAAGCATAAAGTCATATACGTACTTTGTAATATAATAATGTTTGTGAGTTGAAAGAAAATTAGTTTTGTATTATGTGAAGTTAGTGGATCGTGTTTTGGATGGAGTGGAGCTTTGGGCGGCCATTTTGTTCCTGTTCGGGACAGATGTGAAGTAGGAAACAAAGAGGCCACGCGACGGATCGTATCGAATGTTATGGAGTTGGTATTAAAGTCGTGATTTAGGATTCAGATGTTTTGGTGGAGGTGCCGTGTACTTGGTATGGCTCCTCCACCCGAGTCGTTGTATTTGTGATTGGGAAAACGCTGTGCGTAACGCGTTGATAAACGAGGCTTTGTATTGAATGCAAGTCAATATGATGTGTGAGAGTTGCTGATTTCCATACCGTGGAAAACAGCTGTGAAGACTGGTTTCTGATCAAAGTCTGGATACTTTCTCAATAGAATAAAAGAAAATATTTCAAAATAAACTTGAGTCAATTCTGGCAATTTTTCTCCGATTCACCGAATTCGTCAAATGGTTTATTTTCCTTTTCAATCAGAGGATTTTGGTCAAAACTATAGATATGTCTACTCGTATGACATTTGTATGTATTCGAAATTTCATATCAAATTGTTGATCTGTTTAACCTTGGTCATCAGGAGAAGGCCGTACCTGTTTAATTTATCATTTTTATATGTCAAATGAAATTATAATTTCACGTTTAATTTTCAAATGAATCAAATAATAATTTCTCTGACAGACTATTCGTCGAATAAGCTCCGAATAAAGCATGAAGTTGTTAGTTACCTGAGTCTCCGTCAAGCTGAGCGCTTGCGCTAGCTGCTTCCGCTCCGCTCCGACGACATAGTGGTTCTTCTCGAACGCATGCTCGAGCTTGAGGAGTTGACTCGGACTGAACGCGGTCCGGATCCGCTTGGGCTTGCGGAACGGTTGCAACAGGAACCCGGGAATGTCCGGACCTGGAACAACACAACATTCTGTCAATCAAGCCAATCGTAGAGCGAGAAACACTCATTCAATTATCACAATAATTATTTCAAGTTCTGATACGATAATTGATTGTTCAAATTCTCTATTAAATTTAAACAGTTTATAAAAAGTCCTGAATCATTTACAATTATTTTGCGATATTTATGGGCAGAAACTATTCGATAGATGAGCTCCGAATTAAACCATTTCTCCAGACAATTTAAACCTAAGAGTGAGTTTTCAACGTAGAAATCGAAACTGTAGACATAATATATAATTTCAATAAAGTGTAACTGACCAAAGTGTCACAAGAATAATAACTGTGTTATATAAAGGTATCTTATTGGTCCCTATCACTATAGCTGTTCAATTACACAAAGCAACGACTAACTTTTTAAAAAAAAATTAAGAGACAGAGGAAAAGAAAACAAATATTGACCATATTTGTATCAACATTTTCAACATATTTTTCCAAAAGATCATATTTCTCGTCAACTTTCTCGGCTTCAACTTGGAATTCTGACTTGATTACATCTATGACTCCGGTCTAAATTCTTCAAATACCATCCAAATGTGCTGAATATCTGAGATGCTGACGTCACGCCTTCGCTAATGAGCTATATTTACATTGCGTTTGACAATTGTCTAATGAAGACATTTGAGTCGGTTCTCAACTCTGAAAGGAATCAGATTGTAGGTGCGCTAGAAATTCAAATCAGGCCGATAAATCAGCGTTCAATTAATTCAACTTCACTAACGAACCTGGCGGCGAACCTGAAAGACATTTACATCGCTTTAGATTCAGAGCCGATGTAACAAATTACAACACTTTCTTGTGACACGAGATTGAGATGACGGCTCGACTAATAATGGGATTGTGGAACATACAATCAGTTGCATTAGAAACATATTATCTGTTCTTTGTAAATAAAACTCTAAAGAACTTTGACATGTTATGTTAGAAAGATTTATGCACCAATTGAATTAATTAAATAGTGGAGATATAATAAGCTCTATACCTGGTTTATAGTGTTTTCATTAGGATTTAAATTGCGTATAAGAGTTGAAGACATGGACTTATATTGTTGTGTACATAAATGTAAATTTATGTTATTGACGCAAAATATACTATAAATATTTTATTTAAAATTGTGTTTACTAATAAAAGAACGCTGTTGTTCTTGTATGTTTACCGACTGGTCGACAATAGGCTCATAGTAATGGGAATAATGGATATTTCTGTTACAACTTACGGGTTCACAATTATTTAGTAGACGCATTTTCATTTTCTTTCGGTGATTTTCTTCGAGAAGTTTAGGAAGATTCAAATCGTATCGCTGAAAGATATTGGGAAATATTTTACACGACATTTCGTTTTTTTAATATTATTAATTCGCTTGTGAATTAGCTAAGATGCGTATTGTGTTGTTGAAGTATAAGAAGTAGAAACGATTATTATGCAGTTACAAGTTGGAAACCCAGAAGGCAAAGACGATCCTTAATCTTTGATCAGTATTACAGTGCTCAATGACAGCATGAGAATGACGTACGTACATAATTTACTAAGCTATTTAGTCGTGTGTTTTTTGTAAATAGGTTCTGTTATTTTGGGAAAAAAATACAAAGACTACAAGTTCAAAAATCAATTTACTAATCAATGGACAAATCAATAATGAAGAAACAGAGTACTAATTATTCCCCCACAAAATTCCCCCATTAAATTAAAGTTTCCATTTTAAAGGAAGGAAATATTTGTTAAAAACGCTTATTTAAGAAACTTTGGACTTCCAGACTAAGATTTTTTTTATTGGTTTTCCTCAATCGAAAGACAAGTGCTGGAAAGGTTCCCTATACTAACTGATACCGCCTCCTTCCCACCGTCTACCTTACTCTTCATCATCATCATCATCATCATCATTATCATAATCATCACCACACTCCTTAGTCACCATTAGCCTAGTTGCAGACCTGTACGACGTTAAACACCACTAAAAATATATGCATAAATAAATCCATTGTAACTTTGAACACTTCGGTTCCATAATATTGAGCCGAGGCATGGTCATGAATACCCTATAACAAGTATTGTGCCAATAATATCCGTTAATAAGCCGATATCAGTGATGATTAATAAAATGATCAAGTCATCTTGGAGCCCGATTCATCAGTATGCCGCTCCATACAGACTCACCCGTCACTTTACCAACATTCATTAACTATTAAACTGAGCAAAGATGAATCAGCTGAAATTCAAACCATGGCATGATTATTAATTAAGATGTAAGTTTAACCGACAGCCGGGTGTTTTGACAAGGTTATGTTAAAATAACCTCTTTGTTAACGTGAGTATGAAACCTTAGATTCAATTTGGATTAAGGCAGATGGTGAAAGATTTAGTCAGTGGTTTAGATTCATAATTAAATTGTTGATAATTTTTTATTTAATATCTTGAAAATGTCTGATCAGCTTCATTTTTATGAAAGATTGAGAGATTTAAAAGTCATTTCCAAAACCTGTAATGTGTTAATTAAATTTAATTATTTTAATTGTACTGTAACAGTGACTAATTTAATGAGTTTGTAAAGAAATAAGTATGCAAGTTTAAAAATAAATTGTTGTAATTATGGAATATTATTTGTACAATCATCACCCTGCCTGTCATCACTACGTGTTTTCTAAATTAATTTCATAAAAGATTTATTTTTATTATTAAGATAATGTTAATATTTAAATAAGGTAAGTATTTACCTCGACGTGTACTTCGAGTAAAATAAACTTGAGTTAGATAATTTTTTAGAACATGTTTTTGACTTTTGTGTTTCACTTATAGTCGCCGATATTTCTCATCGTCCTATTTAAAACCCAATACCATTCCACCCCAATGCTTCTCAAAGAAAGAAAACGACGTTCATCAAACTCCAGCCTCTTGATACTCATTTTCATTATGTTCAATTATAAACATCTCGACCAATATCATGAGCGTCATTTATATGAGTTATACAACACCATTGTCCATCTAATCCACGGGAGCAGTCACTTTTTTTTCAACACAATAAATACATTATTAAAATGTTTGAATAACATTATACGCGTCAAAGCGAACAATAACCTAACTTTTTTATACGCGCTCCATTTTAATCGCTCTTGACAATAATTCCATTGTATCGAATTCATCTGTGTTCAGGTTTTCACGCTGATTTCGGTTACGTGAGTCGAATGTTTGAATAGAATTCGTTTTTTCCAAGGAGAGAAGTGGTCAAATAATAGCCCCTCCTGTCACCCGTCACTTGTAGACAACCTAGGATCGGTTACATCGACTAACAAAGCAGAAAATACACTTCAAAATTCTCTAAAAAGATGTCAAGAATGTTTTTCGTTTTGTGGATATTTTTTTTAATAGACGTCAGGATTGTATACTAGTTTGGGATAATAAGGGGGTGTTTTCGGGGGTATTTTGACGGGATGAAAGGCGCTCGAGGGGTGGGACGAGGCGTGATCGTCAGCTTGAAGGACAAAACATGGACATTTCGACAAGATGTGTATCAACTAGATGATTTAGACGCAAACGAAGGGCATCTTACTCAAAATCTGTATAATAATTCTCTAGGTTTATTCACAAGGCAAGGAGTTTACATCACTTTAAACCTCTTTTGGGGGTTACACAGTGTCTGATTCAGCCATAGTTGAATTTATTTGCTTTTACATGTCTCTGTGTTTTATGTACACAATTGCTATATTACATTTATACTTATGAAACACTTTATATTCTTTGAGGAGGAAATAATTTGAGGAGGAAGCCGCCGAGGACGGGGTGCACTTAAATCCTAGGGGGGGGTTATTCCTAGGACAGGCGATCCTAGACTCAATTGACAAGGAACTTACGTCAATGGCAGTAGATGATGCAGAAAGCCAGGAAAACTTACCGTAGGAGGGGGAAATATAGAATATTGCATTAAAAATATATGTACTGTAAATAATAATAATATTAATAAAATTAGATTCCTCCAAATGAATTGCCGTAGCCTGAGAACCCAAGAGAAGGTCAGGCAGTTTTCAGATATGATAGACATATATGATCCGGACATTTTCATAGCGACCGAAACATGGATAAATAAAGAATTCGAGGATAATGAAGTATTCCCCACAGAGTACAATGTTTTTAGGAAAGATAGAAACACTAATACATGGGGTGGTGGGGTTGCCATCGGTGTTAAGAAACATTATGAAGCTCTAGAAGTCTGGAGAGGGCAAGGAGAGGAAGTGTTAGCAATAAGAGTCGGATTGGGAAAAAAGAAGATTCCAGTGATTGTAATCGGAGCCTATAGAACCCCGAATAATGATTATTCGGCCGTACAAAGCATCACGGATTTTGTTACAAGAGACAACATGAAATTTAGAAACATGATTATTGGAGGGGACCTTAACTTACCAGACGTAGAGTGGGAGATAGTTGCAGACAAGGGAGGAATTGCTCAGGAAATGGTCTCAACTTTGATGAGGGAAGGGGGGTTGGAGCAGGTTGTCAGGGAAGGGACAAGGGGAGCAAAAGTGCTGGATGTGTTCCTTATAAGGTCACTTGAGACAAGAGAGGTAGAAGTAGTGGGAGGAATCAGTGACCACAGAGGGGTAGTGATGGAAGTAAATATAAATAGGACGAAAGAAGACTGCAGGGGAAAAGTGTCGTGGCAGTACGCGAAAGCAGACAAAGAGGGGATGGGTAAATTTCTTAGAGATAAATTCGAGGGTTGGGCTTCAAAAGGAGAAAGCGTAGAAGAGATATGGACAAACTTCAAGGAAATTGTTGAAGAAAGTAAGGCTTTCATTCCATTTAAAAAGTTACCCAAGAGCCCCGACCCAGAATATTTCACTAAAGACTTGAAAAAACTAAAGATCAGATGTAGGAAGCTATACAAGAATAGGAATAAGAATATGAATTCAAAAGAATTATTTAAAAAGGTAGCTAAAGAACTGAAAGATGAGAAAAAGATCGCTCAAGATAAATTCATTGAAAAGTTATTAGATATTGATGAAAAACATGAAAATATACAGCAGGCTAGCAACAAATTCTACAGTTATTTAAGAAAGAGGAGTGGGAAAGGAAAAGAAATACCCGAACTTGTATCACAAATAACGAGAGAATCAAGTGTAACTAGCAAAGAAAAGGCGGAAACTTTGAATGAATATTATGCGAGTGTTTTTACAACAGAGGAAAACATTACAGATGGGGCAATAAGAGAGGAGTTTTTAGAAAGAGTCCCATTTACAATGACCGACAAAGACATTTTCAAGGCCATCAGAGGAACTAAAGCTCATAAAGCTGCAGGAGAGGACGGAATTACAATAGATTACCTTAAATTACAACCGCAATCAATAGTTCCGTATCTCCGAGTCATGTTCAACATATCAATTAACAATGGCAAGCTTCCTCTTGACTGGAAGAGAGCTCTGGTAATACCTATTCATAAAGCCGGAAGCAAAGCAGAAGTTAAAAATTATAGACCAGTCAGCCTCACCGCAGTTATTTGCAAAATTTTTGAGAAGCTGCTAAGTAAATATATCAGGACATTTTGTGAAGGAGCAGGTATATTTAGTGATAGCCAACACGGATTTAGAGAGGGGTATTCCTGTGAATCCCAACTAACCTCATTAGTACAGGATCTCTCAGACAATATGGAAAGAAATATTATAACAGACGCAATTTTTATAGATCTTAGTAAAGCATTTGATTCAATCGGACACAGAGGAATTATAAGGGAATTACAGAGATTACCGCTGGATTTGAGGGTTCTGGTATGGGTAGAGGAATTTTTGAGGGACAGAAAACAGAAAGTTAAAGTGGAGGAGGCCCTCTCCGAGGAAATCTCAGTAACGTCGGGGGTCCCACAGGGGAGTGTTCTGGGCCCATTGTTATTTATTTTGTACATTAATAGAATACCGGATGGTATATCTAGTAAAATAAGGCTTTTTGCAGATGATTGTGTGATATATAGATCTATTGTGGACGAAGAAAGCAGGATACAGCTCCAACGAGACATTAATAAACTGTACGATAAGCTCACAGTACTTGGATTCAATGTAAATAAAGATAAAAGTCAATTATTATCAATAAGGAGAGGAAGTACATCAGAAGAAAATTATCATTATAAAATAGGTGCTTCAGTTATAAATGTAGAGAGTAATGTTAAATATTTAGGGCTAATAATAGATTCAAAATTAAGCTGGAACGAGCAAATAAACAAGGTAGTTAACAATGGATTTAGAAGGTTACACTTTGTTATGAGAATATTAAAAAAGAGTAGTAAGAGAGCCAAGACTAAGGCATATACCACATTAGTGCGGCCCTTATTAGAATATGCGGCAGATATATGGGATCCGTCGAAGGTAGGAGACGTACTAAAGGTAGAACAGATACAGAGAAGGGCAGCAAAGTATGTAACTGGGGAGAGAATTGTAAGAAAGAAAGTGCTAAAAAAGAATGTGAAAGATCTAAAGGTTGTAGAGCTGAGAGCAGCACTGGAAAGGTTGAACGTTAAACCAGTGGGAAACAAAGAGAGTATGAAAAATTGTTTACTAAATGTTTTAGAGGGAAGAGGATTAGTGGACGGAGAGATTGAGGTAACACAGTATAACTATACGAGTGTAACAAACTTGGTAAAGAGCCTAAATTGGGAACCACTCAAAGAAAGAAGAAGAATATCTAGACTAACAAAAATTTACCGAGCAGTCACTGGGTTAAAGCCATGGAAGGAGCTAGAAGATAGGATACGACCCGATGTATATAGAGGGAGGAATGACCATAGGTGGAAAATATTTCGAGAGGGTTTTAAATCTAAATATGGAAGCAATTCAACAATTGGACGAGGAATTGTGGAGTGGAATAGGTTGACGGGAGTACTTTCTGATGAAATGCCAACTAGCGTAAGAGAATTTAGGCATGCTATTAGTATGTAAGTCCTGTAGATTGTAATTGTAACATTACTTTAATCTTAGACCTTAAAGAAACAATAATTCGTAACTTCTTAGAAATAGCTTACTCAGACACCGTGTACACTGTATGCAAATCTGTTTTAATAAAGATAATAATAATAATAATAATAATAATAATTGAGGCCAAAGTTTTGTTATATGTTTTGCATTTAGTTTTACTTTGAATTTTATTTATAAGACACATTCGTAATCAATATTGGATAGCTATACAACAAAACAGTAAAACTGTAAAATTGAAGTCACAATCTACTAGAATCCATTATAAACTACTGTGTAACGACCCAACGAACTATGACGTTTTATCGTTACACATTTCAATTCAAAGCATGATTTTTTTCACTTTGATGTCTGTGCTTTTGTCGATGATATTGATAAGTTATAACTGCCCATGAACTTGGATGTAATTTGATGGTGAATTCATCACTTATGGAGTTATCATGAGAAAAACATGTAATAACAATGCATTATTGGACTTGCTATGTATCAACTCTCATGTCAAATATATCAGTAGTTTTAACAGTAAAAAATATGCTCAACACACCGACCAAACCCGATCACAGGTTTATAAAAATGAAACGCAATGGCGAAGAGACCATCTATACAGTGTTGAATAAAACCGACAGACAAGAGTGAAAGACAAGTCAGTTCTCATATAAGTTGAGAAAGTGATTGATAGTTCTTGTCAATTGTTCGCCTGTCAGTACACTTTTCAATGTATGTATGTGAGAGGGGTTCGAACCAAGATACTTATGAGCCTGACAAGAAACATAATAAGCTCCACCATGTTTAGTAGCTGGAGGAAAATGCTTTGATTATAAACGAGCACTTGCCGTGCATCCAAAATAATGCGCTGACAAGAAGAGTTTAATGAACGTTGCAACGTGGCGTTTGAATTTTGCCGATAGAACGATTTAGTAGGTAATAATTGAAAATTGTCTAAATTATACATAATTAACTTCTCAAGCTTGTCTCAAAATTGATGAAAATATGAATCGATTGAAATATTGATCGGTCATGTTCATTATGATGATTAATTTCAATCCACAAATTCATCATGGTGTGTTCGTGGACCAAGTTTCCGCTTGACCAAGAAAGCGCTCCCAAATTTAGAAAATACAGATATTATCCGCCAAAAGTTTACTGAATATTTGCTTTTAGGTTTAGTACCTAAGTAATTTTATGTCTAGGTATATGTGGAGAGCAAGAGTCCCCCCTCACTGGAATTCCACAAAAGTCAATAAAATATTGTAAATACTTGCAAAAATTAAATACGCCAGTAGCCTCGCTGCAGAACAGTGCGGCGTTAAGCCCCAGACAAAAAAAGTATGGATAGTTAGGGTTATTTTCCAAGATAGCGGGTAGTTTGCCTAATCTCTGACTGCGGGGCTGCCTTAAAATAATTGTATGTATATTTTCTATAATTTTGTCCAGGGGAAAAAGTTAAACATTTAGGTCCGTAACATTTTATAATATCCAAAACACACAACACTGTTTCGAAATTGATAACGCTTAAATTGTTCCAGGGGGCAGTGCCCCGGCGCACATGCCCCCCCCCCCCCCCCCCCCCACACCACTGACATAAATCTTGTGGTCGCCCATGATCATATTATTATTTTAACGCAGCAATTACTTAATTACTGTCGTATAAATACTGCATAATAATTACACTTTGCATATACGTTTGCTTTGCTTGCGTCTGAAACAGACCGTATCAACCACAATTAATAGATAATTATAATGTGATAATTAAAATACTGCACAATACACCTTGATGGCTTTACCATGTGAAAACATGTTATTAAATAAACCATCTAATTACTAATCTCATCATTTGAAGCTTTTATTAATTACAAAGATGGCAGATTTCAATTCAGACTAAATTAAAGATTTAATTTACTTTTTATATCATTCAAGCGCGAACGCCTCTCCATTCGCTGTTTATGACACTATAAGAGAAACACATCCAAATATCGTATTATTTTGTTCGTTGTTCACAATATTTGATTATTTTATGCAAGCATCTTTTTTTAGATTCGTTTGAATTAAACACCTTGCGTTATGGCTTAATTTTTTTCTGTTCCTGCTGACATTTTTTAAAATTGACACTTTTCTGGATTAATTTCTATGTAGGTTGTTTTTGAACATCCTGTCAGGTTGAAAAAATAAAATAATCTGACGAAGTTAAAATTTTGCAAACATTTTGACATATTTTAATACAAAATTCCAATAAAATGGTCAAGAATTTCAAGAGATTACAAGATTTCAAGGTTTATATATTTTAGGCTATTTTGAAATATTGAAATTTGTTCTACTTATCATGCCCCACACCTTGATCACATTCAAAATCATACTTCACAGCTGTTTTCCAAGGTCCATAGATAGATCATCATCTCACACAGCAGCATGCAATACAAATGCTTATCAACAAGTTATACACAGATCGTTTCCTCTAAAAAAAAAACAACATAATCATGAACACTCTCGAACAAACGTCAAAACAGTTAATTACTACATCAAACCTAATGCAGAAGTTAAGCGTAATGATCTACCACCCCTCGTTTACAACAAAATACGATTCCATTCCAACATTATAATTTCCTTTATTGCCTCATTATCATTAGCTATAATATTACCACAGACCAATAAGATAATTTGGCATTAGCTCAGATGATGATACGAAATAGTTCTCTATAACATCGAAAATGAGTTTCATTAAAACGTACGCGCTCTACAATTAAATACTCATTACTTGCGAAGGTATTATAATTGCAGCTGTAACGCTTGCAGCCAGAGCCGAGAGGCAACGCAGCAAATGATTGTTTCCCTCATCTCACGTGTTAATTAGTTGGCATGCCGGCCGCATGGAGCGCTGGTTGCGTGACTAAGACTTCGGGACACATCGTTTATACGTTTAAATATAACGTGTAATTAATTGTAGATTATCATGAGGTAAGAGTGAGGTTAGAATCGCCCGAGGAGCTCCAGAGATGTTCTGTGGAGATTTCGAACCCTCAGAGGAAATGGTAGACATAGTTTTGCTTATTTACAACTTGATAAGGGTGGTAATGTATTCATGATTAGGTATTCTTGAATAAGGCTATCATTAGACTCGACTTGAATGGAACTTGTGAATTGTTAAGCCATTAATTGCGATAGTTTCCTTTTTAGAAATGTAACATTCTTATTGATGTTACGGGTCGTAAATATGGTAGAAGAGAAGATGCGATATTTTATTCTTGATACAGGTTTATTATTCTAGGTAAAGAACTATTTTAGCTTTAAGATCGTATCGCAATTCCAATCTACTTCACGTAAAAGATGAGACTATTGCAAATGTTACGATTTATTAAAATTAGTCATCAATATCTGGCGCTAGTGTCGCCTATCTTATATCACATACTTCATTAGTTCACAGTTTCTCCGTTAATATCCTGCCAATTTTCAACTACATACCATATAAAAGTCTATATAAACGCCACAGCAAATTACACAAGCAATTCTATTGAAGATAATCTTCTAATCACTGGAAGCCACAATATTGTAATTACAAAATAAATAGTTAATGAGTCGTTAATTGGTTCTGTTACATCGGTAAGATCTCCGCTTGAGAAGTGATTACGATGTAATTAGTGCCGTCCAGTTTAAGAGTTAATGCCACGTCTGGGGCTTCAGTCCGTCATACCTGACACTATCCATCCCGTTGCCAGGGTGATTACAGCATCAAGTGATCGCAGATGCAGTTTAACTACTGCGAATTACTGTTTCCCAGTATTCAAGTGAAACAACTTTTATAAATATGTAACTTGTTGATCCAAAAATAGTTATAAGTACTCAAACTATTTTTCATATTGTAATATGAAATGGGTTCTGTCAAGTATCAAAAACAAATTAGAAATATTTACAACTCCAGAATTTATCCGGGTGCACAAATTCAAATGAGATGAACTAATAATTGTTGCCATAGTAACCCATTGAAAGCTAGGGGATAAACAAATCTGACAGCTGCCATCCAGTCTTCTTATATTTAAAGTGATTAGTTACTTATACAATATATTTAAGTGAGTGTAAGTGAGATTATATTAATATGTAATAATTATCCATACACATTTTCCTGTTAAATATTCATCAGAGAAGTGATTTACCTATAATTTTTAGCCTGGAAACATTTGCCATTCGGTTTTAATATGACGTCACTTGCAAGAAGCAGCATTCCTATAAATAAATGTAATTTGTTATAATAAAGTTAAAATTAATGTTGTCAGAATATGGCAGCTTTCTTGAGTGATAAATACAATATTTTTCGTCATAATGATAATTATTTTTATTTGCCGTACGAAGTTTAATGAATATAAAGAGGAACTATTGATGGTTGAAATGTTCAATTGTCTTATTATTTTATGAAAAATTATCTTTATAATAATACTCATTTCATCATGATTTTGCTTTTGCAATGTCTTCAACTCAGCATGATATTATTTATATAACATTTCCCTCTCATCAAAGCGTTCATATTGATATAATTATAAGAGATCAACATATCGAAGACGTCGGCAGATCCTGTCCATGTCTGATATGTCAGTGCGTGCAATAATGCATGCAATGAATGGAATGCAGTAATGCAACTACTAACATTTAACAAGCTACATCACATTTTAAAACATTGTTTATAAATATTACAATGATATCATAATTTGCTGACACTAAAAATTAAACTTTGCCATCCGCAATGCCGTGGAATGGCTGCTAAAACATTAGAAACATGTTAATGGGGCGTGGACAAATTGATGAACGTAATACGTAGCTACAAACGCGTTAGAAATAGCTGTAGTAACAGACCGGAAACGTATTATTATCTTGCCCATGCGTTTTAATGAGCCGTATGCGTTTTAACTGGGTGTATGGTTGACATTAAATTAGAAGCACTTAACGTTAGACCTCCCCCGTAAAAATGTCAAAAGGAGGTGGATGAATAGATGGGATGAGATTGTGGAACAGAGAAGGGTTGGCAAATTTGCCCGGCTAGAATACTTATACGCATTAAAAAAAAAAATGTAAAAACCGAAGTAAAAAAATAATAGTTTATAATGTTGTGTTTCTTTAGGTAATTATCAACAAAAATTTTAAACAAATGTGTTTTTTTAAACATTTATTTGGTGGATGGACATTAATTAAATTGAATAGAATAAATGTAGGTAGACGTGATATAAAACAATTATACCTAACATAGCACCTCATATCGTTAGGATGAAATATATAAAATAACTATTTTCAACAATGTTATCAAATTCCAGGGGATATAATTAAAAAAATTCCCTCCAAAAACCCTCTTTACCCTAAAAAAAAGCAGTCAAGTGTCAAGACCACAGGGGTGGGCTTTTTCATGAAAACACTGGCTTTACTGTCAATATATTGACGATCCAGGAATAGCTGAATATTCTGTAGACATCTTGCTTTTGCAATAATGGCATCACTGTTGAGAGGCTTCTGACACATTAGAGAACATTCCAAATCATTTACCTCGTTAAAGTCTCCAGGGTGAATTTCATAAAGTGCAAATATTTTCTGCAACATTTCATTTGATTTATCCCACTGTTAACAGGCGCCATTAAATCACTTAAATAATGTGGACTATAGTTGGTATATTTAGAGTTTCGGAGATCAACTACCATGCTTATATCTATTCATCATATACATCCCCTATCATCATCATCATCATTCTCCCGTCATCAGCCGATAGTTGCAGAACAATGCGCCGTTAAACACCAATATAAATTACAAATTATAATTGTTTGTTTTTATTGGGACTTAAGACATCCCACACTTCGCTCTTCGAAGTTTTGCCAGACATAGAAACACGTATAAATCAATATTCTCTAAACGTTTTCATCACCTCAATTATTTTTTTCTCATTTATTTGAAGTTTGAAATCCGTGTTTTGTATTCTGTTTATGAACTTGTTGACGGCATAATTCATTGCTTGCAGACTTTTGGTAGCAGATAACTGATACGGTGAAAGACCATTGCACAGCCACGTTTGCATATTTTGTTAGTTATAAAATGTATTAATACAGCAATAATGATTAATTGGATTGCAAATATTTAGAATGTCCACCTCTGGATGTGGTTGAAACCTGCGGGATTTGGCTCAGAGGGTAGAACACAAAGAATCAGCAATATTATAATTTGTTTATTACAGAGAAAATAAATGTTCATTGATGTGAAAAGAGCAATCAAAAATTATGAAACAATATTACGTTCGATACGTCGGCAGTAGTGATGATGTCGTCTGGTTTGTTTACTTCCGCGTAAACAAGTGGATGGCGTTGACTCTTGCGTAGTGTGTCCCGTGAACTCCAGTCCACCAGCAGAATGAAATGACTGGATATGTCACCTCCTTCAGCTGCGATGCGATGATGTTGTCTAATAACCCCTTGGTTACCAGGACGTCCAGCAGTCCGTGCACAAGGAGTGACCTCCTCGAGCAGTTGGATCAAGTTGGCTCAGGCTGATGACGTTCGTGGCTGCAGACTCGTCGGTTTCTCCCGGAGTTGCAATTCACTAACTTTTATACTTTAACATTTACTGACTTTAATGTTGAAACTGTTCAGTTGATCACTTGTAACTTGAAATTGTCTTAATGCGATATTATTTGCCTCAGCATTAGGCTTGAAGTTTGAATTTACTGAGTTGACGTTTATACAAAAATGTTATTTTAATGTTTTACCTTCGATCACATCGGCACTGTCTCGCTGAAATTATACTATGTTGCGTGCACAAGGCTTCACGGTTCGCGAGGCAGGTCTCACTGCTCTGAGAAAACTCCGACTGATGATGTTTGGCTGGTAGCCTGACGTTTTATACCCTCTGACATCGTTTTCCCTCCAAAGAATCTGATTGGTTGGTTTCGTACACGTGGTAGCTAATTTTAGACATTCTGTCATTTCTAAAGCCCGCGAAACGACTTTCTTTCTGCGCGTAGGCCCATGCTCTTCTTGGAATCACTGAAAACTAGTCTGGCTGACTGGTTTTGTAGCGTTATCACAATGACTGGTTCACTTGTTATTACGTGGTGACATCACAATTTAGGTAAGGTCACATACTTTTTATATGGATTCACTCACTTTCTTGATATAATTGCACATTGTTAAACTTGTTTGATTGCTCGTTATATTTTTGTCTATATTTTGATTGCTGTTGAATTTTAAGATTGTAAGTTTACATAATGATTCTAATTAATTACTTTGTGTTCAGTTAACCTTGACTCTAAGAATGCCATGCTACAAGCTTGTTCATTCTTTAAACCTATTTCAAGCAAACATTATTATTTTTAAAGTTAATTTTCTAACCTAGATAGGCCAACTTGTTACAGAGCCCCCTGAATTCTTGTTGTTCACCTTTTGACTGAAGTAAATTTGAAACACATTGAAATTTTGAATGAGAAAATGGTGATAAAACAAGGATTCACATAGAGACTGGACTATCTAGCAGGAATAATTTCTTCCTTTTGACAAACAAAAAGTTTCCTTCAACAGATGCAAGTTTATTTCCCCTTACAGCTGTCTAATCTAAACCTGAATGAATGAACTCACCCCTCCACCTACCAAAACAAAAACAAACCTCATCCTACTTCCCGGAAACGATGCTCGACTCAACCCTCTCTCTTATCACAGTCCCGTTATTGGCCTAGTGACCTACTTTTGCTGGGTCATCATACCAAACATCAACATTGGTGTTGTCATCAGTAAGTATCAGCTGATCGACGTTGTTCCTTCCGTCCACGATCATATGGAAATGAAATCGTACTGTCTTCTCCACCGCCTTGAGTTGTCACTCTTGAAATATCTTCAAGTAGCTGTTTCCAAGTAGAATCTTCCTTGTTATCTTGAGCAGTGGTCGATGTGTAGTTTTCATTTTCGTCAGCTTTCTTCTTCAGTTCTCGTACGTTCATTTGCAGTCCATCTTGCAAGCAAACATTTTCGTGTTCTTCTCTCAAATCATTATTCAACCCTTTCTTCAAAACATCATCGTTTTCATTCATAATCACCTTGTCATTTTTCTCGTCGTGAAACTTTTCACCATTACTTTTAAAGTCGCCTATAGACTTCAAAACATCGCCAATTTCTTCAACTGTTCGAACTCTGTCGAAATCATCTTGATTCGCAATCGGAATCTGTAATTCTTCCTTCTCGCTCACTTGTGGCAATACTACCTCGCAATTGTCTTCAAAATTCTTCCTTCGAAATACATTTTCATCTTTCTTCATCTTCGTATATTCACAACTACTTCCTTCAACTTTGTCTGGGCCATCCAAACATTTAATTTTATTTCCGTCGATTTCTTCTAGCACACAGCCCCCCTCTATACTCTCTTGTGATTGCAACATCTTGCAAGCAGCAGCGTCTTCAATCCCTTTCTTGAAAAGCAAAAAATCTATTTGAAGTTGCTTTTCTATTGCAGAAACCTCTGCTTCTCTGGCAGCTTCTCGCTCATCCATCTCTTTCTTCCACCGTCTTGAAGATCTGCGTATATACTCTTTAAGATCCTCACGCTCTTTCTTCTGCATTCTCCTAATTTCTTCTTTTCTCTCTTTGAAACGTGTTTTCTCGGTCGACGCAAAATCTTGTCCCTTCTCTACTTTCCATTCTGTGTCGACCTCTGTTCGTTTCCCGAATTCTCATTTTTCGTTTCCTTCGTACCGGACTCTGGTGGACGATTATTATTATTCCCGTTACCATTCCCGTTACCATTCCCATTTCTGTTATGACTGTTTCTCCCGTTGTTATTGTTATTGCAATTCCTGTCATAACTATTCCTGTTATTGTAGCCGTTCCTATTGTCATTGTAACCGTTCCCGTTACGAATTGGCTCATATTGCTTTGGGTCTCTTATTAGCTTCTCAGTGAATTCATCATGCTCTAAATCAGTCAGCTCCTTGATCAATTCGTCTTTAGTTTTGACTTTGCCTCGCACTATCACCCTGATGTTTGGTGGTAAGTGATTAATCAATATGCCAACCAAAACTTGTTCCGTCATATTGACCAACTCTGTCACATATTTTGCCTTGTTGATAATCCGATTGACATAGGTCACCATGTTTAGGTTCGAACTAATTTTGTATTCTCCAGCATAGATTGATCTGATTAGCTGATGCTGTACAGTTTGCGACCAATATTTATCTTTAAAAACCTCTTCAAATTTATCAATATTCTCAACGGGATTATTTACATACCAGTCTGCTGCTTTTCCATGTAAACACTTGACAATGATTCCCAGCTTCTGATTGTTATTCACATTGAATGTTGAAAAACGCTCTTTGATTAGCTTCAAAAATTGCATTGCGTTTATTGGGCAACTCTCTTCCCCATTAAATCTTATTGCCTCTTGTATCAGCGACTCAGTACAATGTTTTGCAAATTGCAACTCGTTATTTGCGTGACAGATGACATTTGATGTTGTTCCAGTCTTCTTTGCATTTTCATCTACTTTCTTACTTACGTCCTCTATTTTCTCCTTCATAGCTGAAATGCTTTCATTCTTCTCTTTATCCTTTCTTTCAAATCGCGAGCTTAATGAAAATATCTCCAGGCTGAGTTTCTTGTCACGCTCATCGATCTCAGTGTTTATCTTTACCAATCCGGTATTTACTTTTTCCTCAACACTGCTCGTCTGTGCTCCGATTGATTCTACGTAAGACTTAATGACCTCCAACTCTGTGTCGACTTTATCATTTACTTGTTGTACTCTTTCCTCTACATTTGTGACCCTAGTTTCAACCTTTTTCAATCCAGCTTCAAATTTACTCGCGATCTCCCTGAATTCATTTTTAGTTTCTAATAGCAACTCCCGTATTTCCTTTCCTCTTTCTTCCTTTTCCTTAATTTTCTCCTGTTTCCTATTCACTTCCCTTTCCTGTTGTTCTTGCTGCATTTTCATTAAGAATTCCATAACTGGATTAGAGGATTCTTTCTCACCGAATTGTGAATATATACTGTCAGCTCTGGCTTCTTTTTGTCTCTCTTCAAAGATTGGCATTTCAACATGAGGTAGCGAGTCATCGTGTTCGTCCTCCCCTATCACCTGGCTCCTAGTTACCTCGAGTTCACTAACCACTGACTGGTCCCCCGCCCCCTCTACAGTCTCATCTAAATCTACAGTTGACGCTAAACTTGCATCTCGATCTGCCATCGTAACAGATGTAATGAACTAACATGCACAAATCTACAGTTGGCTTTATCTTTACGTTAACGGGTTGATTCTATGTAAAATTTCCAAATACATGAAAATTTTACGCAATGCCTGTGTCCACAAGTTTCAGAACAACTGAGTAACTCTTTCACAATCAAGAAAACAATTATTTCTTTCAAAACAATTGCTCCCAGGAATGTTATTCGAGCCCCACACGTTGAGCGCCACTGAAACCTGCGGGATTTGGCTCAGAGGGTAGAACACAAAGAATCAGCAATATTATAATTTGTTTATTACAGAGAAAATAAATGTTCATTGATGTGAAAAGAGCAATCAAAAATTATGAAACAATATTACGTTCGATACGTCGGCAGTAGTGATGATGTCGTCTGGTTTGTTTACTTCCGCGTAAACAAGTGGATGGCGTTGACTCTTGCGTAGTGTGTCCCGTGAACTCCAGTCCACCAGCAGAATGAAATGACTGGATATGTCACCTCCTTCAGCTGCGATGCGATGATGTTGTCTAATAACCCCTTGGTTACCAGGACGTCCAGCAGTCCGTGCACAAGGAGTGACCTCCTCGAGCAGTTGGATCAAGTTGGCTCAGGCTGATGACGTTCGTGGCTGCAGACTCGTCGGTTTCTCCCGGAGTTGCAATTCACTAACTTTTATACTTTAACATTTACTGACTTTAATGTTGAAACTGTTCAGTTGATCACTTGTAACTTGAAATTGTCTTAATGCGATATTATTTGCCTCAGCATTAGGCTTGAAGTTTGAATTTACTGAGTTGACGTTTATACAAAAATGTTATTTTAATGTTTTACCTTCGATCACATCGGCACTGTCTCGCTGAAATTATACTATGTTGCGTGCACAAGGCTTCACGGTTCGCGAGGCAGGTCTCACTGCTCTGAGAAAACTCCGACTGATGATGTTTGGCTGGTAGCCTGACGTTTTATACCCTCTGACATCGTTTTCCCTCCAAAGAATCTGATTGGTTGGTTTCGTACACGTGGTAGCTAATTTTAGACATTCTGTCATTTCTAAAGCCCGCGAAACGACTTTCTTTCTGCGCGTAGGCCCATGCTCTTCTTGGAATCACTGAAAACTAGTCTGGCTGACTGGTTTTGTAGCGTTATCACAATGACTGGTTCACTTGTTATTACGTGGTGACATCACAATTTAGGTAAGGTCACATACTTTTTATATGGATTCACTCACTTTCTTGATATAATTGCACATTGTTAAACTTGTTTGATTGCTCGTTATATTTTTGTCTATATTTTGATTGCTGTTGAATTTTAAGATTGTAAGTTTACATAATGATTCTAATTAATTACTTTGTGTTCAGTTAACCTTGACTCTAAGAATGCCATGCTACAAGCTTGTTCATTCTTTAAACCTATTTCAAGCAAACATTATTATTTTTAAAGTTAATTTTCTAACCTAGATAGGCCAACTTGTTACATGGTTTCTCAAACCATTCCTTTGCCTCGCCTGGAGAATTAGAATAGGATAATATCACTGTGAAACTAACCTCCTAAATATAGTGAATCACAAACGACACTATATTTGCTAAAATATGTGGCTTTTGTTTTAGAAAGAACCTCCAAAATGTGAAACAGAGCTACTGTTTTTCCCATGAAGCCGTTTTGGCACTTTCTCTGTTTTGTTTGTGTTTTTTGTTTTCCCAGGTTCACCAATCGATCTGAAATTTTGCACACACACAAATGTCATAAGAGCGGCCATGTGTTTGTTTTTAACGAGAATCTGGTGAATGATTGAAAATTTAAAATATAACAGTTTGACCGATCAACTTCAAATTTTGTATGGTTATTTGGACCAACATATTAGGTGTTTCTGACAATTTACAAACAAATCTGTTTAGAATTTCAAGAGTAATTGACAATTTACGGAAATTTTATGCCTGTTTTGAAATATTTATCAACTTTCTTCAAACACATTTCAATTTCAAAGAAATTAATTAACACCGCTCCTGTGACGAATTTGGTAAGATTGTTTCATATTTCCAATCCCAATTAAGGACGCAGCAACTTTCACACGAATGTTAATTTGCATTGCAATACGAAGGCTCGCTTATCAACGCTTTACGAGCGTTTTCATAATTCTTACAAAAATATGATCAAGAAATTTTCTACTGTTTGGGACTAAAGTACCCTGATTATGAACTTTATATTTTCCCTTACACACATTCTACACGTTCTACAGACTTCGTATATTGTTGGTTCCAACCTTCTTCCATGCAAGGGTGATATGCCTATAACCAGCAGCCAATGAATACGCTTGTCTAATAACAACCCTTGGCCGTATGTTCGAATAAACAACACATAATTAACCCTGCATCCTAAGTGGGATCAGTCAAACTACCCCTATACATCCCTCTCTGTCACCATGTAGTGTGTAATTACTCTGTAAGAACATCCGGGCGAACGCAACTGGTCTGTTCGGCTAACAAGCTCAGTCAAGACGGGCTCTGGGATCCTAATCAAATCAAACTATCAAATTAATTTATTTCACTTTAATATCCAGGCCATAGGCGTAGACATGGCACATTGATTATACATTTATAACACAAGGGACTGCAAGTTTTACAATATTGAGTAAAAGCTGAACAAATATTTCTCCACTAAAACATAATATTAATAAATGCGCTTCCATTGGAACGATTTGTGAGATTGTTTTTATTGGCTCCGTAAAGTCAACAATACCCTGAAGTCATAACGTAATGCGATTGTTAAATTGCGATATTATTGCAGTAATTTAAGGTAGGTATTTAGTGACGCGGTAAATTAGTACCTAGTACAAATAACAGAGAAATGATGAAAAATGTGAAGTTGCTGAGTAAATATCTAGATTGTATTGCGTAAATAACATCATGCTCACGAGCTATCCTAACAAAGAGGTTGAAAATGATGAGTTGTTTTTACGACGTATTCGCAGGGAATTGGCAGAGTAAAATAATAACTTCCATGATTTTCATTCTTCACAAATAAGTAAAATGAATCTTTGAAGATAGAAGAATGATAATAAAAGAATTGGCCATAGAATAAGTCGAAGTATAGTTGAAGTACAAAACTCTGTTATTCAAAATAATAAACAAACAACATTATGTTGTATCATTTGTTATCTGATGTAAAACTAGTGAATGTCTGTTGTCAAAATTTGACAGAAGAATTGTTGTTTTAATATTTCTGATTCCTTTTGTCTTTATAATACCTACTTATATACAACTTAATTATCCAATTATATACTAGGAAAACGCTCTGAGTAACGCGTTGATGAGCGAGCACGGATACTCGCAACACCTCGAACCGAAATTATGTTTATCGAAAATGTCATTAAAAGCCAATAATTCTTGAATTTCGTCACAGACTTGTATAAATATCTCCAAAATTTCCAAAAATATTGGTCCCAATAACCTTGCTAAGTTTTAAGTTGATCGATTAAACCTTTGATTGAACGGTTCCTTGTTAAGTTTCAAAAATCACAGGATATCTTTCAAACAATATACCTGGGACCACTCATATGATATGATATTACTGTGTACACAATATCAGATCAATCTGTTAAACGGTCATTATTAGTTTCATTTCGTTTGAAACTTTCTGCTCTAACTACCTTGCCTTGAACTAAAGATTCGATGTCGCCGTGAATTTGACAGCCAACACACAAAAGTCCCTAAAATTACAAAAACTTTTGAAAATAACTACAAATTAGACTGAAAATTGGCAAAAATACCTTAAATGTTGCTACCAATTACCATGCGAAGTTTTTAGTTGGTCGGTCAATCGGCAATACCCGCTGCACGAGAGCGGGTATTGCGTTGATTGTTTGAGTATCTCCTTGCAGCAGTCTGGTCGGGGGTCTCTTTGCTCCTTGATGCTTTATTATTAACGACATTTTGTTTCAACCTTTTATATTTAGCTTCGTCAGTTTCTTGATCTTCAATTTCACGCAGACGCTTTTTCGCCTTTATGGCTTTCATTCTAGCAGAAGTCTTTCCATTTTTCGGCATGTTTAAATAGGGATAAGATAGGTAATGAAAAAGTAAGAAGTAGAGTACCTACCTAATTAAAGTACAATAATATTTGTGTGATCAATGTTTGAAATGCACGAAATGTGTGCTCAAAGACGTAATGTATTCAATGTCGTAATGTTACGAAATGAATCTTGAACAAAACTTCGCAAATATGAAAATAAAGTAATCACCTTTCAACTAATAAGCGAAAGGAATCAAAGTTCCACACAAAAAACGGATCAGGTAAAATAGTAACTACCTAGTTTAGAAACGGAATGAATCCAACGTTCCACAATTAAAATAAGACAACGTAATGTTTTGAACTGAATGAATCAAAACTTTCAAAAAAAAATAGCAACCTTCAAGGAAATGTCAGGCTAGACAGAAGCTCAGAAACGGAATAAATCCAACGTTTCCAAGAAGAAAATAATTTGAAATAATCAATCCCCTGGACAAAAACTGTAGATACCTAATATCTATGCTTTAAAAGCGATTCAATTTTACTAATACCTTCACAAAGTACACCAAATTGCCAAAATTATCAACGAAAAGAAGCAAAATGCAGGAGAGATTTGGAATGACGTGTGAACGCTAAAAGAGAACAAACGCCACTCAATGATATTATTGAAATGTGAGCTTATGTTTCTAATCCCTCCTGGATGCAAAATCAGCCAAGTAGAAACACGGGAGGCACGGCCATCAGAACTACGAATTGACGAAAAGACAATCAAGGTCCTTAAAAACTCGAAATGATTTGTTGGAAACTATGATCCATATTGAATTATTCAAATTTGATCAACTCAATAAACATAAAAATATCTGCTTTTCACTAAAAAACTGTACATACCATCAAAACACTCTTGTACCTAAAGCAAATCAGATTCAGTTGCATTGGAAAGACATTCATTTTCAATGTTTCATTTCTGACAGCTATTAAAAATGTCAATAAGTGCATACTTTCTTGACAGATTCAGCTGAAAATTTGTAAAATAAGTGACATTGTTGGTCTTACTGACCATGCTAAATATGAGTTTGATCACATTTCTCGAAGACCATTTTCATTTTTTAGGCTATCAGGAGATACTTATTTTAACAATGAACCAATGGATGGATTTCAAAAAAAAATTGGGTCTGCAAACAGAGAAGGTTGTCTTTACATGTGTGCAAAATTTCAGGTCGATCGGTGAAACGGTGCGACTTCCATTGCTTCCTTTAGCATACAAAAACAAAAACAAAAACAAAAACAAAAAAAAAAACAGAGGTCCGTGCTAAAAGAGCCAAATGGAGTCGCTCGCTTCGCTCGCTCAATTATAAAAACTCTAATACCTATACACTTCCCCATTTTGTTTTGAGAACCGATTTTCCACATAGTGAAAATGTTTATTACTGATAACCATCTTGAGTTCATATTTCTATGAATAACTGATCAACTTCACGCTTTGCACAAGTCACTCAAGTGGCTATAACTTGAATGATAATCTGCTTCCACAATGGCATTGATAACACAATTACACACGAAGTGATTGCAGTAACCTTGTAATATAAATCAACCCCCGCACTAACCAGCCCGTTATCTGTGATCGCTGACAGCATGGAGGGTGCCGAGTAGCGAGGGTGCGTTTTAACGTCGGTTAATTTATCAATCAACTTCTAACACGTCATACGATAAGCCAGTTGTTAAATGTTAACCGGGGGTTAATTCTATAAATGCAGGCAATTTGTTATACAATCCTTTCCTATAGCAATTACGTTTTAACGTTATTTTCATGGAAGTTGTTTTTAATGGTTCCAAAATAAATTGTAGAGGACGAAGAATTTATATATTAATATTTCCTAACGATGTATTAACTTTGTATTCATGATTTGAGTCTTGTTTACTTTATTCTCGAATGTGGGGGGTCTAAATAGAGATAATGACACATTATTAAATTCTAGTCTACTTATAACTCGATGTGGTGTAATTAGTACATCATTTTAGTGAAAGCAATGATTGGGAAAATGCTAATTGCACGATATTTTCGTATCTAATTACAGTTTTAATAATAACGTGGGTCGGATCATGAGTCGTGCTGCGTTCTCCAAATTCTTGGAGATTGTTAGAGTTGATAGATATTTTGAGTCTTCTCAGAGGAATAAATTATAGTTGAAATTAAATTGGAATGAACTCTATTAGTAGATACGAGAAAAACAAATATGAGAGGATGGTAAAAAAAAATACCCAGTTTATTTGGATAATATTGCTGATTGTTGAATGGAAAGGGATTACTACATAAAAAGTTCCCTTTCTTCAAGAATACACTGAGAAGCATCAAATCTCAATCGCAGACTAGATTTCAGCATAATGTTTACAGTACCAATTTGTTTGTATCCTTATTTTTCTCACTTGTTTCATATTTTCTAACCAAGTACCGAATTGGTGTTTCGAATAGACATTTTCTGATACGTACAGGTTTCCACGAGCTCACGAATGAACTTTCGTGATATTTATAGGAATTTTTGTGTTCAATCCAAAACTTATAGCATCTTAGAGAAATCAAAATATTAGCATAAATAATTCTAAGACAGTAGACCTACGACTAAGTGGATCAATAGAGAGATAAATTCACTTTATTGAAATAAAATTACAGCTGACCACAAAATATGGGTGACCTCTGGGATCTTATAATATTAGAATTTACAAAGTGAATATTTAATGAAGTATGCTATGAATCTTTGAGTATGGCTAAAACTAATTGATCAACTATTGTACGTGAAATGGAATATGATTTGATAAAGTCTGTAAAAAAAAAACGAGCTCCTGAGAGTAAACCAACCACAGTCCAATATGTTTTATCAATATTATATCCCTTGGCAAGATCTGGGATGTATCTTCTTCTCGTCATTTACTTGAATTACACGATTCAAGTTTCCTTGAATTCAACCCTTTCAAGGGGGTTGAATTCAAGACTTGGATCGTCTTAATGAAAATATTGAAGTGTCCAAGTCTTGAATTCAAGACATCTCTTCAACCTTTTCAATTAGAACATGTCATATTTTCCTTCAAGTCTTGAAATACTTCAACCAATTGTTAATTTCACCGCAACTTCAATCAACAATAAACATTAAATCATCTAAATTCTCTTTCAAGTTTCCTTGAAATCAAGGGTTGAATTCAACCCCTTCAAGGAAACTTGAACCGGGTAATTCAGTCTTTACACATATTTTCGATAGTAAGACAATTTCCCTGAATGATTCCACAAGCCAACATATTTCGCTTCCTCGCTAGCCCCCACGTGACGCACTGTTATCAACATCACGTGTCCCGATAACAGACGCGTGCGTGCGCCATGTTGCCGGTAATAGCCGCGCTCTGTTCGACCGACACTTCCGAGTCGCAATTAGGAATTAATACACTCGTCTCGACGTGGGGGGGGGGGGGGGGGGGAGACAGGTGAGCAATAACCACCCCATTGCATGCGGGGGAGCAATAGAGGCAGAGAGTTAGGGGTTGTGATTAGATACTTCACGTAGAGTTATGAGACAGATACATGTTCATGCAGACGCACTTTTAGAGCTCATTCCTTTATCAGAACACAAAGCAATGCGTGCATATTGCATTTAAGTACAGTGTCATTTTAATATCAGTTTCCAGTCATTTGAAACTATGAAATCTAAATGGCTTGCTTCAACATTTAGGAATTTTCCTATGACGCTATGAAATAAATTTCATGCTCTATGGATTATAACAACTCATAAAGTTGTAAACATATAACATTTTTCCAGCATTATGAATAGGTTAGTTGTTTGTATAAAATGTCTTGTATGTATTGTTTTGGCGTTAATAGACCTAGGGTCCTATACAAATGGTAAGCTCAAAGGGCATTCAGTAATTTTTGCGCTTTTGAGAGTGTTTTCGGTTTGGTGCAAAGTTTGTGTAGCCATTGTTCTATTATACTATAGATTAAAAACTCTAAATGCGAAGCCAGAATGTATTCTAAATGTCTTTTGAGACTGATTCATTCCGATTTTTAATTGACGTTGTGGTATTTGTTGTGTCACATGAGGGCTAATTTAAGTATTCAGAACTGTACTATAAAAATAGCATGATATTAATCAATTGGATCCCTAATCAAGCCAATAATAATCAATGTTGTTCCACTCAGACAATGAAACTTCCCGACGGAGAAGATGGATATCACAGTTTTCTATACCAAATACCTAGATCTATCTTTTGGTCAGATTGTTTTGTTTGCACACAAAAACATAATTTTGGTTATATCGATGAAACTTTTAATCAGTGAATGTTTATATTTTTTCTGTGGCCAGCCGATCGCCAGGCTGAATTGTTTTATGGCCAACCCTTAATTACGCAATCCATTTAATTAAATGTTATAAAAAATAAAATAACAAAATACAGGATTATGATTATAGGATCTAGGCAGGTATTTTGAAAAGTATTTGGAGGAAAAACTTTTATATAATTGTGCGGTTGTTTTTTATTCGAATTAACAGACTATTCTTTGAACTTCAGCCGTCGCCAATAAATCTTCAACAATTGTTTTCAATGATTTCAGTGGATTGTTGAGTTCTAATATCGTTCTTTGAACAATCAGAATGAGAAATTGGGAAGCTGTTTGTTTTGAAAATCAGATGAGGTGAAAGGAAATTTGTTTGCATCTCCGAGCAGAGATTCGAAACTCAATATGTCAGTCGAGCACATTTCTGTTATGGGGCAAACACTGAACATAGCAAATTTGTTTGAGAAGGATATTCAAGCTCGTAAAAATCATTATAAACCACATATTTAACATTAACGTTATCATTAACATCGGAATTAATCCTGCAAACACAGGTTTCTGTGTCTCTTCCGTGCTAATATATAGAAAACTGCGTTTTTCTCGCTTCTTTATTGACTATATAGCACTTTGAAACCAGCTCCTCAAGAAAGAAGCTTGATACTTATGTGTGCAGATACTTTCCAGGGTGCCTATTCGCGAAGCGGAACTGCATGCGTAAATGGACTATGCAAATCAAGCAAAATCTTTTGCTTTATTCAATGGTAAATCATTGCATGGTTAGTTTAGTTAGTTGATGAATCTATATTGTGTGGCTCAATTCCACATGGCGAATATGTTCAACAAACTCGAGAAGAAGCACCTGAGACTATGACGTATGCCTGCTTACCTGCTGGGAACCTGTGCGGGAATATCCTGCCGTGTCTGGAGAGCAGCCAGGGATACAGCGGGTAGGAGTCTCTGGGCACCGCGCCGTGCGCCGGATGATGTGGCGGGAGATGCGTGGTCCCTTGGCCGCCGCTCATCTGTCCAGCGCCGGGGAACCCGCCGCCGTGGTTCAACGCCGCCGCCAGCCCCGCCGCCTGGAAGTGCGCCGCGGCGGCCAGCGCCAGCTGGTGGTGATGGTGGTGATGATTCGGGTGAACCATCTGCTCGGGGAGGTACAACCCCTTCATGCCGGGGTCCGAGGGGAAGCCGCCGGGAAGAGGGTTCAGAGCCGACGGCCGGATGATGTGAGTGTTGCCGTTGGGCGTCGGACTGGAGTTCGGGGACAGCGACAACTCCGAGCCGGAGTTGTGTCGGTTGCGGTGGGAGTCCGGCGAACTCCTGTTCGGACTGTGCGACGTCGTCCTGTTGTTCTCATGATGGGAGTTGAACCGATGTGAATGTATGCTCGACGTCGGACTCGACGGGGGACTGTTGAGATCAGAGTTCTCCGACGTATTCGGATTATGTTTCGCGAGGACACTTTTACACCCTCCGACGATCGAGTCTATCGAGAACCCTATCTTGGGCTTCGACGGCACCGCGACGATTGGCGTCGGTGCTAACGGCATCATAATACAGGTCACTTTGATGAGCCACTTGATGAAGTTCAATCACTGCACATGGAAACACACGACGCACACGGCGCTCTGGACGCCTCGCACATTGTCACAACCACGGCCACCAAGATCAACCAACACGATGTAAACACGAAACAAAAGTCACTCGACTGAGATGCCTGCACACTGACACAACTTGCCTCGTGGCCCGGTGAGTTTCGGCTATCGGAAACACTTCGACTTGTCTCGGCGACTAAACGATCACAAATAGTCTGAGGTTTCAATTTCAACCGAAGATTTTGTTTCGGGTGTTTCGGAGTGTTAGGGGAGGTGTCCAAACAATTACCCCCCCGCCTGTGATTGGGTCATTAGCCAAACAGCTGGGTGTGATGAGAGACTAATGCCAGGCTCCCATTGGCTCCACCAGACAGTTTACAAATGTAGTTTACACCACTCCCATAGCTCCATTCGCAGGAGGAGGAATTTGGTCGGTTCTTTTCTTCGCGTGGAGCTTTTGCAAGCAGTGGAGAGTTGGGTTTCATTTGAATGAAGATGTGTATGTGGGTTTAAATATATACATTCTCACCTAATAATTATATTTAGATTAAATTAAAAGAAGTTTCTGCGATTTAGAGCTTTCGAAATTGAAGAACATGGCTCCTCCACCAAAGTTTGTCAAAATAATATCCTTCATTATCCTTAAAATAAGGAAGAGATTATCCTGATCTTTTGGATACATTCCTGTAACAATATGATACTAATTATTCATTGAATTGCATATACTTTTGAAATAAAAATACTAGATATTCCTGTGCAAAACGTTTGAAATCGAAACATGGCACCTCCACCATAATACAAACTATAAACTATTTATTTAATTCAAATATTTTTCTCTATTGTTCATTTAATTGCCAATATCAGTAAAACTAAGCATAAACTTGTTATAGTAGCCTATCACTATCAACTGTACGTATAGTGATACATATACCTAATGTAAAATTCGATTTTTTTTATAATATTTATTTTTCAATTTTTGCTACGAAATATTTACCGCAGTATAATTCATTATATTACGGTGAGACTTTAATTTAAGTCTTACACATTCCGTTTATATATATACTGTTTCGTGACCAATAGCTGCATATCCTGATCATGGATCACCAAGATTTCAAGCGCGAACTAGTATTTCAAATCACAAAAAAATCTGTTTACTTTCAATTCTTTTTAATTGAATAAAGTAGTGCATATAAAATTGCACAAATTGAAGATTCTGCAGCACAATTAATTATATAGATATAGATAGATAGAGACTATAAAGATAGAGATTTTAAAGAAATGGTGCATTCTATTGCTCTTCAGGGATGGGTAGGTATGAACCAAATTATACAATTATACAATAATACAAAATTATAAGAATCACGAAGATTCATTATACTATCCTCTTCATCTTCGTAATGATTTCTAGTAATATCTGTCTTGGTTTCATTCACCGGAAAATGTATTTTTTTCTTGAAATCTTAAAGAGAACTTTGGCCATTTCAAATGCTCCTTTATCAATATAAGAAGTCCAAATCGCAAGCAGTGGATGGTCAGAGAATTACACTGGCAATGTCACAATTTACACGGAGCAACTTCTTGTTCAACTTCTGTACCACACTTCGGTGTCACCCACACTTCTTGATAGAAATTAGAGCATGTTCTAAATTACATAAAAGTTGAGCTCAAGACGTTGCTTCGTGTAAATACAAAATTGTATTAAAAATGGTAATGTAACACAGAAGTTGTTCAGGAAATTGCACCGTGTAAATCATAGGCTTTAGATTACACATCTGTTAACATCAGATATGCACATTGCTGCCAACTTGACAGTTTTCTTCGACCTGGAAGCAGCGAAGTTCTCATGTGAATAAGTTTCCATCCATAAACTTATTTTCATCCTGAATCACGTTTTCAAAACACAATGAAAGTTTTCATTGAAACTGTGAAGCTCTTAACAGCCTTTCGATTAGTCAAAACATATCAAATTTAAGAATAATGACAAGAAAAGCTCAACTTTTCAAAATTGAATTCGATTATTCGAACCAAAAACACACAAGAGTCATAAAATAATTTAAATAAATATCTCCTGTCTAACCAACATTATACTTATTTTAATTAATAAATTACACAAATATTATGCTCCAGGCTAGTTATTAAGTAAATTAATTATCAGGAACTATTACTAATTAATACCTATGCTATTTTGCCACCCAAAAATATGACCACCAGTGGATTCATGACTGAAGCATGTGGGCCATTAGTGACTTTCATGTGGGCCATTAATCACTTTCAAAAATTAATTGGGAAATTACATAACACCAATAATTTCCATACCCAGTAGAGGTTAGCTATAATTACCGGAAACATTCATACCTGACAATTTAAAAACAAAATGTTGATGATATTTTTTAATAGGCTGTTAATTATACCTACTTAATGAGTGATTAATAAATCTAATGTCATAATCTCATCTCCCTGGTGAGACGCTGTCGCGATAATAAAAGCCCGCTAAATCTTGAGTTGAAAGCTGTTTGCGTGTACAAATGACTTGGTTGTCAAGAGCGTTCAATCAACCCCTCCCTCTGCTGCTCCCGGAGGCGGCAGTTGCAACAGCGCGGTTCTGGCAGTTGCAACAGCGCGGCAGCATGGCAACATGGCACGTGCTGTCCTGGCAGTTGCAACAGCGCGGTTCTGGCAGTTGCAACAGCGCGGCAACATGGCGCGTGCTGTCCTGGCAGTGCAACAGCGCGGTTCTTCTGTATCTTTCAACCAATGACATAATATTATGATCCTTAAAGCTTGGTTTATCATTGCATTCAACATACAAGTCCTTCCTTCCGGCAGAAAAAGAGAGAAAAAATTGCCACCGTGTTGAAAAATTGCCACCGTGTTGATACAAGACGAGCTTTCATTGTGGAAAAAAAGTTTTATAGTTTTTAATCAGGGAGAATAATATCTTCGATTGACCAACTCAAATTAAAGCAAATTAATTGTGTAAGAACATTGGTTTGCCAATGAGACTTGTAATTAAAAATGAACCATTTACACAATGTTATCAAGTATTAGAGCTGTTGGTTTGAATTCAGTAATCGTTCTAATTGAGATGTTCTCCACGACGTCTTGATTTGCTTGACCTGTTTCGTCACCTGTCCCTCGCCTCTTGCTATACGTAACTTACCCGGGTAAACCATCAAGTCAGCCGTGGCACAAAAACTATTTGAATTGGGTAATTGATTACTCGGAATAGGCTCAGTTTAGTGCTTTGTGTTAGTGCAGGTGTTGCATACCTTGTGTATTATGTTTAATATGATGACAGAGATAATTGATTGGACAAAATGTTTAATTCATCACTTTGTTTTAATTATTTAATGTGGGTTGGAAGCTGCTAACTCTTGTGGTTATAACTTAGGAATTGTAACTGCGATTCTTTATTCCCAAATGTAAAAATAAATGCAAAGCATTTTAGTGTTTTCGGTAACTTATTAAATTGTAATACCAAACTCTTCTCATATTTCATAATAAAATGTTGACATTGCATGTTGGAAAAAATCATATTTTCTATGTCGATATTTAAATATTTTAGATTATTTTGATTTACTTGTATTGATCTATTAGTATTTGTATTTAAATCTTGAATTATTCATAATCTTTTTAATCAATTGTACCTATCGTTCCATAAAAATATACCTAATCTACAATTCAATAGAACTCGCATTTTCATTGTTTTGTCGATCTGATTTGAAGCGTCTCGTTGCCCGGTACTTGAGCGAGCCAGATGATCCGTGTATAGAAGGTATAGTTGAGCCACCCCATGTCGAACATATTGCTCTACAGAACTCAATTTCCTAGCACAATTTCCATTCAACATCCATTGTCAATAAACTATCACATTCAGGTAGAAGCTTAGAAAAACATCGCACCTCCCCTGGCTCACAGACTAGCTGAATAGCGCACAATGTCCCGTCGAAATCGATAATAATGCTCTTTTCTTCGACAAAATACCGTTTTATGAAGTCAAGTATTTTATGTTGAGTCTATTGACAATGCGTTAGGACCTTTTCTACTGGTGTGAATGATTCTTTGGTCCGGAGGAACGGCGTGGAAATATGGTGGAATTGAGGTGAAAAGAATTCACGCTGTGGTCGATTGGCCTTTTAGAAACATCTCATTTCAAAGGTTTCGCTATTAAAATAGTGACTTTGAAGGTATATTATTTCCTAATCTTGTTCTTTATTCCTTTCAAACACCTTTATTTTGGTGAAACTAGTTAAAATTTAACAATTTTGTTGGTTTCTGGGGAATTGTTATTTATAAGAATTGGTGTGATTTATTTGCCATTAAAGATAGTTGTAATTTGAAATACTATTTCAGATACCCTTCTACTAACAATACACGTCTTTAACGTTTGACTTTTTCAATGTTCTCACTGTTGTGGAGGGAATATTCTCAGGCCAAGGAGTTGCTCAGGCGTCATTATGTCTCTCAACAATCTCAGTCTATCTATCTTTGTGCGTTGTTATACATTGTCATACATTCGAAATAGGCCACATGTGAGCACATGTGTGAGCACATTTTTTTTCCAACAAAAAAAATCATTTCAATTTAAAATTTAAATTTATTTTTGTGTCATCCTTAATTCTTTAACTAATTTTGACCAATTAGAAGATAGTATTTAAGCAAACCAATTAGAGGATTTGCCGATTGGTAAGATTTGAGACAGTGTAGGTCGAAATCACGTGACAAAATGTCAAATTGATCGAACCAACCAAGAGGAAGATTATTTTCAATTTAAACCAATAAACGGATAAAAAAAGTATGATCTACAATTTTCAGAGATTATCCAATGTGCAAAATTTCAGCTCGATCGAAGAAACGGTGCGACCTGGTATAGCGGTATGGAAAAAAACATATATAGGTAAAAAAGACACATACAGAGGCTCCGTGCCAAAAGAGTCAAAAGGAGTCGCTCGCTTTGCTAACTCAACCAAGGATACCAACGGCATAACGTCCCTTCCGAAGGGCAGTACAAGATTTATTTTATTTAAAATTTCTTCTATTCCTGAAAGTGAGAAGAATGAATAGTGAAAAGTGAGGAAATCTGTATCAGATCTCCTTATTTCCCTCACTTTCCTCACAGTTGTACTTCAATAGAATCCTGCTTGATTCTAATTGTTTATAAAAGTTTTTCACTGATTTTGTTTATCATGCTCACTTCTCTCTTATTTCAGTAATAGCTCCATAAATGGGCGTCCAGAGGGGTGATAGGGAAATTCAAAATGTCACATTTCAAAATTTCAAGAAAATACGCGATTTTTTTTAATCTCCTTGTTCTATTTACTCCAACACATCTGCCAGCCTCTTGCTTCCACAAGCTGTTGATTTCTACTCTACACTGTTCTGCCTCACACCTAGTGAACAAGGTGGCTATGGAACCTGTTCAATCCCAGCTGAGATTTATAGATGGTTTCTCTCTCCGCCTCAGTCCTGAGTTTCAACTTCTTTATTCTTGTGCATATATTGAGTGTTGGGGCCAGCAAATGTCTATCATCAAGTGCCATTGATGGGCATTTAATTTGCCGGCTGCAGCTTGTCTTGCCCTTCACAGGTTTCGCGTAGATGAAGCAAATAAACTTGATGCAATACAACTATCATAATATTCAGAGATATGCTTTAAATAGGTCATTAAGTGAGATTCTCTTTTTTCTACCCTTTTGGCTCGGGACTCTGGTTTTCATCTGTTCATAAAAATAGCACTGTCTGGTTTACTGTTTTTTTTTTTATAATTAACTTCTCTGATTGCGGTTGACAGTCAAATCCAAAATCTACTTGATGGATGAAAAACGAATTTTTTCTTTCAATGTCGACATGTGAACAAAATTATAATACTTTTAAAACACCCAAACAACTCCCTGTTTCTTCCAAGCACCTTCCGAAGTGGGAGATTCACTAATAACTAAAGTAAATTTCCATCATTATCAACTTTTTAAAATGTTCCACGAAAATAGGTGAAGGAATATGGTTATTGGCTATTTGGGGAGTGGGATTCAATTGCTCTCCAATCCCTCGGAATTCATTCTATCGAATAATAATGAAATATTTTATATTATATATAATTTCAATGATTTCAAAGTTTAAATGTTTCCAAAATCTAGCTTCAGTAGAGTCAGAAAGTCAATCCATGACAGTATTCTATTTCTTTAATTATTAAACAACAAAAGCTTATATAATCTAAATATTAGTCAATGCATAATTAGTAAATTAGTATGCAATTGATTGAATGTGTATTGAAACGAAATTATATTTAAGTGTTCTTCAAATCTTAGAGAAAATTCTAAAAACACGTTTAAATGTTAGCTCCTAAACGTTCTAACCAACTGAGCCACCGTAAATCGACTACGTGATACGACTTTCTACCACGATAATGCTTGGCAGCACACTACTGTGCCACTTTTATACCGACTAAAGAGACTAGACCTACACTTGGAGCGGGGGAAGTGTAGGTCTAGTCCCTTTAGTACCGACACATTCGGTTTGGTCAGTTTTAAGGGGACTAGACCTACACTTCCCCCCCCCCCCCCACCAGTGGGGAAGTGTAGGTCTTTGATCAGTTTTCATTATTTTGGTTTTCATGCACAAGTGACAACGATTGATCTTTATTACGATTTTAATTGGCATACCTAGTCTCCTCAGATGATTTATAGATCTTGGTGGAATACCTCTATTTTTCAATATGTTCAAAAAAAATTATCAGAATTTGATAAATATTAATCGAGAAATTGTGTTTACTGTTTACATGTCCTACTAAAGATTCCATTCATCATTACTTCAAAGTAGTATATTTTAAAATTCCGTCCAGGTTACAAGTAACAATTAAATTGCAACAAAAACATCAAGATTTCGAACAAGGATCAAGAATAATTATAAACACGACATTTTAAATGCAATGTTTATTTTGCATGACACACATTACTTATACTTAATAGCTAATTTGTATACAATTTGTACATCGATCGAGGGCTGGAGTGTGTTTGTTCTTCACCCCACCGCGTTGACGGTGGTGGTGGGCGGGAGGGTGACGCTGACGGGAGGCGCCGGCGGCCTTGTAGTGGTCGTCGTGGGGATGGCGATCGTCGTCGACGTCCTCCTGCGTCCCCCGTCGCGGAAGTCGTCGTCGTAATCGCGGTCCCTGTGGCGATGGCGGCGACACTTGCTCCACGGGTACCACCAGTCGTCGAGGTCGTGCCAGTGGCGCACGTAATCCAGATCGCGGTCATAGGACGGCGAACACGACTGGAACAGGAGTTGACGATATCACGTAGTCAAGTGTCCGGTAGGGACAGGGCATCCATTTGGTGTAGGTATATCGAGAATATTCATGCCTTTTGCTTGTGTCTTTTTCTTTTTTTTTAACAAGAATGAACCTATATATAGCTGAACAAAATAAAAACGGTATTCGAAAGAAACGGATTGGCTGCTGATAAGGAATTCCTAGACATGACAATCTTACTTAATATTTAAAATTAAATCGAAGCTCATTTATATATGACGAGTTAGCATCAACTTCGTATTAGTCCCTACAATCTTTTTCGACTAATCCTTTTCTTTCTAATACCGATTTCCTCTTTTTGAGCGTATTTTACAACACAGAATATTCCTAAGGTATAGGCATTTCTTTTAAAATTTACTTTTTGGGTGGTTTGTTTTGACTTATCTTAATTTAAAAAATCTACGTTCATCAAGATTGATACCAAAAATTAAGTACCTAATTTATCGTTTAGGATAAATGATTTACTGCTTACCGCTAATCCAAGCATCAGCGCCGTTGCGACGAGCAGCAGAACTAAACTCACCCTCTTCATGTTGAACTTCGAATGAGACCAAATCATGTCCCGACAATATTTATACCACTTCGTCTGCTGCGTCAATAACGCAGTTGCAACATGCTGGGAAATGTCAACTCAGGCGGGAAATACATGTCAACATGGTAATAATTAAGCACTAATTATATTCTTCTTACCACAACACCCTGCTGTATTGTAATGTAACAAATTCATTCAACCATAATTGGGTCAAGTTTAAGCAAATATAACAATTCTTCAGTAAATATTATACGATATTTTAGTATAATTTTCTATCAATAAGCATTTCATGGTCACAAATTTAATTGCCTAATTAAGATGACACATTCAAATGTTTTGAATAATAGCTATTTATTCGATTTTAAATAACAATTTGTATTGTAGCGCTATTCTATAGAAAACGACAGGAAGCGTTTAAAAATCGAAGAATGAATGTTAATGAACTAGATTGTGTGAATACAATTACTTCAGCGTACATAAAGTGTTGCGTGCACATTGAAAAGAGGGATATTAGTAAGTAATTTCCTCATCCCTGGGGAATGATGATTGTCACAGCTGGTAGTGGAGCTCCTGGAGACTGGGAAGGACTGATGGAGGCGATGGTCCCTCCATTGCCTGACGTCAGAGAAGGAAGAGCGGTGGACGTTGAAGGGGTGATGGCAGGAACTGTAGGTGGGGGAATTCTTGAAGGGGTTATTGCAGGAACAGTAGGTGGAAGATTTGTTGGGGGGGTTATGGCAGGAACCGTAGGTGGAAGATTTGTAGGAGGGGTTATGGCAGGAACGGTAGGTGGGGGAATTCTTGAAGGGGTTATGGCAGGAACGGTAGGTGGGGGAATTCTTGAAGGGGTTATTGCAGGAACAGTAGGTGGAAGATTTGTTGGGGGGGTTATGGCAGGAACCGTAGGTGGAAGATTTGTAGGAGGGGTTATGGCAGGAACGGTAGGTGGGGGAATTCTTGAAGGGGTTATGGCAGGAACTGTTGAAGGATTTGTTTGAGGAATAGCAGTTGACGTGGTCGGAGTAGGAGGGGTTATGGCAGGTACTGTTGGTGGGGAAATTCTTGAAGGGGTTATTGCAGGAACAGTAGGTGGGGCTATTGTTGGGGGTATTGTAGGTGGAATTCTTGAAGGGGTTATGGCAGGAACAGTAGGTGGGGCTATTGTTGGGGGAATTGTAGGGGGTATTGTTGGAGGTGTTATGGCAGGAATAGTATTTGGAGCGATTGTTGGCGGAACTGTAGGCGGAATTCTTGAAGGGGTTATGGCAGGAACAGTAGGTGGGGCTATTGTTGGGGGAATTGTAGGGGGTATTGTTGGAGGTGTTATGGCAGGAATAGTATTTGGAGCGATTGCTGGCGGAACTGTAGGCGGAATTCTTGAAGGGGTTATGGCAGGAACAGTAGGTGGGGCTATTGTTGGGGGAATTGTTGGCGGAATTGTTGGAGGTGTTATGGCAGGAATAGTATTTGGAGCGATTGTTGGCGGAATTGTAGGCGGAATTCTTGAAGGGGTTATGGCAGGAACAGTAGGTGGGGCTCTTGTTGGGGGAATTGTTGGCGGAATTGTTGGAGGGGTTATGGCAGGAACAGTAGTTGGGGGGGCTATTGTTGGGGGTATTGTAGGTGGAATTGTTGGAGGGGTTATGGCAGGAACAGTAGTTGGGGCTATTGTTGGGGGAATTGTAGGGGGAATTGATGGAGGTGTTATGGCAGGAATAGTATTTGGAGCGATTGTTGGCGGAATTGTTGGAGGGGTTATGGCAGGAACAGTAGTTGGGGCTATTGTTGGGGGAATTGTAGGGGGAATTGTTGGAGGTGTTATGGCAGGAAGAGTATTTGGGGCTATTGTTGGCGGAATTCTTGAAGGGGTTATGGCAGGAACAGTAACTGGGGCTATTGTTGGGGCTATTGTTGGGGCTATTGTTGGGGCTATTGTTGGGGGTATTGTTGGAGGTACGGATTGACTCGGTGGAGGGAGGGCTGTAGACGTGCTCGGAGCAAGAGAAGGAGTCGGTCTCGGCGTCGTCAGGATGATGATGTAGCGCGGACGGAAGCGATGGCAGCCGACGCCGTCACGTGACATGACCACGTGACCGCTCAGTACCGCGTCCTGGGGTCGAACAAATAACATCTCACGTCACCTGTGCTCGGTGGCTCAGTCACAAAGTGAGGGGAGAGTTTGACATTATTATTTCTCGCTAACAATTCAGACTTAAAGGGAAGGACGACCAATAGAGATCTCTGCCATAATTGAGATTATAAGCGTTTCGTTAAAGATAGACAATATTTTAAAATACGTAAATTGTAAATAATGAATTACTTCAATTGCATCGTTTAATGTTAAAAAAATTTGGATGCAGACAGAAACTTTTATGAAAAAAATTCAAAAAATTTCTTCTCGGTCGCTTTAAAATATTGTCTATCTTTAACGAGACGGTCACAATAAGGAGGTGGCAGAGATTTGTCCTTCCTATTAATCAGCTCGAAATGATCTTTAATCCTAGTATGTTTAATATAACTTTACTTAATATTCTTAAAATGCAAAATAAACACATTCATGAGCAAGTATATCGTACCTTATAGCCCTACTCGCTAATCTTTACTTATGTAAACCCGATGTCCATTTCAATGATTCTCAATTAATCTATTGAGAATATTTGTATTGGTAATTGTTGACTTAATTGATAGAGCTTGATTACTTTATTCCAAAAGTAGGCAACGAAGAATCGAGAAATGGACATCGGGCCTTCTTGCTGTTCTTGTTATTCACTTCAGCACCTTCACCAAAAACTTACCATCAAACTCAGCACGACACAAATGAACCAAACTACACTGAATGTCATTATTGTATATTCAGATGATCTTCCAACTCAAGTGTTGGAAAAATGCAATCTGCATTTTGTTAAATAACATCCATAACAATGCACATGAGTGCATTTGCGTTGCGACCCTTGAAGTGTCGGCTAATTGATAATAATCTAAAAGTGCATTTTAAATCTGCAGTGTATGCATTTATGCTGCTGACGAACGTATCATCAATCATCGCTAGCTGCTGATCGTTGACAATGTGGGTATTTAAATGCAGTCGCCATGAAACTGTTATCTCGATGCAGCGTCACTGTTGCTTGCGTCTGCACTTGCATCCCAACACCGAGCATAATAGCAGCGAGAGTCCTGGGTTTGAAGCTCGTCACAGGATATGTGTCTATTTCTAACTAGGAAAACGCTCAGTGTAACGCGTTGATGAGCGAGCCTTCTATAGCCACTGCATCCGATACTGCATGCGATTTGAAATGCGTTTGCAAGCTGCTCTACAGGACTTGGTACTGAAGCATCAAGAAGGCAGGGGTGACAATTTAGTATTTAAAGTGACCCGCAAATAATCTGTAGATTGGGATTTTCTTGAAAAACAGGTATTTTACGAACCCCTTAGTGAGCTCAACCTAAGAGAAGGTTCGGCATAACGATGGGGCATGGTGCGCACGCAGGTAAAGTAGGGGACGGGAAAATAAAATTATCCTTTTCCAATCCACAGATCGACTGCTGGTCACTTTAAGTATACATTTTTCAAATATTTCAAGATTATAGAATAAAATGTTCTTAAAATGGCAATAGCGTTTCAAAATAACGACCGATAAGTCTTCAAATTGGAAAAAAAAGTACCTAAAATGTTGGTCCCAATGACCATGCGAAGTTTTAAATTGATCGGTCAATCGGTTCAAGTTTTAATTTAAAAAATCACAGGAAAGATGAGTTTAAATTTTAACTAATGGGAGGATTTGGCTGAAATATTTTAAGATTGTGGACAGTGCTGGTCGTAATGACTTGTCAAAATTTCAAATTGATCGGACCAACCAATTGAAAGTTATTTTTTGTAAATTTGAACCTATCACAAGCTCCCGTTCAAAAACCATTCCAGAGACCGCTTACATTAGGTTTGTATAGCCTAATGTGCAAAATTTCAAAAGGTAAAAGGTGCCAAAAGGTACCGTAGTGACGCTCGCTACGCTCGCTCAATTACTAATTTTTCAAAAGCGATCATAATAAATAGCTACGTAGCTACGAAAGCATTTATACTATGCTTTCAATCATTAACTTTTCAAGGATATTCCACATTTCAAAATTGCCGCTCGAAAATTCCGTTCGTTCCGAGTTCACGGCCTCCTTCCCACAGTCGACTGAATGTTCAGCGCGACGTTGACATCCACCTGACATGTCCAACTCTGACATATATATATATACTACGTATATATAGTTGGCCCCCCTAATGATTTCTCCTGCGCACGCCTATGGATATTTTATAAATTGTATAGGCTCCAGATATCTTTAGTACGAAGAGGAATCACTCACATTACAAAAATACATCGATTTACCTCAATCAAGTTATAAATCTGACCCGTCAAGGTGCCAACAAAATGTCCGTCCTCAGGTGGAAAATTCAATCATTTTGCATTGCTGATATAAAACAAACCAAAGGAATTTTACGTACACTCATTTGATATTATATGATTTATTAATAACTTATAGGAACACTGTATACATTCATTATTAGTAGTAATGTCTAAACAGATCTAATTTCCAGTGGCTGCTAGTCAGCTGAATAAAACAATAATATTACATAGGAAGTAAATTAAAGTTACTGATTCAGTAATAATTTTGTCGAATGTCTTCATGCAATAGGGAAAAGCTTGAACGATGTCGCTAAATAAAAAATAAAACATTTGGTTTTCTAGTTATATTTTAACAAAAGGGGAATTTATTCGCCCCCAATTTAGTTTAAAAACTAAAAGTGTAAAAAATGAAAATGAACGTCCTATGGAGCATACATTACCAAACCCTTGCACGAAAGTATCTTCTTTCTTAGTCATTACCTCCCCTAAACAGGGGTCCCTATTGTTTAAATTGAAACATTTTAAGTGCCTCCTTCCCTCCTGACACAAAACAAGTCAGGAAAACTGGAATTTAATAAAAATATTGGACCATATTGAATGAATTTTGGCAACTATTTGAAAAGTGCTAACATTATTTAAAACTTCCAACATCCTAATCTTCTTGTTAACGGTCTACTGGGGCACATCTGAATGTTTTATGAGGAATATGAATTGATTTAGGAAATCAAAAGTACATATAATATTTCTAAACGTTTATTTTGATGACATCGTTCATCTATAGATTATGAAGAAATCATCGTAGTCATCGTAGTCAAATCGACGCCTGTACCTCCACCTGCCGCCATTGCGCCGCCTCCGTCGCGACGGTTGTCTGGTCGTCCGCGAGGAGTTCGTCGTCGTCGTCAGGGGCGGAGGCGCGGCAGTGGTTGGAGCGACGGTGGTGGTGGCAGCTGTGGTTGGAGCGGCTGTGGTAGCAGCTGTTGTGGTGGTGGCAGCAGCGGTGGTAGCAGCAGTTGTGCTAGTGGTGGGGGCGGCGGTCGACGTGCGGTACACGATTACGATGTAGTCGCGATAGCGGAACAAACCTTGACTATCGGGAAATAGATCGCGCAGGCGCAGAGTCGTGAGTTCAGGGTCAAGATTAGAAGTTTGACAGAGCCCTTCCTGAGAACAGATTGAAACCGTTTGTAAACAACAACAATACGAACCTGATTCATCTCGTTTTTATTTATTTTTCAGCACATGAACAACCTACTTACTTCTTTACATTTCATAGCTACAAGAAATATGTTTCCAAATATTGTATATTTGTGGTTATTTCAAAGTGTAAGTAGTTAAAAGTACATTTCATTTATTTTACTATTGTTATGCATTTTTGTTTTTCAAAGCCAAATCCACACAAAAGAAACAATGGTTAAATCATTTAACTATTTCCAGGTTTTTATCTTTTTATGCGTCAAATCTGTATGGTAAAATATACCTACATGATAACAGATAACGAGCCATTTTTTTGGTAGCTGTTACATTATTTTGAATAGAGTTTCAGCCAATTTCAAAATTCAAAATTTGCGAGATATTTTTAGTTACTTAATCTGATTACAAAATGTATCTTGCGAAATTGCTTTTTTCTGACTTTTTCTAACGTACTCACTATGGAAATGAGTGGTAATCCACTAATTGAAAGAAAATCATTAAGATTGCTGTTTTTGACGCTTCCAACGTTTTTCAAAATTAAGAACTTGAATGTAATGTGAAAACTTACCGATGTCCACAACAGCAGGAAGATTGCATTCAGCACCACCTGGTTCATATCTACGCTGATCCATCTGTGAATGCGCATCAGTTCGGTCCGATGACTTATATTCGGCAGGAACAACAGAATGTGCAACAGCCAATAGGAGAATCCTAACACAATTAGCCCAACATCACTGACCCTTCCGCCAAAATCTCATTTCTTCCCAACAATCGTCGGAAGTTGATTTGACGTGGGTGTGAAGGTCGAGCGAAGCCAAGAGAGATGAGTGACGTGATCAATGCCAATGACATTGAATTATATTATCGGAGGTGTTTATTATAATTCCAGCAACAGGTTGACTGATTTCATTCACTGCATGATTACAGTGCTTGGTGTTGTTATTTTTGCCTACTCTTTCTGGATAATAAATCACTCAATTGTCATCGTTTAGTGGATCTTTCGGCAACAAATTGCTCATTTTGTATTCGTACCTTTGATTAACATTTAACATTTTTCTTTGAATCTCTCAAATACTTTTGTTTCGAAATAATGAAAACGTTAGAGTCACGTAAGATATCAAATGCATAATATATTTCCTAGAACTATGTTAAAATGCCAAAGATTCTTGAATTCTTCCTGAATCTTCCTACTACTTGATCCCCAGTGATTCTGATATACTTCTTATACCCCTTCTACACGCTCACTTTAATATTACTCCCTAAATAGTCGTATCACCATCATCTTCAAGAAGGCTCATTCTTCTCACTCTAAGAAGATCATTGTCACATATTTTGCTGCTGCAAGCGGCGAAACATCTACTATATAAATGAGGTCGGTACTCGGTAAGTGCAGTTTGATTGGCTCTTCAATGTCGCTGTTCTTTGGAAATGGCTCGTTAGCGCTTCTGTAGGCGAAAGTGTGAACTACAGTTATTCCGTAGAGATGCAGGAGGAGGGAACGAAGCGAGTGCTGAAGAAGATGGTGGAAGTATTTCATTTATATTGCAACGTCTCTAGATCAATCTGGGCGTGTTGACGAGGAATCTAAATGACGTGCAATAGGGAAGTGAAGTGAAGTTTAGATTTTAGAATAATACATATTTTATGAAAGTTGAGATGTTGTTGAAGACAGATGTGGTATTATTTTTGTTGTGTGATGAAAAGTTTTCAAGGAACGAATTTACAAAGTTTGGTAGATCTGTCCATGAAACACAATTTGACGTCACACGCCGAGTCGGGCCGTATAGATAATGTTAGCCAGAGCCGGTTCTATGCATCCCGTAACACAGGGAACACGGCGTGTGACGTACAGCTTGCTTTTGCAGAGGAGGGAAATGTCGAAAACTATTTTGGGAAATATATGAATAAAAAAAATATAATAAAATTTCACATTGCTCTTTGAAGCTATTCTGTATATAAACAAAATATAATCTCAACATTCACCTATTCCCCATTAGTCTGCATAAAACCCAGTAACAACATTGTACACAAACAAGTTGCTATGATAACACTGTAATTGTCTTGACAGAGTTTTCATGTCTAATTTGAAGTGTGCTTCACGCATTCTAATAGCTAAACTATGTCTGTGATTTCATTCACTGATATGATTGTTATTATTTATCTAATTCCTTTCAACTTGAGCGATTCGTCCCACCATCTGCCACCAAGTAATATAATACGAGTATTTTTTTCAAGTTCATTTACATCCACGTTTTTCTCAGACAGAACACACCAACTAAACCTCGACAAAAGCATTCGGTGAGTTTCTATTTTATCTTTTCATAAATGTATGAAAAATGTTGATTGGGTTGAGAAATACTGGACATGGCCGAATGGGGTTAATTTTCGTTTTAAGTAAGAACGAAAATAATAATCCTAAGAATGGAATTAGCATGAGTTCTGTCTTTAGCCATCGGATGAGAGATACAGAAATAAGTCAATATGAGTCAATAGCACACGTTACGATTAGCTATCTTATGACGCAACAAATAATACAAGTGCGGACAGACGATGCTAAAAAATTAAAAATAGCCAATCAAGATACAAATACTTGTCCGCACTTCCACTGCACACTTGAGTTGTCAAACTATTTATAGAATCAAAACGTATGCAATTAAGCCTTCTAACATACGTCTTAGGCCAAAGCACGGACATTTTGCGCGTATTACTAAAATATTTCTCTTGAGATCACGGTTATAATATTTTATCATATTATTTCACATTTTTTCTGGTAAGGAATTTCTTAATGAATTTCAAAGTTGCCAGTTCACAATATTACAAATGGTGACAGAAGTGGGATCTATAAAATCTTAAATTACACGAACTATTGTGAGTTAGTAATATCCAAATACACAGTAATAATTTGTTAAATTCCGTTTATATTCAGTTTAAACAATTGATCTGTGTATCAAGCGTTATATATCCCACATCTGTCACCATTTGTAATGTCGCAAAATAAGATTAACTTTTGGAATGAATTCAACTGTTTCAATCATATCGAAGGTAACTCTGGTAATCATCTTGTTTCCCTTCGCCTCTCAGTGTCATGGCCGCCTCCAACACGGAGTTCTTCTCTGCATGGAAGCCGTTCTACTGGTCCATGCGCATCTTCGGCTTGGCTCCCTACTCTCTAGTCACCGTCCCAGCCTCCGACACGTCCCCAGCCACCATCATCTTGAAGCCCACCCTCGCGTCCACCCTCTACTCCATCTTCATCTCGCTCGTCATCGTGGCGTTCAGCATTGGCGCCTTCTTCTTCGCTGACATCTGCCAACCGAACAAGAAGAACCTCATCACGAAGACGTTCTCGTCAGCCGGTCTCGTCAACGCAATGTTCCTCTACGCGTCTTGTCTTGTGTTTGTCTTATCTCTTTTAAAGAGTAAACACCTCAGTATCTCGGCTTTGGAGACCATCGCTGATCTCGATCAGTACTTTGTTAAAGACACTACGGCGCTTTACGGGAAGACCAGAAGTTATATAATGCGTCAACTGATCTTTATTGTCATTGCAGTATTCTTGATTAGTTTTTCTTCTGACTTTATGTTGCGTATTGCTTCCTCGCCATATGTGGATGCCATGACCTGCATGCTCGGCTGGAGTAACATCATTTACATTCCTCTATTCTTCTCAAATCTACAGTTTGTCAACACAATTCGCCTCCTTAAAGAGAGGTTCAAAATTATTAACACGGAAATAGCGCAAATCGTGCGTTCAATGAAAGCTGATATTCAAAATCGTGGAAGTCAGTCGAAGAAAAGTCTCGAAGCATATGACGAGAAAAATATTTCTGATTATGCTTCGGAGGTTAGAAATTTGAAGAAAGCGCATTACCAATTGTTCAAAATTGCTGCTACAGAAAACGACATAAATAGTTTGCCGATTTTGTTAACCCTCCTTGGGATTTGTATCAGCGTTATTTTGAATCTTTACGGCGCGCTCTGCGGCTATTTGATGTTCGTTGAGTTCGAACCCATCCATTCTGAGAGTGATTCCAGCGCCGTCTATATGATCGCAACGTTGAAACTCCTCTGGGCCGTGGACTACGCGCTCATCGCGATCCTAGTGACCGTGATCTGCACGGCGACCAGCGGACATTATTCCAAGGTGGCCATCTTGATTCATGAGATACTGATGGACGCTGACAAACTTGAGATGGAGGTGTGCGATGAGTTGAGACAGTTCTTCCATCAGGTCATGGATCTGAAGCTGAGTTTCACGGCGTTTGGTTTCTTCAACATTGACAATGCGCTGCTGTGTACAATTGGTGGAGGCATCACGACGTATCTTGTCATTATTCTGCAGTTCAGAGTCTGAGAATATTGTGGCTTGATAAAAACATATGTAGTAATAATTTGTAAGATCTTATGAGAATGTGATATAGTATCGGCAGCGGGATTTTGAATTGTAAACTACATATCTAGCCAACAGCAAGCAGCCTTCTTGGTTTCTACGAACAATCAGCCATCTCACTTTACTAGGGCATTCTATAAATGTTTTAGTGTAGAATGAATGAATGAATGAATGACACCAATAAGTTCCAACAATTATAAGTATTTCTAGAATGATACCTATAGCCATTACAAATACATGTATATCTAATTATACTTAGAACATTGTACCTTCATACGTGTATCTAAATTTGTATCTATAACAATTTTCAAGCTTATATTTCCTAACCAATGGTTTTTGTTTCGTTATTTGCATTAGGTATACATTTCTGATGCAAATTTGTATATCATTTAGTAAAAATGTAACTAATCTGTAACTTTTTGTAATATATTTTGTCAAGCGTTAATTAAATGTTAATCATCAACGATAACTACAGTTTGAATTTGTTAAACATGCTATTTTATTGATTAAACGCGAAAGAAATTACCACTGAAAATACGCTGCTACTTGATCGTAATACAAGTTTTGTTTATACCACAATACCACAATACCACAAATACCACAAGACCAATACCACAAATACCACAATACCACAAGATTCAATTCTCACGCGGGCTTGTTTCTGTACCTATGTGTACTACGCAATAAAATGGATTTTGAAATTGAATTTGGGTCGAAACAGTGCAACGGATATTTTGCAATATTGTGAATAAGGATTAGAAGAACAGAAACTGAAAGGAGCTGGATGATGTAATAAAATAATGGTCACAGAAGAGAAAGATTAGTCATGATGATTTAGGTTAATTGTGATTTTTGATTGATTAATTTATTACTGAAAAATTGTATGGCATAGGGTGGTAACATTTTATGAGTAATAATTATAAATATAAGTATAGTAAGTATCAAAAGTATTTAATTTATTTTCGCCTCTAAAAATATGTTACGTATTGACAACACCAACGAATTTCAATTATACAGTTAAATTTGAAGATCTTCTTGTAGACTCCAGTTGAATACAATTTCATTGAGAGAGCAATTATAATTTATCATCTACTTTGAACCAAGTAATTAACCTATTCGGAAGTAGTCAACTACCTGCTTGGCAAAATGTTAATAGGACTCGGTAGGGTGACGTTACGCGCACGGCTCTTCAAAGTGTTTTTAAATTTTTATCTTCGCACTAGCAAAATTTAAAAAAAATTAATGAGTAACTCACATTTCACGTTCTCTCAACTAGATAATGTCACACAGTGGAGTACATTACGACGTCTCAATACGATTAATTACGATTAATTTCGTATTTCGTTACACTTTGAGGTCATTCCAGAGTTCGTAAAGCACTCCAGTTTGTATAGCATCGTGTGAACTCCTAAATTTATAATTATGTAAGTATGAAGATAAAACTCAATTAAATACTGTGAAGAACATTGCCGGTCTCGTTATCTTATCGACACCCCTTATTCTATAACGAAACGGAAATGATTTCGGTCTGAAACACGGTCATAATGATAACTTCTGAATTGATTTGAAACCGATGATTTCGTATTCGTCATAGAACACTCCTTGCTCCTTCTAACACACAGCTCTAGTAGTCGCGGTATTGCTGCACTCCCTGCGCATGCGCCTGTGCGGCACGTTCCTCGCCGATGCGCGCATGATCGGCGGCGATGCGCGCGAACAGCTCGGCGTGCGCGAGCTTGGCGTGCGCGACGGCGGGGGTGTCCTCCACGGGGTTGTGGACCAGAGGGTGGAAGCCGTGGGCGTCGGCCACATAGTCCACGGTGCGGATCTGTTGACGAGGTCCGATGTAGGAGTAGGAACCTAGACAGAGGCACAGTTACAGCGGGGGTGTCGCGTACAGGAGGCGGTGACTAACCTCAAACAACTCCCGAACCGTCGCCGGACTCTACGTGCTGCCTGTGGAGGTCGGCGATGATGTATTGGTACAGGAGGCGGTGACTTACTTCGTAGCTGTCGCCGGACTCCATACGGTCGACGTTGCCGGGGAGTTCGGCGGTGATGTATAGGTACAGGACGCGGTGACTTACATCGAGCCGTCGCCGGACTCCACATGCTGCCTGTCGACGTTGCTGGGGAGGTCGGCGATGATGTATAGGTACAGAAGGCGGGGACTAACCTCGGACAACTCCAGAGCCGTCGCCGGACTCAACGTGCTGCCTGTGGAGGTCGGCGATGATGTATAGGTACAGAAGGCGGTGACTTACCTCGGACAACTCCCGAGCCATCGACGGACTCTACATGCTGCCTGTCGACATTGCCGGGGAGGTCGGCGGTGATGTACAGGTACAGGAGGCGGTGACTTACCTCGGACAACTCCCGAACCGTCGCTGGACTCCACGTGCTGCCTGTCGACGTTGCCGGGGAAGCGGCCAGCTCGGATGTTGAAGCTGTACGGACGTGGAGGCAGAACGGGCTCCTCTTCTTGCACCAGGACGTCGGCTGAACACGCGGCGAACGCGCAGGCCGCCAACAAGGCGGTGAAAACGAACTGCCAACACGAAGTTACGTCAGCTACAGTTTATATTTATTCCTTTACAAAACCGCCCTTTACAAAATCATTTTCTATTCCTTGTTAATTCCCTAAGTACTCATTTTACTAGTGTCCGTAGCAAAGCAGAGATTAAAACTATAGTTTAGGCTCACTACTCGAAACAGGTTTCATGTCAGTTATGTGCCTTATGGTTGATGGGGCAGAATTGACGTGCAGATTAAAAAAGTCTGAACATTGAATCTAAATGGAACCCATTCCGATTGCAGCTAACAATAGCACAATAATTTTTTCAGTGACTACGAAATTAATAATAACTGTGTATTGATTACGACAAACTACGAAATAAGTTGTGTCACAGAAATTGGTTTTTCCATTGTTAGATACTTTTTACTTATAGAAAGACCTTGAGTTCTCGTATTCACTCATAAATTAGATAATATTGAATAGGAAATTATATTTAAATTTAATCTCGTATAAACTAAAAAATAGAGAAAAGTGATCAAGAAACCTTTGTATTTCTTATTTTTGTTTATCAATTCGGCATTGTCAATGGCAAATCTCGCATTGAAATATCGGAGAGGGACGCCAAGCTAGACTCTGACGTAGACAGCAATGTCATCAGCAAATGTATACAAGAATCTGTCGTCACCTGCCACTGAAAAAGATTCATTGACTGACTATTCATCACACAAGAATAATTCAGGTGCGTGAACCTGGCACCCCCCATGTCAAAATTTCAAAAAACAACGACGGATCGAATTAGTGCTTAATTAGTGCCAATTAGTGCCGTTGAATCCAGAATTAGTGCTCCAACCCATAAAAAGTTACAGGGGAAAAACTGTGGGGGGTGCCAAGTTCACGCTGGCACCCCCCATGTCGAAAATTTAAAAAAAAATGACGGATCGAATTAGTGCTTAATTAGTGCCAATTAGTGCCGTCAAATCCAGAATTAGTGCTTCATCCCCTAAAAAGTTACAGGGAAAAAACTTATGGGGGGTGGCACACCCCATGTCGAAAATGAAAAAACAAACGACGGATCGAATTAGTGCTTAATTAGTGCCAATTAGTGCCGTCAAATCCAGAATTAGTGCTTTATTCCCTAAAAAGTTACAGGCAAAAAACTTATGGGGGGTGGCACACCCCATGTCGAAAATTCGAAAACAAACGACGGATCGAATTAGTGCTTAATTAGTGCCAATTAGTGCCGTTGAATCCAGAATTAGTGCTCCAACCCTTAAAAAGTTACAGGGAAAAAAATGTGGTGGGTAAGTTAATGCTGGCACACCCCATGTCGAAAATTCGAAAACAAACGACGGATCGAATTAGTGCTTAATTAGTGCCAATTAGTGCCGTTGAATCCAGAATTAGTGCTCCAACCCATAAAAAGTTACAGGGGAAAAACTGTGGGGGGTGCCAAGTTCACGCTGGCACCCCCCATGTCGAAAATTTTTTAAAAAAATGACGGATCGAATTAGTGCTTAATTAGTGCCAATTAGTGCCGTTGAATCCAAAATTAGTGCTCCAACCCTTAAAAAGTTACAGGGAAAAAAATGTGGTGGGTAAGTTAATGCTGGCACACCCCATGTCGAAAATTCGAAACCAAACGACGGATCGAATTAGTGCTTAATTAGTGCCAATTAGTGCCGTCAAATCCAGAATTAGTGCTTCATCCCCTAAAAAGTTACAGGGAAAAAACTTATGGGGGGTGGCACACCCCATGTCGAAAATGAAAAAACAAACGACGGATCGAATTAGTGCTTATTTAGTGCCAATTAGTGCCGTTGAATCCAGAATTAGTGCTCCAACCCTTAAAATGTTACAGGTAAAAAACTGTGGTGGGTAAGTTTATGCTGGCACACCCCATGTCGAAAATGAAAAAACAAACGACGGATCGAATTAGTGCTTAATTAGTGCCAAATAGTGCCGTCAAATCCAGAATTAGCGCTCCATCCCCTACAAAGTTACAGGGAAAAAATATATTATCTAGAATCTTATGCATGGTTCTACCAATCTATGGCTGCCAACGTTCACCTTCAATTTTTAGAATGCCAACATTTAATAATCAACATTTTAAGGCAAATGCTACAAATGTTCTCTTGGAAGGGTTCAGTTTAGTCCGTATTGTCCCTTATTAGATAAGTTAGGACACATCTGATGGAACTAATGTACGCAGATACGAACTGCCAAAATAACTATAAAGATTACATCCTTGCACCTAAATATTCTCAAATTAAGGTGCTGCAAGCGCGAGCGAGTTTCCTGCTTTTTGTTGACACTTTTTATGGATACGATTGGAGACGAAATGGGTTGACAAAATGATTTTAAATTTTAATCGTGATTAGATAAAAGACAAACTTAGGGTTATCCCTTGGTACATTTCAAATTGTTTGTTTGTTAATAATTAGTAACTAATAATGAGGGGATTTTTGGTGGAAAATTAGCTATTTTCTTGTCTCCCTGGGTGCAAAATGTGCCAAGTGATAACCCTAAGTTTGTCTTTCAACTAATCATGATTTAAATTTGAGATCATTTGGTTCACGGGTTTGGTCTCCAATCCAGTTTTGAGCAGTTTTGTTGAAAAACCGGCGCCTAATTAATGGTGCAATAAGCAAAAATTAAAAAGTTCTACTAATATACAATTAGACTGATCATGTGAAAATCCTGTAAAAGTTACACTCTTTTATGAATAAAATATCTCTCTCAATTTTCTAAAACGGAAGGGCTAGCATATGCATCACAAACCTGGCACAATGTTGTCGGCAAAACATGCGCTCCTTCTTCTTTATTCCAACGAAATGTTGAGATATTAATTATTCCACTATTATGAATGAATTATTTACCAATAAAGCACTGAGTTTTGACAGTTTTCACGTGTGTATGAATACACGAAATTTTTGTTTTATAAATTAATTAATCTCTGCAAAATTAACTATAATATTGACTGAAAATATTGAAAATACTGAGTGTGTGTTAGGAGTGAGTTCTCATAGGTGACTATTATTTTGATCGGATGTAGAGAATTACTACTACGCAGTGGATAGACCTGGACATGGACATGGTTATTCCACAAAAAAACTATTTCGAAAAAAGTGTTAGTTACATGGTTCCAGCTAGAGGTGACCGCGTGACGTGACTCACGAATTTTATCCTGAGTGTGCGTGAGTGTGCATCTTTATGAAAATGCCGTGCGTGAGCGTGCAAAGTTAATACTCACCCGTGAATCGTGTCACGCGTGATTGTACGTGACACGAGTAATGCTGTGCCAGTATTGAATAATTCTTTAATATTCCAAAGACAAGCATGAAAAATATTTTAAAAATGTATTTAATTTGCAATCTGAGAATTGTGACTTTGGGTGTGTGTGTGTTTGTTATTGTTGTGTGCCACTGCCAGCAGTACTGTGCGTGGGTATGAAAGTTTTGTTGATCTCAGCCTCCTCCAGTCCTCAAAATGAGTAAAATAAATTGATATGCGTGATTAATCGTGAGCTGTCACTGCGTGAGTGTGCATTAAATAGGAAATTGTCTGCGTGAGTGTGCGTGATCGTGCATTATTAAGGGAACTGGCGTGCGTGAGTGTGTGTGAAAAATAAAATGATTTCGTGACGTGACCCGACGTGAGTGGAAATCCACTCACGCGGTCACCTCTAGTTCCAGCTGTCAATTCCTTTCGAAGTCAAATTGTGTTTTATTTGGATTATAATGAACTGGGAATGGCTGGGTTGAAGGTTAAATATTTTTTTTTATTGATTAGAGTTTAATACGTGTATTACAGTGACGATTACAAAATCCTCATTGAAACATTATTAAAATACTGTATTTTTCTTCTGTACATATGTTACTGTAAAAGGAAAAGGAGGCTGTGCTGAATTCCTAGTTACGGCACTGTGATTGGAATCTTCAATCGTAGGCCATTTTTCATGCCTGCCATAAGATGATATTGTGAAAATACTTATTTATTATCCGTCAATCCCCAAAACTGGACAAAATGAAAACGATCTGAGAAAATGGTCGATCAGAGCTGCCACGTTAAGAGCTGCCTGCGTAAGGGAACATCACACGCACGGTCCTTACTTTTTTAATGTTGTCTTCACACAAACAGAATTTTACAAATAAGTGACCCATACTAAGTTAAAAGACTAAGTAATAAGCACTGAAGACTAAGCACTGGAGTACTTTATGACCACTGGCTCGGCCACAAAGTGTCAAATACAATTATTTTACGATAATATCATATTTAACACTTTGAGGTCGTACCAAAGGTCACATAATGTACTCCGCAGTGTGTGCGGCATTATTTAGTCACGTAAGCTTAAAATGGGTTTTTCTCTGTAACTTTTTAAGGGTTGGAGCACTAATTCTGGATTCAACGGCACTAATTGGCACTAATTAAGCACTAATTCGATCCATCGTTTGTTTTTACATTTTCGACATGGGGTGTGCCAGCATTAACTTACCCACCACATTTTTTTCCCTGTAACTTTTTAAGGGTTGGAGCACTAATTCTGGATTCAACGGCACTTATTGGCACTAATTAAGCACTAATTCGATCCGTCGTTTGTTTTTGAATTTTCGACATGGGGTGTGCCAGCATTAACTTACCCACCACTTTTTTTTCTGTTACTTTTTAAGGGTTGGAGCACTAATTCTGGATTCAACGGCACTAATTGGCACTAATTAAGCACTAATTCGATCCATCGTTTGTTTTTTCATTTTCGACATGGGGTGTGCCAGCATTAACTTACCCACCACATTTTTTTCCCTGTAACTTTTTAAGGGTTGGAGCACTAATTCTGGATTCAACGGCACTTATTGGCACTAATTAAGCACTAATTCGATCCGTCGTTTGTTTTCGAATTTTCGACATGGGGTGTGCTACCCGCCATAAGTTTTTTGCCTGTAACTTTTTAGGGGATGAAGCACTAATTCTAGATTTGACGGCACTAATTGGCACTAATTAAGCACTAATTCGATCCGTCGTTTGTTTTTTCATTTTCGACATGGGGTGTGCCACCCCCCCATTAGTTTTTTCCCTGTAACTTTTTAGGGGATGAAGCACTAATTCTGGATTTGACGGCACTAATTGGCACTTATTAAGCACTAATTCGATCCGTCGTTTTTTTTTAAATTTTCGACATGGGGGGTGCCAGCGTGAACTTGGCACCCCCCACAGTTTTTTCCCTGTAACTTTTTAAGGGTTGGAGCACTAATTCTGGATTCAACGGCACTAATTGGCACTAATTAAGCACTAATTCGATCCATCGTTTGTTTTTACATTTTCGACATGGGGTGTGCCAGCATTAACTTACCCACCACATTTTTTTCCCTGTAACTTTTTAAGGGTTGGAGCACTAATTCTGGATTCAACGGCACTTATTGGCACTAATTAAGCACTAATTCGATCCGTCGTTTGTTTTCGAATTTTCGACATGGGGTGTGCTACCCGCCATAAGTTTTTTGCCTGTAACTTTTTAGGGGATGAAGCACTAATTCTGGATTTGACGGCACTAATTGGCACTAATTAAGCACTAATTCGATCCGTCGTTTGTTTTTTCATTTTCGACATGGGGTGTGCCACCCCCCCATTAGTTTTTTCCCTGTAACTTTTTAGGGGATGAAGCACTAATTCTGGATTTGACGGCACTAATTGGCACTTATTAAGCACTAATTCGATCCGTCGTTTTTTTTTAAATTTTCGACATGGGGGGTGCCAGCGTGAACTTGGCACCCCCCACAGTTTTTTCCCTGTAACTTTTTAAGGGTTGGAGCACTAATTCTGGATTCAACGGCACTAATTGGCACTAATTAAGCACTAATTCGATTCGTCGTTGTTTTTTGAAATTTTGACATGGGGGGTGCCAGGTTCACGCACCTGAATAATTCTTCGTCTATCAATATGCTGTATATTTTCAATATTTTTTTATCATGTCTGCATATCTAGACTATTAGAGAGAGTAACTAATTTTTAAACTATTACTTTACATTACTAAAGATTGTTATACCTACTCAATTGTACACCTTATTTGAAGAATTTTACTTTTGCTGGTAACAGAGAATATGATTCCAAAACCTATTGCACAGCCTTGCCGAATAGATAACATGATCTCCATATGCCATCGTCGTCACTGCACGTAGCTATTACAACACAACATCCTGACTTACCTTCATGTCTCGCGGAGTTGAAAGTGAAAGTGATCCGTCTTCGTCGAGCTCTCGTCCAGGAATGACGCGATTGTGTGAAAGTTTTATACTAGAGACAAACACCTCGTGATATCCACCAATAACAGTTGCAGAATACACGGCGGCCTTCCGTGCCGAACGTGTCGGTGACTCACTCGAGCAAGAAGATTCCAGACTCGAGAGGAATTCGAACCAACTCGCTGGACGGACGAGTGCTCTGGCAACTGAGCTACACGCAATCATGTTCATATTATGGAGCTATAAAGACGAATATTATTTAAACTATTTAAGAGGCCTGCGTAAGCGAGCGGGAAAAGCATGGTTCGTCAAAACGATTTTTTGAAATTTATTTTCACGCTGATAAATTTAAAAAAAAATCAGACACATTACAGTCTTAATATAGCACAGATTGGAGTACTTTATGACACTTGGTACGACTTCAAAGTGTTAAATACGATTATTTTACCAAAAATATCGTATTTAACACTTTGAGGTCGTAACAGAAGTCATAGTGTACTCCAGTGTGTGGCATTATTTAGTATATTAGGCTGTATAATGGGTCGTTACTATCTGATTTTTTAAAATTTTATCAGCTTGAAAATAAATTTCAGAAAATCGCTTTGACGAACCATGCTTTTTCCGTTCGCTTACGCGTAATTAGAACTGCAGTTTTGAAATAATAATTCAATACGTTTTAAAATGAAACTTGAATGTAACCAATCTTGTAATTAACTCTTTCTTTTCTGATTTTATTAATTGTCCTATTATTTCCCAGTTTCTAATTTAATGCAAGTAGAAATCGTAGCTCAAATGGCATGCGACAATAGCAATTAATCGGTTAATTATTATAAATATATATGAAATGGTAGGATGTGTTTACTTCCTTACTATTCTCGAATTATACACGTACAAATGTAAACATGTGGTAACGTTTATTTTCCAGTCTTATACAGAAGAATATTATGAATAGAGACTGAAGATAAAGTGATAATATCAAACGTTTTTATCACCATGGACTAGATTATTAGTATACAAGACAATTGTGTCTCCACATATTGATTATTGCTGTACGATGTTATGGGGAAGAAATGACGGAGATTTAACTAAGCTTCAGGTACTACAAAATAAAAGTATGAGGATAATATTAAGATGGAATAGATATAGTAAGATAACAGATATGTTGGACACTTTACAGTTGTTGACTGTAAGGCAGAGAGTAGCTGTAAGTGTATTAGTGTTTATTTATAAAATGATTAATGGGCTTATGCCCTCATATTTAAATAATATGATTGAGTTTGTTGGTAATAATCATCAGTACAGTACAAGAAACAGTTCCGTAAATTTATTTGTTGCAAGAAGAAACAAAACAAGTAACCAAAAGACCTTGTTTTATTCTGGTTTTAGGTTGTACAATGAACTTCCGAAAAGTGTTAAAAATGAGAGCAGTCAAGTATTATTTAGAATTGAATGTATTAAGTTTGTAAAAGAAAAATTTCACTAGGATTATTATTTATTAAGAATGTTGATTTTAAAATGTCTACTGTGTAACGTATCCATTGTAATCTGACTAAAGTGTACTTAAATAGCAAATTGCTAAATAAAATATATCAATCAATCAATCAATCAACAATAATGGAATCATAATGGAATAACGTAAATATGTATTGAAGGGAACACAAAATTATACTTGAAGGATTTCGGTTAAAATTGTTAGTTATTAAAAGATTGTCTCAAGACCTGACGTGAAATTCATGCTTTATGAACTCGCACAGAATGATTGTTCGAATCTTCCAATGTCAATGTTCAAAACTCAAGATCATCCACATTCTCGTCTCAAGACAACACGTCGAAATGTCAAGGCCCGGTGGATCCTGCAGAGATTTCCAAGAAACAAGAGACGAGCAGCTGTCAAGACACATGATGTTGACGTCTATCATTCAGACAAACAGTCTCACTTATTTCTAATCATTTACTATATTATGTTTGTTATTTTATAATGGCTGTTTGGATGTGCAGAGTTTTTGGTCCCAGAGTTTTCCTGAGACTTCGGATGGCCAGATGCTTGAACACCGAAGCTGAAATCGAGCTTTCGGTACTTATTACAACTTTCAATAAAGATTGATTTCAAAATAGATAAGGTACGAGAAAAGACTGGACTGGACACTTATCTTGAATATTGAGCCAATATCGGCCAATATTAAATAGTATACCTAGGTTCCTATCCAATATCTACTAGGTACTTAGATAGTAGGTTGCACCCTCTTCCTGAGCTTCTACAGCCATACCACGTTCTCTTCACGTTCTCCTACAGCCGTTCAACCTCCTTTCACCCTCTTCCCGTCCTGCTACAGTCATTCAACCTTCTTGTCACCAATTTCACGTCCTCCTACAGCCATAGCCCCTCCTTTCCTCATCCTTCTACAGCCCTTCAAGCTGTACAACATCCTTGTCCCCTCTTCCCGCCATCCTACAGTCACACTAACTCCTTGTCACCCTCTTTCCCTCATCCTACAGGCATACTACCTCCTTGTCACCCTCTTACCGTCATCCTACAGCCAGACCCCCCCCCCCCTTGTCACCCTCTTATCGTCCACCTAGAGCCATATAACCTAATTGTCACCCTTTTCCCGTCCACCTACAGCCATACAACCTCCTGGTCACCCTCTTCCCCTCATCCTACAGGCATACTACCTCCTTGTCACCCTCTTACCGTCATCCTACAGCCAGACCACCTCCTTGTCACCCTCTTATCGTCCACCTACAGCCGTACAACCTCCTAGTAAACCTCTTCCCGTCCTCTTACAGACATACCACCTCCTTGTCACCCTCTTCCCGTCCTCCTACAGCCCTTCAAGCTGTACAACCTCGACGTCGGTCCCAGTGAGACGGCGCAACTGTCACGTGACGACGCCCTGCGCATGTACCGCACCATGTACACCCGTCCTCCCACAGCCATATACAACCTCCTTGTCACCCTCTTCCCGTCCTCCTACAGCCCTTCAAGCTGTACAACCTCGACGTCGGTCCCAGTGAGACGGCGCAACTGTCACGTGACGACGCCCTGCGCATGTACCGCACCATGTACACCCCTCCTCCCACAGCCATATACAACCTCCTTGTCACCCTCTTCCCGTCCTCCTACAGCCCTTCAAGCTGTACAACCTCCTTGTCACCCTCTTCCCGTCCTCCTACAGCCCTTCAAGCTGAACAACCTCCTAGTCACCCTCTTCCCGTCCTCCTACAGCCCTTCAAGCTGTACAACCTCGACGTCGGTCCCAGTGAGACGGCGCAACTGTCACGTGACGACGCCCTGCGCATGTACCGCACCATGTACACCGTGCGACGCATGGAGCACATGTGCGCAGATCTCTACAAGACGAAGGAGATCAGAGGATTCCTGCATCTCTACGCGGGCGAGGTCAGTCCCAGGTTCTAGCTATCCTGACCGTGGTTTATCATGATTATCACCACGGCGTTTGTTGGCATTAAGTTAGGTGAAATATCCTCTATTACTCGCGTGTCATAAAAGAAGATAATCCAATAAGAAGGCAGGGGAAAGTAAAAATTAAAATTAAAGTTAATGATTTCACAAAAATAGTAAAGCAAGGATTTACTATTTAGGGAATAAAATTATTTGGGAGTGAGGACCCAAGGAAAATGATTGCATTGACAGTTTGATGGCAATTTATGCTTCATTCAAAAGAGTGGTTTTGCATTTTGTGGAAAAGCGGATTTCTGCTTGCGTTTCTGTCAGGGTGGAGACAAAATAATGGTATTATTGGTTGAAAATAAAACACGCTTTTTGCGAAATTAATTGTTTCTTCAATATCGAAATAAAATTCAGTAGGGCATGCTGGGGCACAATCACATAAAATGATAAAGTGATAACTTTCTTGTCACCGTGACAAGAAAGTTATCATTTTACGTGATCACACCCCAGGAGTGGATATATTTGAGGACGACTATGTTTCACTATCTCTGGAAATGTTGAGTACTGTTAACGTCTAGGAAGCCGTGGCGACCGGCATGAAGGAAGCCATGCGACCCGACGACAGCGTCATCACGGCGTATCGCTGCCACTCGTTCGCCTACCTGATGGGATGCGAACCCAAGGCCATCATCGCCGAGCTGATGGGCCGGGTGACGGGCTCGTCGCTGGGCCGAGGAGGATCCATGCATCTCTACGCTCAGAACTTCTACGGCGGCAACGGCATCGTGGGCGCTCAGGTAGCTGGACGTTATTGTACACTCACTCGGCCCAAGTAGTAACCATAAGGAATTAATCTGCATGAATGTTGGTCAAGTTCTTTGACAATCAATCCCTGTTATTATCAATGTATGAAATGAGAGCTGGGGTGCGATCACATAAAGTGAGAATATCTTTGTCGCAGTGACAAGCTTCTCATCTTACCCAAGGAGGCCGTGAATAACAATGAGATGAAAAATTTGTCACGCGACAAAAAGTTCTCATTTTGATCACACTCCTGACCTGCTTATGTGAGAGGAGATCTCATTAGTCCTGTTGTTCAAATCTCATATTTTCAGTCATTCCGATTGAAAGATGATTGTTTTTCATTGGTCGACTGATCTTTTATGTTATATTTGTTCGTACGTGATTTTTTAAATCATTTTACTTTTTTTTTTAAAGTACGTAGGAATGTATATTATCAAAACACTCCCATAGTATCAATGAAATTTCATGCAAATATTTGTTTCAACACTGAATAACTGTCCAAAATTAGTCTTGATATATCTATACATTACTCAGGTACCTAATATGCTTATATCTCGTACAGAACGTACTCTAGCCACTGTTGCGCAGGTCCCGCTAGGCGCCGGCGTCGCGCTGGCCTACAAGCTGCGCAAAGAGAGCCGCGTGTGTTTCGCGCTCTACGGAGACGGAGCGGCCAACCAGGGCCAAGTGTTCGAGTCGTACAACATGGCGGCTCTCTGGTCGCTGCCCGTCGTCTTCATCTGCGAGAACAACGGCTACGCCATGGGCACGTCGACCAAGAGGAGCTCGGCCAACGACAGCTACTTCACGAGATGCGAGTACATTCCCGGCATCTGGGTGAGCCGTCCGTCTCTCTTTAGTCTTGGCATTGGCAGTAGCTCTCCGTTAGGGAGTGGCAACTGCTACAGCGGCAGCGCTGAATGTTTTTGTCAATGTTGAAGCCTTGCTACCATATTCTGACTTGATAAAGACATATTATATAATCAGTTTAATCTGGTAATTTCTACAATTTAAAATCCGATCCACATTAGAAGCATATTGCTGTGCTGCGCCAAGTATCCCTGCAAGCTGGTAAAACGTAAGATGACTTCAGTTGTCAGGCTAGAAATTTGACTTTGGCACGTTATCCCAGATTTGTCTTTTTACATTGATGACTGCATTTTGTATCCTGAACAAAAAGAGCAATTCTCAATTGTCGGAAATTGTTGAATTTAATTCCAATATTTTTGCAATGTTTGTAGGTATAATAAAATAATAGTTTGGCTTTTTAATTCCGATGCTTCAATGTCTGCTACTCCTTGTTTTTCTAGAGGAAAAATCAATCGCCACCAACAAATTATTGAGATGTGCTGCCGAAAGGGTTGGGGGGGGGGGGGGAGGGGGGGCAAGCTTTTGATATCAGGAAAAGTGAACAGCTTTGCTTTAGTTTAATTTTCTAAGCAAGTTGCCTCTCAAAACGTCACAAAATTGTTTCCAAAGTGTCAAAAAATCGGGTTAATTAAATTGAATATATTGTTTAAAATTGAATTCTTGCTCGACGGCCCAAGCGATGTGCAACGATGCGCAGGTGAACGGCATGGACGTGGTGGCGGTGCGCGAGGCGACGCGCTTCGCCATCAACCACTGCACGGAAGGCCGCGGTCCGCTGATCATGGAGATGAACTGCTACCGCTACTACGGACACTCCATGGCCGACCCGGGCGTATCGTATCGGACGCGAGACGAGGTGGCGGCCGCGCGGAAGACCAGAGATCCCATCGTCTTGTTCAAGGACATCATCGTGGCCAAGGGGCTGGCCGAGGAGGGGGAGATGGTGGTATGTGTGACAACTTCTACGTCGATCTTGCACAGAATTTGGCTCGGGCGGTGAAAGGCTGGATTGTACTCTGGAGGTACAAAGCTTTTAATTTTTGTACCGTTGGCGTTTTATCATGATTGGTAGAATAAGTCTTCTTACGTACCTAATTTTAAACCCATTTCACACAATCTAGGGCTCTGCACACGTGCAGTGTAAAATTTTTGTCACCTTAGCGACTCTCTGCACGAACAGGACCGAGTTGCTGAACAAAAAGTTGATAGTCTGAATTTTAGCCTTTGAGATTGAGAGCTTCTACCAGACTTCAATGCTAAAATTCAATTTTCAAAATTGAATATCTTGGAAACTAGCTGGTGATATTTATGTAATATTTGGAGTCAGCACAATTTAATTACGATATTTTAGAAATATTAAATTTTCCATGGAGTTTTGTAATGGAGACTTTAAGCAAACAGACAAACCTTTTAATGAAGATATGGACTAATTACATTTACTAAATAGTATTAGTACTATGTGTTGATATGTAGATCAACTAAATGCAATGATTGCAGGACCTGAACAACTCGATCAAGAAGGAGATAAACGCCGCCGCGGAGGAGGCTCGCGCGGACCCGATGCCCGACGTCTCCACCCTCGCGCAAGACGTGCTCGTTAAGCCGCTGAGGCCCATCGTGCGCGGCACGCTGCACTGGCAGACACACGCGCATCAGAGCTCCAACAGACTCATCAACAAGTTGACGTAATAAAACACACGTGTTAACAGTACTGCAGCGTTTTAATATCAATTTACATATCTACATAACACGAAGGTGGCCAAATCATAAACACTACGCAGTGGCATTGGGTCTGCTGGATCTTTGTTGATTATTCAATCTATTCAACAGTTAGAGAGTTTTATTACAATCTTACGTTTTACAATTGAAATGACAGTAATTTATTATTATTAATTGTTGTTTATAGGTAGGTATCAACAACATAATTAGGATTCCATGTGTGATAAATTATATACCTACTCATAATTTAATGTAAACATAAAACTGTTACATTCTTATGTAAATTTCAAAAGACCTAAACAGACCCAATTATAAACAATTGACAGAAAGTAGGTATTTGTGTATTTCACCAAATACTACCATCATACAATAAAGATTAGGTATTGCATGCATACTAACCAGCTAATACTAACATTGAAAAATTACTAACTAGGTAGGTAAGGTACCTATGGATATTATTGTAAACCTGTAAATCCATACATCTACGTGGATAAAATAATATCTTTAAGTAGGTAGGTAGGTAATTTACTACAACTAGAAATAATGGCTTATTGCATCCACTTTGGAAGATGCATATATTTTAGAGAATTCTGGTTACAATTCTTTGCCATGTTTTGACCGATCAAAGATTTAATGAACAATTTACGATTTAAAAGTATGTTCCCAATTCCCATCTTTGGTCAGTTTGAAAATAATTATTGATTTCAATTTAATTTCATACGAGTTACGACATTGAAAAAACTGAGATCTGCTAAAAAACATAACACAGAAGAAAATCCCCAAAATAACGCATAACCCACTAATTGAAAATAACACACGACGATCAAAACAAGCTTGTAAATCTGGTACCACAATATAATTTAACATTTCAACCAGGAATGTAATAGAGAGTTATCATCTACATAGCACGTGTGAAACATCTGTGCAGAGAATGCATATCGGTAACATTAGACATGGTGTACAATTCCATCCAACACATGTGATACAAATATTGCCGCAGAAGTTCTAGGCCGAGAGAGATCGTGCGTTCCATTCACATCTATCTGACTACAGATTTAAAGCTATGTTTACAGTTTGATCAACGCCCATGCGCCGGAGCGCTGGCAGTCAAGGTAAATACTAAAAAGATAAACCACGCGTATCTTTTAGTGCCAGCGCATAGGCTTGTCAGAGTTACGTTGAACTGTAAACATAGCTTAATGATTATGTTTTAGATTGACAAAGTTTGAAGATCAGGTTAGTTTATTTTACAGTCAGATCATTTATTGTACTAATTAAAGCCAAACTCAAAAGTTCAACTTGCCCGTACCACAGTTTCAAAGCTCTTTGACAACAACCGATCCATAGACAAATGAGTGCCATCTTTTATTTTTATAGAAGAACTTCCTTAAAATAAATTCAGTATTCATAAATGAAAATAGGAAGGTATGTGATTAGAAATGTCCCTGCATAAGCTCCGCATTACAGCGCGATGACGACATCTTGCTTGCTTTTGATACGAACCCCAACGTCTTAAGCCACCGACCTTGTTATTTCTTCATGAGCCTCGTCATGTCCTTGTTCTGTTTCATCAATGTGACGTCCGCCTTCTCGGTCTTGTCGGTGATGTTGTCGAGCAGGTCGTTCTGCGCCTCGATCTCCTCGCTCAGTCCGATGCCGAGGCCCTTGAGTCGAGACAGCGAGTCCGCCATGTCCACGAGGTTGCGGTCGAGCTGTTCGGCGAACGGGTCCGAGGACACGGGCTTCGGGTTGTACTGACGAGCTGAGAGCGCTGAGATACGATACGAGTTTCATTAACTTGGAGTCACAACTGTACAGGTCATAGCCTAGTTACCTACGGTCGGTGACAAGACAGGCAAAGATGAACCCAGTTTAACATGGCCAGGTCTAGGCTGGCCGGCCTATACCAGAGTGGGTTCATCTTTGCCTGTCCCCGACCGTAGCAGGTGGTTACTTGAAACTTTTAACATCATAAAATGTAGAATTCATTACAAACAATAAATTCAATCTGCAACCAATCAAAAGATTTTGCTTAACAATATATTAGGTACTTAACAATATAACAATATACTTAAAACAATATGTTTGACAATTTACAATAAAATAAAATAATTATATTATTATCTAGGTATTTAATCTCTGGTAGGTATTTGATAGTTGATAATGATGGAAAATAAAATTGCACACCCAAATGGGATCAGAACCCAGATTCTTCGGGAAGGTGCCACTTGGTAGCCTAGCTTAACTACCTAGTAAAGCATAGGGTTGATAACCCGAAAGATCTGGATTTGAATTCTGGTTGGGGTGTCCGTTGGCTCCTTTTTAGTTTGATAGGGGCAGGACCGTGCCATCGGTGTGACCTGGGCAGTGCAGGCAAACAGCTTACAGAAAAGTGATCTACAAACTACAATAATTATAACACAAACATCCTCTGACTATTGAAAAGTATTGATCTAAGACTGAATAAGGGTTACTCTCACTCAGCTGTACTCACTAGCTTGATCTCCTCCGTACGATGCGCCAGGCTCAGGCCGTGATTGGCTGACAGTTTGGGCCAATGGACTGTCCGAGAAACTTGGTCCACTCGATTCAGTTGTCACTTTACTAGGAGTTGGGACTTTATCCGCAGATCTGCCACTCAAATAGTTCTTGAAGCTTCCGAATACACTCTGCAACCAATGAGATTTGCTTTGTATTTCATTGAAGAATCAAATGAGAAGAATTTTGTAACAGGCTGTGACACGAATTAAACTGGCTCACCTTAATTCCTTGGATATGTTTTTGGCTGACTCTCAGTGTTGAATTAATCTCATCTAGACGTTTCTCCGTGCGCTCTAGCTGTTCTCGTTGATGAAGCAATTCCTGAAACAGCCACCAAACTGGTCAGTTAAGAGCTATTCTGATTAAAGCAATATGACTCATCATCATACGGAACAAAGATGCAAGATCCTACCTAGAAGGTAGGTAGGTATACCTAGGTAGGTATGTAAAAGCTTACCTCAGCAGTAGCGACTCCGATTTGTTCCGATTCTCTAAGGACACCTAGTGATCGCTGGGACGATTCAAGCGTTCGGTTTTCAATCTCCCTTCTTTTCTCATAAAGCTGTTGAAGTCTTTCTTGTTGTGGATCTGTTCCCCGATTATAATTGCTTGAGGAATATCCTTGATAATTGTTTCTAGATCCTTGCAAGAATGTGTCATCATCCACATCTTCTTCTTCAGCAAAGAAAGAAGCTTTAGGGTTACTTAGATAATTATGAGCCATTTATGAAATATAGAATTATGAAAGATACTAGCCACAATAATTTACGTGAACTATGACTAATTAGTGCCTAAATAATGAATAAAAAGCAAACGCACACAGCTGTCACAATTTCATGGAAATTAGCAAATCACGCACGCCCCCTGCGACTGCGAGAGAGCAAGTGCAGGCTAACCAACCAAATAAACTGAAAACTTCGTCGGCGGACGGCGTTCTCGTTCCTAACTTCTCTTCATTCGTTCATTTGTCAATAATTTCGGAAACGTCAAAACGTTTTATTTTGTATTAAATTAGTCCCTAAGTAGGTGTGTAAGCAATGACATCTGTTAATATGAACGAAGACGATCGAAATATGTTTGATAAAATGGCACATGCCATTGAAACACATAAATTAGGGGTTCAGGTATGATAAAATTGTTTGATTGCAGTGCACATAACCTAACTATTCTCCAGCTGGCCCGGCCTAAACTTTGTTTTGTTTCAGTATGGAGCTTATTCTGTGGCACTGGTAGGATTAGCTGTTGCACTTCGAAGTGTCCGACCGGTAAGTACATTGAGGAGTAGTCGACAGCATAAAGTTACGGCAATAAGATTTAATTTAAATTACAGATTTCATACTACCTACCTGGCTCGGCCAACCCACTGATAACAAAATACACATCGTTATTTCATTCTTTGTTTACAGTTCAAACGATTTACATCCCCTGCACAATTACCAGCTTCTTTTCTTGCGGGGCAAATGCGCTTGAGTGGACGCGTCCTCCGAATCGAACCTTCGTCCGGCACCGGCCCCACGACGCTGATTGTCAACCACTTCCCCGTGATATCTCTCCGTCGTTTGACCAACGACGGCCTCCCTGTTCAGATCGCTAGCATTGATCTCTCGTCCAACGGCATCTCGTGGCTTCAACATGTAATCGTTGGCAAGAACATCAACTTTACGCTATTGAAAGCACATCCGCAATCCGTCAGCTGCATAGTTAATTATCAGGTTTGTTCATTTGATTATTCTTTAATAATAATCAATCCACTGGTTCCATTGCAATGGGTCAGGGGGTGGGTGTTCCCACTAACACTAGGGCCACAGGACTCCTGGAAACTGGCTGGGCACGCCTGGCGTCTACTCATCTTCTTCCTCTTCTTTCTCCACATCCACTTGGTCAACAAACTGCCTCCACCTTGTTCCGTCCTCCCACTGTCTCTCAGCCTCCAACTCACTCCGACTTCCTCCTCTCTCCTACACATCCTCCTTAACACCTCCAATCCACTTTTCTCTTGGACAAAATATATTTGGAAACATTTTCTACTTACTTACTTCTACTTACTTTCATCGTTACTTGACACTAAATGATTTTTATGCTCTAAGGGTAAATTTTTAGAAACTTAGTAGGTATTGTAATTTCAACCTTAGGACCTTAGTGGTGAGGAGCAATAAGATAACAAATCCAAAACAGTGTTTTTACTAGAATCCAGGGGCTGGATTCACAAAAGGTTTTAAGCCCTATACCGGCATAACTTTATACCGGTATAGCATCAAACCTCCCAATAACTCTATTACCATGATATTATCTTGCTAAAACTTAGTGTTTTATTATGTTAAAAGGCGATCTGAACAATTATATTCATAAAGATATGCCGGTAAAACATGGAATTAGCTAATATCAATATTAGATTTTTTGGTCATAAAGTTATATTTCTTTGTGAATCCAGCCCCAAGGCATTAGGTACTTAGTATTAGGAGGAAAGCAGAATCTAAATTGTGTTACTGTGCTTACAGCTAATGACCTATATCAATCAGTCTGTCTTTGCCTTGTATAGAAACGTGACATCGGCGTGGATGTGGTCTCATTGGGCTTCGCTTCGGTCTCGGCCATCGAGTTCAGCCTGGAGAAGAACCCACGCTACCTGGCGTACTACAAGTCCCTGCTGGCCGCCGAGAACCGCGCCGAGAAGCGTGGCGTGGGAATGTGGCACGGAGAGACGACTCTCGCCTATCAGATTTTAAATCGAGTCAACAAGCCCATCAAATCTGTCTTTCAGACTATCAAAAATCAATTTGTAAGAAGAAAAAGCATTCAAATTACAACATAATCATGCTATTGTACTTTGATTCATTTGTATCTAGTTTGCTTTCAGTATAACATAAGAATTCAGCAGCCAATATTTATTTTAAAATTTAAAATTTAATTATAGTTTTTCTTTTCGGAGATAAACAAAATGAGCAGTTAGAAAGAATGACAATAATACCTGTAACAGACATAATAGGGCTTCGTTTTAACTTTTAACAATTGGGCTGTCCAGGTCTCGGTGTGTTACCAAGATTGTGACAAAGTCAAGTGTTGGACAAATAGAGAATTAAAATGTATTCACTGTCAAATGGGTATAAGTTACTACACTACTGCTGGAGTCAAGTGCACACTTTTTTTAAACAGTTGATTAGGACTATATTGCCATGGCAACAACCAATGACATTCCTTTCATAACCGTTTAAACTTAACTAGGTAATCGTTTAATAGAGTATTAAAAAACCAGTAGTTAAGTTTAAAGTGATTGCTTATGGAATGTCATTGGTTGTTGCCATGGCAATCGAGTCCAAATCAGTTGTTCAAACTTTAAACTTTACAGTACATGGAAAACTACTGGCCATTAAAAATAAACGGTTTTTATTGAATTAAATAGCCGGTTATAATTTTAGAATACTTATTTGACAAATGATTATAAATCGAAGACATACAAAGACTGCTTTAAGGAGAAGACATAATCTGATTCCGACTAGCAACTTTCGGTTAAGCAATTTGGTTCTGCTCGTGTGCAGTGTTACTTTAGGACGAAAAAGTGACTTTGCATGTGTATAAAGATTTCAAGTTGTATTAAAGATATTCTATGGTTATTAAATTCATATTCAAATGTGTGCTTCTGCCTAAAATATAACTCCGACTTAAACAGCACTCAGCAGTGGTTCGAAATTAATCGTACCTAGAGTGAATTATATTTAATCGAGTGTTTAATAAAATAACGTTTTAAAGGGGTATCACATCACATCTGTTTTTCAACTCACTACGCATTGTGTCATAAAACTGAGAATACTCCGCTAACTCTAATGTTTTCTCGCTACTTCATTCTTATGTTTTACAGAGAGCAATAACACAGAAGTTGTGGCAATGCAGTTGCATTTCCTATTTAGTAAACTTACTAGTCCTCTTTGTCTTTCAGCAAGAGTAACATTTTCATAGAGGATTTATATTTTTGAGACTTGGTGGAAGAAAAGAAAGAAAATAACTTAATTTAAAATACATAACCATAAGTGTTTATATATTGTTTTTCTCGTGGTTCGTCGCACCAGTTAGCTATGTGTGCTCGAGTACAAGGAATAATATTTAGTAATATTTTACAAATGTACAAAGTTATTTAGTTCAGTGACAAAGAATTAATCAGCAAATATAATGCTGGAATGTATCATATTCATTATAGTTCTGAAAGTGTCAAATGACGAAAGTGCCTTACATCTCTATCATTTGCTCTGAATTGTTAGTAGTTCTGCTTCTAACCAGTCCTTGGGTCTGGGACCATAATGACATTTGCTTGTTGTTACATTATTTGTGATTTATAATTATGTTATGGTAGCTCAAGAAGTTAATAAATACTAATAATTTAATTTTACATCTCTGCTTAATTTTGTTCTATCCTTATCCCATTTTCAGTACATTTTATCATTTGGAATGACATTGATTATTGATTTTCACAATAATCTTGAGATAATGGAATATGCATTTTATTGTGAATACTCAAATAATAATAATAATAATAATAATAATAATAATAATAATAATAATAATAATAATAATAATAATAATAATAATAATAATAATAATAATAATAAAAAAATTATTCCAAAGCCAAAGGCAAATTAGCTCCATACTGATATAATCCGCAATCATCTACTTGCGGACACATATTTTGCGCATGAGGCTCTCAAGATGCCGTTTAAATTAATAAATGAATACAAAAAAATTAAAAACCTTTTTTTTGTATAGGTTTTTGTTTGCAAATCTCAGATTGGAATACTGAGTTTGACTGGACCTTGACGTATAAGTAGTATTTGCAGACTCTCTAGTATTTGTCTTCAAAATTTTATGTTTTGAATGAACATATTATAGAGAGCATGGGACGGCATTTTTTATTGTTGGGTAGGCGCCTACCCCTTGCGCTGACTCTGAAAGAGAGTTCCCTAATTGAAGATCTTGACCACAATGAACTTAACAAAGAATTCGCCTGTTTTATTTTAATACGACTCCGAAGGAATTTCATGTCAGCTAAAATGTTGAAAACAAATAAAGGTAATGGTCGTGTCACTAAATGACAAGTGATCATAACACAGTGAGTTTACAAAACATCCATCGGGGGGAAGAACTTGTAAAACTGATTACTTGCTTGAAAGAGTTCAAGGTAAATGTGAAGCTATAAAAGCATGAATCACAGGATCCTCCGTGACATTTAGACATTCAACTTATCCATCTCGTCAAGCTGAAATTCGTCTACCAATCATGAAGATCAGGCTCTGGATCGGCGTGGTCGTCTCTTTGCTGATTGTTGAACAGGTACCTAAGTCAAGTCAGCACAAGATTCTCAGTGTAGATGGGAGTATAAAGATTCTTGGAGGAGCAGTGAATGTTGTAATATCTTTTTGATTTCTTCGTGATTTATTTAAAAATGTAAAATGATTTTTGGTTGCTAAACCATGGGTTGCATTGCATAGATAATCAGTTGGGAATTCAATATTTCAATAGTCTTTATTTTTCCTTTTCTTCATGGGATTTTCTTAAGTTCTGTTAGCTTCTTATTATTTCAAAATGTAATTGCTATGTTTTGTCTCGTCAACAGATCAGCGCAGCACCCTGCCCCTGCTCTGTATGCGCAGGCAATGGCGGCCAGGACATATGCAGCTGCACGGAGCAAGTGGTGAGTCAGAGTATTTATAACATAAAAAAACACTCCGTGTAAAAATACCAGCCAAGTCTCTTCAACTATAAAAAAAATAGAATAAATCTAAAAATTCAGCACTGAAAAGTAGTGATATCAAAAAATGAGCCAAGTCAAAACTTAATTTTAAAAACCAAAATATACTTGGCGCATCGTGTATATAAATAGTATAGAAGCATATGCCAAAAATCAAATGTACCTACCTAATAGGTATAATAATCCTAATAGGATGGATTCTATCAACAAGTAAGAAAACTTGTTTGGAACAAAATGCTCCCACTCAAATTTAAATTGGTATTATTTAAGCAATATTATTTACCAATTTTAAGTTATGGAGCGGCTACTTGGAATATTGGGTGGAAAGAGGAAAGTATGATTCAGGCGGCTGAAATGAAATTTGTGAGAGCTATGTGTGGAGTATCAATGTTGGACCGGATACGAAGTAATAAGTTAAGAAAGGAAGTTGGAGTGGAGCGATTGAAGCACACTATTGGAAGAGATAGATTAAGGTGGTTCCGAAAATTGAAGATGATGAAGGATACAAGATTGGCCAAAATAGAGTTTGAAAGAAATGACAATATGAAAAGAAAAGTTGGTAGACCTCGTACAAGATGGTTTGAACAGATAAAACAAGACATTGTAGATCGTGGGGTAAGTTGGGAGAGTGTGAAGAACCAAGAACTGTGGAGAGAAAAGGAGAAATGGAATGAGTTAGTGGATAGAAAGGAAGTAGAGACGAAAGAAAGCAGTGTAGAAAAAGATGTGGATGAAATGGAAAATTGGAGAGAAGAGGTTGAGATGTGGACAGAAGAAGATGAAATGGATTTTGATGAAGAACAAGCAGAAGGAGAAGAGGAGGAAGAAGAAGAAATTGAATAAAGTAGATTAGATTTAGAATTAGAATATTGTATTATGGTAAAAAGTGTGACAGGCTTGGCCAGCCGGCATTATATTGTGTACTTATGTTTTGTGGCCTATATTTTTGTGAGCGATTTTTCCCACTCCAATTTAATTTGGAAGGGTGCATTTATGTATGCTCTGTGAAATAAAAAAAAAATACCTATAATGCCCTTAAAAACGATGCGCCAAGTATATTTTGGTTTTTAAAATTAAGTTTTGACTTGGCTCATTTTTTGATATCACTACTTTTCAGTGCTGAATTTTTAGATTTATTCTATTTTTTTTATAGTTGAAGAGACTTGGCTGGTATTTTTACACGGAGTGTTTTTTTATGGGGATATCACTTATTTTTTTAGTTTATTTACACAACTTGTAACACACATCGGAGCAACAATGACTAAATACTTTTAAAAAATACGCCATTTCCGAATTGGTTAATACGAAAAATTGTGTTTGGTGCTTAAAGTGATATTCCATGAAGAATTGCGAAAGCTTCGTTCCAATCAGTCCAGCCGTTTTCGAGATATGGTATCACTTCCGGTTTTCAAAATGGCGACTGAAATAACTGCCACCTAGAATTTATTTCTATAAATGTTATGTATCATTATAAGCCTTCTGAATATGTAGTTATTGTAGTAAGAGGTCATTAAAATCTAGATCTTCATTTTCATGACGTCATTTCCGGTTTCGGTAATAGTACATCTCTACTTTAACTACTGATATTCCATATAGACGACCGTCTGAATCATTTGGCGCTAGTTTTATTCCGATCGGTTTAGCCGTTTTCGAGATATGACGTCACTTCCGGTTTCAAAATGGCGACTACCGGTTGGTTTTATAAAAAGGCACCTCAGACGCCAAAAGTGCACATGTGGTAAAAATTTCAGATCGATCGGCTAAGCCGTTTAGGCTGTGGCGGTGATAGCGGTGTTTCCTGGTATCATCTGAATCATCATCTAAAGATCAAAGTGGTGTAATTTCACTGTTTTCTCGGCCCTCTAGCTCGCAAATGGTATAGCCTATTGTTCCCAAATTTGGTATATGTGGTGGGGTGGGCCATAGCTCAAAATTAAGATATTTTACAACAATGTGAGATTTGATAATGATGGAAAATTTAGTGAATCTCTCACTTAGGGATGGTGTTTTGGAGGTAACCTGCGAAATAAAAACGCGCACCCCGACTGGGAATCGAACCCAGATCCTTCGGGTTTTGGTGTTCCAAAACACCATCCCTAAGTGAGAGATTCACTAAATTTTCCATCATTATCAAACAATCCACTCGTAGCTCAGAAGTTTGAGCATAGCCATTCGAGAGAGATGTATTCACGTTGTCAAAGGAAGTCGAAGTGCTTCAGTCTTCGTGTATAGGTTAGATACTCGGACTCGCAAGAGTTGTATGGCAACCCAACCTGCTGATTAAGAATGCGTCCCGATAGCTTAATGGTTAAAGCATAGGGCCGGAAACCCGAAGGATCTGGGTTCGATTCCCAGTCGGGGTGCGCGTTTTTATTTCGCAGGTTACCTCCAAAATGTGAGATTTTCCAATTTTATGATCCAGTAGGCCGAAAATGCCATGTTGTTGCTTACAGTAAAAGTAGTTGGTCTGGCTCCTCATTTTATTAGGCATTTACGGTATGTTGAGTCAGTGTGAGTGTACAGTACGACTTGGCTGGGTGGAGCGACCGCTCCACTAGATATGAAGTGAAGTATTTGTTTGAAAAACTATAGAAAAACACTAGAGAGAACGCGTTCATAGCGAGTCTTCAAGCTTCTCTTTCAGATTATTTATCAGTACAATTTGGGTAAAACCAAGGGACTGATCTTGATAGAAATCAATAGGTAAACGAACAGATTAGTAATTAATCTTTGTGACAAAATTGCTCTGTTCCGTTACTCATTTCAATTTGATGCGAAAAGAACACACCTCAAAAAAGAGAGGTCGAGCCTATACGTTTCAAATAGAGTGCACTGCTTGGCGTCTAATGCATGTTGCATGTCCTAGGTACGACCTCCGCCTCCACAGATACTGCCACGACCGTGTTCCCACGCCCCAGCGCCCCAGTATCAACCGCCCCAGTACCAACAGCCCCAGGGGCCCACTTACACCCAGCCCCCTGCACCAGAGTACAAACTGCCACAACTGCCTCAACTGCCGCCGCTGCCAACTTGCTCCTGTCAGAAGACATACGTAAGTGCAGAACTTGGCAAGTGCTAATAAGTACAATCTTATAGTTGATTCTTACATTAATTATCTGCTAATCTTGATTTCTTTTACAAGATTTAGAAATTGTTTTTATTTGTAATAACTTTTAAAATTCGGCATCTATTTCGAAATTTTACTTTTGGTTGTTTTATTATTTGCTTTTTTTGATTTGTTGATTTGAAGTATTTTTTTTTAATTACATTTTTGATATTTTTTATTTTAATACCTACAGGCATGACTTAGATTTTTATTTGACATTCTAGGCTCGTCGATCAGCGACGTGTCTAGAACCCGGCGCCCCACTTGGCATCCTGGGCCTACGTAATCTCCTCCTGCCTGCACAGCCGCCCCCGCCCACTGACGAGCAGGTCGACGACATCGTCAACTATTACCAGCAGCAGTTGGGGGGCGGCGCAGAGGCCGCGGCCCTCGTCAACTACTTCCACCAACAGATGGAGCCCGGCGAGACGCAAGAGGAGAGGAGGCGGAGGACGGCGAGCGAGCATCAACCTCCTGGGACGGGAAGGGCGGTTGACGTAACACCGGAGGAGAGGAGGACGAGGGCGGCGAGCGAGCATCAACCCCCTGCCGCCAGAACGAGGAGGGCGGCTGACGAGGAGCATCAGGGTGAGAAGCGACAGGTGTACGAGTACGACTCACCGCCTCCTGCCATGGTGAGACCGCGTGAGATGTTGCCGATAGATCCCGTCAGCAGGACGCTGGCGAAGATGATGGCGAAGAAGGCGCAGCAGAATGTCAAGGACGGACTTCTTGCTTACGGCGCGGTCAACCCCATTGACGGGGCGATTATTAAGGTAAGTGGACAAGAGTATGCGATGAGAGGGACTTTTTGTTTGGAGGTGCTTAAGGGGATTCTAGGGGGATATGAGATTTTAATTTCAGGGCAAATATTGTAAGAAGATGTCATCTGAGATCGATATTTAGCAAAATCAACCCATTTTGGAAAGTCAAAAAAAAAACCGGGACGATCCAAACTGGTCAAAGACGATTCACAGAAAAAATCGGAACTAAATAACCGTTGAACATAGCGACCTGAAACTTGGCATGTATAATCATAATACATATACCTATGAAATGTCGACGTCCTTTTTCGGTATTTTAATTGCAATTTTTCTAAAATAAAGTCAGTATGTACCGGAAATTTCGCCTATTTATTGGTGCCTGTGGCCAGGTAAGATATCAAGTTATTAACAAAAAGAGCGTCGACGTTCTCTTCGCATTTTCATAACGAAGACAACGAGCCTACTTGCAAGTCTGTTGAGTGTAAATTGCGGTCTGTGCGATTTTTTTAATGAAACAGCAATATTTCGTAAAAAAAAAATCGGGACCAAAATATTGATGTCGAAAAAGGTCAAGTGGGTTGTAGAATCACTAATAGAATGAGGAAAATACATTATCTTCTTCTTATGAGCAATTGTTTGGCCAATTTCGTGTTTTTGAGCGAGCGAAGCGAGCGTCTCCTTTTGGCTCCTTTGGCACGGACCTCTGTTTTTTTTTTTTTTTTTTTTTTTTTTTGGCTGCTAATAGCCGATACACAGGTCGCACCGTTTCACCGATCGATCTGAAATTTTGCACACATGTAAAACCAACCTTCTCTGTTTGCAGACCCTAATTTTTTTGAAATCCATTCATTGGTTGAAATTTAAATAAACATCTCCTGATAGGCCGAAAAATGAAAATGGACTTCGACAAATGTGATCGACCTTATATTTTGCATGGTCATTAACACCAACATTGTCTCTTATTTTACAAATTTTCAGCCAAATCCTCCCATTGGTTAAAATTTAAAAAAATATTTCATGTGCTTTTTGAAATTTTAACCAGAACCGTTTGACCGATCATTTTAAAATTTTGCATGGTCATCGGGTCCAACATTATCTGTATTTTTGACAATTTTCAGACTAAACTGTGTTTAAATTCAAAAGTTATCGACAGTTTAAGGATATTTTGCGTGTTGGCTATCATATTTCTCGAATTTCATATTTCACGGAATCTTTGAATCTTCACTTCAAAGTTGTTAGAGCAGAAACTTTCAAACGTATTATGAAACTGATATGACCGTTTAACATTTTTTTGAACGAGATCCTGTGATTTTTGGAAATTAACAAGGAATCGTTCAATCATAAAGGTTCAATCGATCAACTTAAAACTTTGCGTGGTTATTGGGACCAATATTTTAGGAATTGTTGGAGATTTTCATACAAATCTGTGACGAAATTCAAGAATTATTGGCTTTTAAGGACATTTTCGATAAACATAATTTCGGTTCGAGGTGTTGCGCGTTATCCGTGCTCGCTCATCAACGCGTTACTCAGAGCGTTTTCCTAGTATAAGTTTAGTCACGTGGTACCGCTGTTCTGTAACTAGGATAATGGTGACGGATGAATGATTGTGATGATGATCATGAAGATTAGCTATAAGAATGGATGGTGGAACGGAGGGTGTTGTGGCCTATTAGTAGAGGACCTTCCCGGCATTTGCCTCTCGAGTCTCGAATGAGGAGAACCGCGAAAGAGATTCCGTTCGGGACGAGGATCGCGGCATAGAAGAAATGATTTGATTCTTTATTCTGGTCGCGGAGATCAATTGCTCTGTGTGGAAAAAAACAATCATAGGTACCACTGTTTACACGAATTATAATTATTTTTCATTTTAAATTTGTGGGCATCTTCCATTTTCTTACAGTTTTAATAATTTTCGATCCTTCATTGTCGTCGTGACTTCACGTCATATTCATCAGTCCGTGTTGAATTGTCTCAATGTTGATAGCGACCAACTGTGTTTGTGTTCAGAAAACTCTCGACGTGAACGAGGAGGGACTCCACGACTACGTCAGAGCCGTGTTCCAGCTGCACGCGCCTGCGCAGAGCGATGACGTCTACGCGCAGCCGTCACAACAGCTGCCGTATCAGCGACCAGACTCGTACCAGGACTTCGGTGAGTCGTCCTGATACACGTCCTGATACACGTCCTGATACGTATACATGTCGGCACGAAGCAATCGCTCACATTAACCAGATGAAAATAACTGATCGATAGATCGATCGATAAAAAAGAGCCAAAAGGAGTCGCTCGCTTCGCTCTCTCAAATAAGTAATAACATGAATCTTATTCTTGTCTGTTACAGGATATGGCCCAGTGGCTAACAAAGAACCAGAATTCTTCAGACAAGGTCAGCTAGCCCCAGATCCCCAGTCCCAGGGCTATCCTGGTTACTCCAACAGCCAGCCCCAGCAGCCCCAGGAATACAACAACCCACCTGTACAGTCACAAGGATACGACAACAGTCCGCATCAGCAGCCCCAGGAATACAACAGCCCGCCCCAGCAGCCCCAGGAATACAACAGCCCACCTGTACAGCCACAATACATCAACAGCCAGCCCCAGGAATCTTACGGCAACCAGCCCCAGGTTTATCCAGACAGTGGACCCATGCAACAGGGTCCCATGTATCGGCAATACCGCCAGAGCGAGGACGAGCCCCAGAGCCAAGATCCAGAGCCCCAGAGCCAAGATCCAGAGCCCCAGAGCCAAGATCCAGAGTTCCAGAGCCAAGATCCACAGTTCCAGAGCCAAGATCCAGAGTTCTTGAGCCAAGATCCACAGTTTCAGAGCCAAGACCCACAGTTCCAGAGCCAAGATCCACAGTTCCAGAGCCAAGATCCAGAGTTCCAGAGCCAAGATCCACAGTTCCAGAGCCAAGATCCAGAGCCCCAGAGCCAATATCCACAGTTCCAGAGCCAAGATCGAGAGTTCCAGAGCCAAGATCCAGAGTTCCAGACCAACCAGAATACACTACAGCAAGAAAGCAATGGACAAAACCAGGACGATGCTGATTCTCAAAACTACGGAGAAAACCCACAGCAAAATCAACAAGTGATTTATGAACCTAATGTTTACGATGATCAGAATATGCAGCAACCGGAAGTGGAAGCGACGGAAGAACATAAACCGGAAGTGGCCGAGCAGAATGGAGAGACCGAGAAGGCTGAAGAGACTAGTTCGCCGTTGCTTCAACTAAACTTCAAGGATATTCTGGAGAAAATGAAGACGTTGACCACCACTTTGAACAAAAAGCCGTTTTTTCAGGGTAAGAAGTACTAGATCAGAGCGATCCCCGGTCAGAGGGGAATCCCCATTGCTGCTAAAGCTTTTGAATCCTGTCAATGTGATCAAGTTTATACTGAATCCAAAGCTGTTGGCAGCTCCAATTCTAGATGTCTTTTACACGGGAATCGCCGAAGTCGCAACAATCGGGCTGGCACATGTCGACCTGTTTAGAGACCAGGTGGCTGATTTATTCACCAAACATGTCGCTGATGTTATATGAATAGTTGGTTTATTGTACTATTGTGTTAGTAACTTATATTAAAATTTGTTGTTGATCCATAAAGGATTGTAATTATGAATCTAAATAACATCCTAGAGCTTACATCCTTCAAGATAAAGCTCGAGATAAAGTGTCTGATAGCTGCCGGCAGATAAAACCGGTAGGTAACTCTCAATCATACAATCAGCATAGGAAGAATCATGTCTAGGGGTGTGCGAATCCATAATATTTCGAATCGAATCCGAATCCAAATTTGGATTCGGATTCGATTCGTCAGACGAATCCAGATTCTGAAATATCAAACCCATTCAAATCCTATCAAACCTAGATGTCAATCCTTGATTTTCCCGCGAAATTTGAATTTCAAAGTTCTTCAATGCTACCAACATTCCATAGCGGAACTCACTAAGAGGTAATACAGCGCTACCAACCACTGAAGCTGAAAATAACCAGCCCAACCCATCAATTGCCGCCATTTTCGTGATCATCAATTCGTAAATATTCGTCAGTAACATGGTAAATAATCATCTCAGTTTTGTTTTTAAATTGATTCAAACTAATCTTCCACCATAAATATAATCTCCACATTTTATGTGACTGGTATAATAGAAATTGACAGCATTTTGATGTATGGGAGTCAACCATTTCACCTGAATGACCTACCTAACCATACTTTCATATTTCGATTTTTCCTTTCAGAGAAATTTGATTAAATAAAATAAGATTCGGATTTGGGTTCGGATTCGCGAACCTTTCAAGATTCGATTCGAGATTCGGATTCGAATGAAAAAACCTGGATTCGCACATCCCTAATCATGTCTTAAGCCTTAAGAACCTACCAGCACTTACATGATTATGTCAAAAATAATAATTGCATAGTAATATTCAGAAGTGGATCTATACACCGTCGGCATATTGATACTTACTAACTTAATGTCGTTACTCAGATTAAGTTAATACTTTTAAGAACAGGGTAGTACCTATGTCAATCATAATTATGAGTTAATTTGTTGGATTGGAGAAAAGGATTTAATTCTGTCAGAAAAGTAGTAAATAACTATTATCAATGTTTACATTTCCACAAAAAAGTTTTTATTTTTCGAGTGAGAGAGAAATAAATAAGTATGTACATGAAGAGTCAAACGTGCAATTTGTTAGGTAATTCTGTTGGTGTAGAAATGCTTGTCTGTCGTTGGTCGGCTTAGACGGCCTTGTAGACTCGGCTGGCGACGACATCATCCACAGTCATTTTCTGGAAGAAGAGAACACACATTAGGCTAAAACACAGACCTCTTGCTTTTGACGTAGTGCTACAATGGTGCTACGTCTGTCTATCCGTGGGGTGGGGTACAAATCAGCAGCGACAAGACACGACACGACACGAAACGAAATTGGGCGGAGCAAAGTTGGAGTTGTTGAGAGGAGGAAGAGGGTGGGGGACTTACGAAAGTTACGTGGTTCTACTACGTTTAAAAACGGAAGAGGAAACAACTTTGGCCCTCGGATTGATAAATCTATTTAACTGGATCAAAATAAGTTTAATTCATTGAGCTGGTCCGGGACCGAAAGCATGCACAGGTCAAATCTGCCGGAAATAAGCTGTGCAACCTTCTGCTAATAAAGAGCTTCTCAGTTATTAACAGGATGCATGCACATTATTTCCCATACTATTCACATGTGATTTCGTAGACTAACTTTAACCTTGAATGTCTCAGAACAGTTTCTTGTCATTGAATGGTTAGCCTCTTTGCGGCCCTTCATTTGTCTTCACCTGCTAGGAGGGATTACAGCGAAATCTTATGATTTTCTCGTTGTGTATTTAGTTTATTTCCAAGTACTGACCGTCTTCATTTCTGTGGCGCTGAACTCCCTGGTGATGGTGACGGTCTTGTCCCCCTTCTGCACCTCGGTCAGCTTGTTGCCGTCGACTGTGTAGGTGGCCATGACGTCACGACCGTCCGCGGTCTTCTGGGCGACCTCCTGGCCGAGCTTGAACGTGTCGGAGAGGTTCTTGACGGTCGACAGGTGCTCGATCGTGTAGGTGTCCCCGTTGACGGTCAAGACGAAGGTGACCGCAGTGGAGCCGCCGAGCTCTCGCCCCTTGTCGCCCACTCCTGGACACAGGTTTCAAGTTCAGGCTCGACTCAAGCTCAAGCTCAAGTTCAAGCTCAATCTCAGGCTCAAGAATGCACAAAGGTCTGACGTCAAAAGGTCAAAGGTCAAAGGTCTGTCAGAAAATTTCTCTAAAAATTTTCTCTTTCTCTGAAAATTTCTATGAAAATTTTCTGTACATTTTTTTGAAAATTTAAACATCAAATTATTACCTCTGTTATTTTTGGATCGTGAACATTTGAAGATAGACTATGTTCAAGGAACTGACTCGTAGATAATGGATTGCTCTTTGCATTGTTGACCACGTTAAAAAAAAAATCTTAAAAGCTATGAAGCTATTCACATTTTTAAAAATAGGCGCTGCACCAACTTTGCTCCAACTTTGTACCTTATAAACATAATTATATAGTATCTTTAACTTCATAATACCAAAATACGGTGAATACGAATACCTATCAGAGGCGCAGGATGTCTTTTTTCTCAGGGGGGGCACATTTTGCTTAGGATCTAGGTAGGGTAGGGACTAAATTTGTAAGGGAGAAAAAAATACAGTAAATGACAATGTGCGTGGGAAATACGATTGCCAAGAGAAACAATGGGGGGTCTGGGGGGAGAGCCCTCCAGCACTATGCGGGTCCGGGCGCAGCATAGCCCCGGGAAAATTTTGAATTTCAGGAATAAATTTGGTGCGTTTCTACGTGATTTCACACTATTTAATCCTATCTTTATCTGAACAAATAAATGGACGACATCATTGGTAGGTAAGGTTAATTGATTCCGAGGACTGCCAAAATAGGTATTGGTTAATTAAAGTAACTATAATCCCCATAAAAAAACACTTCGTGTAAAAATACCAGCCAAGTCTCTTCAACTAAAAAAAAAAATGAAATCTAAAAATTCTGCACTGAAAAGTAGTGATATCAAAAAATTAGCCAAGTCAAAACTTTATTTGAAAATCAAAAAATACTTGGCGCATCGTGTCCTTAAATAGCTTGGAAGTATAAGCCAATTATAAATTATACATGAAATATACATATACATAGTATACCTATAATGCCCTAAAAAAAACGATGCGCCAAGTATTTTTTGATTTTCAAATAAAGTTTTGACTTGGCTAATTTTTTGATATCACTACTTTTCAGTGCAGAATTTTTAGATTTCATATTTTTTTTTAGTTGAAGAGACTTGGCTGGTATTTTTACACGAAGTGTTTTTTTATGGGGATATCACTCCTTTTTTTAGTTTATTCTAACAACTTGTGACACATATGAAATGAACAATTACTAAATTCTTTAAAAAAATCATCAACCTTTACAATTTCGTTACCACTAATGAATAGCAGCGTATGGTCCTAAATAATTGCTTTAAATGATCTTTCACGAAGAATAGCAAAGGTTTCATTCCAATCAGTCAACCCAGTTCCGAGATATGGAAACACTTCGGTTTTCAAAATGGCTGCTGAACTTTCTGCAATGCCACATAGAATATATTTCTATAAATGATGTGTATCATTTTAAGCTTTCTGAATATGTATTTATTGTATAGGAGGGAATTATAATAATTTATACATTTGAATGACGTCCTTTCCGGTCTCATAAATAGGAAAATTCTATTTGTACTGTTCATATTCCATAGAGATGGCCATCCGAATCGTTTGGCGCTAGTTTCATACCGATTTGTCTACCAGTTTTTGAGATATGACGTTACTTCCGGTTTAAAAATGGCGGCTGAAATCTCTGACCCCTTGAAGTATATTTGAAACATGATTATAATTTTATAAGCTGTCTCAAATAGTATATTTATTGCATCAAAATAAAAATTTGTGAGATTATTAAAATGTGTGACGTCATTTCTGGTTTAGGTATGATAAACTGCAAATATTATTGATGATAATACATAAAGTTGACCGTCTAAATTGTTTTGCGCTGGTTTCGTTGAAATCTATTTAGCCGTTATTGAGATATGATGTCACTTCCGGTTTCAAAATGGCGGCTTCCGGTTGGTTTTATAACAAGTCACATGAGACGTCAAAAGTACATACGTTACATAAATATCAAAATAATCGGATCAATCTTTGTTGCCAAAAAGCCAATCGATGTATTTCAAATTTCATTACGTCATTTCCGGTTTCTTTAACATAATGTTTAGTCTTTTGCTACTTATCATGCATATAGATGACCGTCTGGATCGTTTGGCGCAATTTTCGTTCCAATCGGTCCAGCCGTTGACGAGATATGACGTCACTTCCGGTTTCAAAATGGCGGCATAAAACCAGTTATAGCAAAAGGCACCTCAGACGCCAAAAGTGCATATGTGGTAAAAATTTTAAATCAATCGGTTCAGCCGTTTATGCTGTGGCCTGTTTACCATATTTTAGCTCCACCCTACTACTACTACTGAGATTATTATGAAAACCGCCCTAAAACACTGTTTTCACGGCCCTCTAGCGCGCAAAGGGCGTAACCTATTGTTCCCAATTTTGGTATATGTTGTAGGGTGGGCCATAGCTCGAAATTAAGATATATCGCAACAATGTGAGATTTTCCAATTTTAAGATCCAGTAGGCCGAAAATGCCACTTTGATGCTTACAGTAAAAGTGGGTTTGCTCCAGCCTTTTTAAATGAGTGTGTGCGCGCGCCGTACGACTTGGCTGGCGTGGAGCGACCGCTCCACTAGATGTGTGTGGAAAAGTTGTTAGGAAACAAAAGTATATCAATAACTCATATCGTGAAAGTTCATATAAATATGTCCCGCAGCGATTTAGTAAACTTTTAATACTCTAAAAAGCAGGTTTAAAATGATTTTGGTGTAAAATAACAATATCAATTGAATTACGACATAAGACACTCACATAACAATGCCGCGCAGCGAATTTTTTTGAAATTCAGCCCTTATCAAGTAATTTTTTAAAGATATTATGCGTTACCAGGGGGGGGGGGGGCAGATTGATACTCTTGCCCCCCCTTCAGACGTCTAGGGGGGGGCACGTGCCCCCTCTGCCCCCCCCCCCCCCCCCCCCGGTTCCGGCGCCCCTGATACCTATAGGTATATGATTATTCTTATTCTTTATAATAGTTCAAGTCCAATAAGTGGGCCGATGCGGTGAATTTACAACAATTCAACGAGGAACAATCCCTAAATATAATCTAGGAATTTGCCATTCGTAAAGTAATAAAAGCTTAGAAACGTTGGCCCATTAAATATAAATATAAATTATTGCCCACAACTCTATCCGGAATTTTTTATTATGTAAAAGCTTTTGTCTAGTATTGTCATTGACTCACCACAAGCCTTCATGTAGTTTGTCAAGTATTGTCAAGTATTGTCTAGTATTGTCAAGTTTTGTCAAGTATTGTCAAGTATTGTCATTGACTCACCACAAGCCTTCATGTAGTTTGTCAAGTATTGTCAAGTATTGTCTAGTATTGTCAAGTATTGTCAAGTATTGTCAAGTATTGTCATTGACTCACCACAAGCCTTCATGTAGGCATCAAAGTTGACGCTTGATCCGAGATCCAACTGATACTTCTTGCCGGAGAATGCAGACACCATCTTGACTTGCTGACTTGCTGACTTGCTGATACAAGAGAGAAGAAGCCTCGAATGTGACGCTACGTCGCTCGCCCGCGTATTTATATTGTATCTTTATCCCCCGGCTGAGAGGCTTTCAGGTGGATTAGCTGGCAGTGGCGGTTTGAAGTACACCGACATGATGTTATTTATGATATGTCATGGGAATAACACTTAATGATAACACTAAGATGGTATAATTGTTTTCTTAAGCAACGGACTGAAGGGATGACTGACAGCTTCAGGTTTTGATATAAGAAAGAACCCTAATTGATATTTATTTTAGCGTTGTTTTGAATGGATAAACATGGATGTCGGAAATGTTTTGTTCATTATGAGCTCTTGGAGAATTTCTTGCTATAGTTGAGGTTTTCCCAATGAAAATGGATTAAAATGTTTTTAAGCTTGCGTAGCGCCCAGACCACCCGATCAATGAATCGATAATTCCATTTTATTATATTTAATAAATATTAGACTCATCAATCAAAATGGTCGCTGAAAAACCGAAGGGGTTTGCAAGGGAAATTCTGCCATACGCAGGTAAGAACCCCCAAAAGTTGATGAAATCGTCATGTTTGGTTTGGGGTCTACCCTTCACGACATTCTCTAATGTTCATACTTAAATAAATATATTTTAAAATTGAATAAATATTATACTTTTTGGTTTTTTGAGAGCTACATATTTATACTGATTAGGACCTTACACACCTTCTTTTAATACCTTCCAAGGTAACATACGGTTTACTGAATTAAATATTTTCAATGTTGAGAGACATCCTCCCCGACCGCCTCCTTCCCACCTTCCATCCTTACCTGCTCTTCACCATCACCTCCCAATCATCATCATAATCATTCATCCGTCGCCATTAGCCTCGCTGCAGAACACTGCGACGTTAAGCCCCAGGAAAAAAAATGTTGAGAGAATTTTAACATTTAATAAAAGGGGGGGGGGGGGGAAGCGGTTCAAGAAATACATCATGCAGACATGATAAACTTCACTTCAAATATGACCTTTTATCAAAAAAAATATTGTCACCGCAAGGCCGCAGGTGGGGGTATGGGATACATCTATGGGATATAAAATTAGAACTTTTAGGAAATAATTTAATATAATTTTGAGCATTACTTTTACATAAGGAGAAATTAAAATACATGGACATCAATTGATCAAAATCAACATGATTTAACATAAATCATTCACGCAAAATTCTCAAGCATTGTCTATTTCCACCACATGCTAATAGGCGTTGGATTTGGCTAATGCAAATGCCCTATTGTCTCCTCCTTATTATCTGTTATATCACACAGTAATCAAGTATCAAGTCGCAGCTCCGTCTTAATCTGTCCGACATGTCAAACCTCAAACACACTCGAGTGATGGATTTATTGGCGGGGAAAACGGGGACAGCGTAATTCAGTAGCGGGCAATAAAATGATCAGCTAATCAATATCTTATTCCAGAGAACTCTCTGAAACAGGTAATAAAAAGAGTCTATATATTTTTTCAAGCGGCAATAAATTAATTCACAGACATTTACTGATGTACTTATTAAATCGATAAAATTTTGCAACTCACGATTTAAGAATTACTAAACCTATTGATACAAAATAACTTGGCATTTTCTGCAACTACAGGCTAATGCCGAGGGATGAATGATGATGATGATGTTTAGGAGATGATGATGATGATGATGATGATGATGATGATGATGATGATGATGATGATGATGATGATGATGATGATGATGATGTTTAGGAGATGATGATGAAGAGTACGGATGGACGGTGGGAAGGAGGCGGTAGTCGGGCTATTAGAAGGTAACCTTCCCAACATTTTGCCTCTCGACTTTGGGATTAAACCACGAAAAAACCTCATGAAGGACGGCAGCGGGAATCGAACCCGGGATCTCTGGGTGCAAGTTCTAACTGTTACCGTCTGCTTCATTATTCTATAGATATAATGTATAATTTTTTCATGGATTGAAAATCAGTTAATATTTAAATTAATTGCAAAAATGAATTTGTTAATTATACAACAACATTCCTATCGAAGTAGGAATAACTTCATTTTTTGGTCCAAGCTAAATTTGCTCATATGGGGTAATGATCCGTGACAACATTGAAGTTAAATTGTACCGGATTAACTAACTTTTGGATTAAATTCAATTGTTTCAATCATTGTGAAGTATTTGTTTGGCTGTGCCGCCAATTTAATCCAATATTTAATTAAACTTAACTTTGTTAATACCGGCCCTAAATCTATCAGAAAGCTTGACATAAAAAAATATTGAATCTCCTTATTCTAGGATAGGGCAGGCACAGGTGTCTTACAGTTTGAAAATATTCCACTGTACTCATAAAGATAAGTACATGGTTACAAGACATAACTCAGATTGAAATTTAAAATGATACCAACTCATCTTAATCTGAATCAGTTTATTGCTCTCCTCCAATCGAAGTCAATGTTCAGTGAGACGTGATGCGAAAATTGCACTTTGATCTACACACATCCTATTGAGTATTATTACTTCGAATTAGTTTGAAACTCACTCTGCGGAGAAAAACTCAGTGATATACTGCCGCTGCATTTGCCCTGACGTCTGCATTGATCTCTAAACCTACATCGTTCATAATACACATTATACTTTTCATCTAGGATTAGTAGCAATCATAGAAAGATTGACGCTGCGATTCCGATACTTTGACACATTCTAAACTATAGTATTAATTAAACTTGTCTAAATATGAAATATAGGATTGGTGGAAGCCCTTTTAAAGTTACCTACTTCAAAAAAGCGTATAGAAATGTTTTTGAAACTCCTGAAAATTGTGTACATCCTGAGTCTGGGAATATTATAATATACATTTTTCAAATTTGTACTCGAAACTGGAATTGATTCTCTTTTTACTTCCCATTTCTCCCTATATCTATGCTTATATTTCTTCCAGCATAACTGGGAAGAGGTATCAATACGAAAGGAGGGAGGAAAAACAACTTATCTGTTAAAGGTCTTAAAATCTAAATTTTATTAACTATTATTAACACAAAATAAAATATGGTATAATACACAATTTTGTACAATTTCTCTCGGACTTTTTGGCGTTTCTTAAGACTGTTGGTGAAGTGAGGATTTCCGCAATTAGCAACCCAATCTTGTAAATACCTTGCATTTTCTTGAAATGGGAATTCAAGAAATTACATTTTACAAAATCAGTTAATTTCATAACTCTTCAGTAGCAATCCTGAGTGTACTCACATTAATTCCATCAATGAAATGTGTCATATTTCTAATGTTTTGTTTTTACGAATGGTTGACGTTACGTGAGATCAAACATTGAACAAATTGATCGGATTCGTAGATGACATTTTAAAGTTTTTCGAAGCTTAAAAAATCTCAACTTTTTGAAAAGAAGAAGTTTAAATGTAAAACCGGTCTGTATCTCATAATGATTGAACACCAACAGCCCTAACACTTCTCCCAGCCTCTCAGATCTTGAAGCTGGATCCATCAGCCGCTTCAGACAACCCCGACACTTTGGCCCCGTGTGTTCTGCTCACTCTGTTATATCCTGACATCAGCTGCGACAAGTAGTGGAACGGCCTGTTATACCCACTGTTGTTATTGTTATTGCTCTGGGCTGAACTGAACGCCGACGCACCGATGTTATTACTGCTGCCGCTGTACGCATGTATCAGAGGCCGGCTGTTCGTAATAGACTGACCATTGTTGTAAATGTTGTTCGAAGTAGGCCTATTGTAAGCCGTTTGCCCGTTCATTAGAAGAGGCCTGCTGTTATAAACCGATACGCCGTTATTGTAAGCGTTGTTGGCATTGTTGTAAGCGTTGTTGGGTTTGTTGTATGCGTTGTAGCCGTTGTTGTAGGCTGTTTGACCATTGTTGTATGACATCTGGCCGACGTTGTAGGCTTCTTGACCCTTGTTGTAGTAATTGTTGACGCTGTTGGCGTTGACTTCGTTACGACGCTTGTCGCGTTGTCTTCTTGCTGAGACGAAGAGTTGGCCAACCGCTGACAGAGTCTGGATAGGAATCTGGAATACAGTTTATACTCAGTCATTACTCTCAGATTCTATAACTAAAACGAAATCATTTCGGTCTGAAATCATTTCATATCAATGTTATCTTTTTGGCTGTGAAATGATTTCATACCGAAATGATTTCGATTTCGTTATAGAATAAGAGTCACACCACATCGAATGAGGCGGCACGAAAAATAAGCACAATCAATCGTCAATAATATTAGCAATAATAATTCCCGGTAGTAGTTTAGCTTCTTATTGTACTTATTTGAAAATTAGGAGTGTTAAGAATGATGAATGTACGAATATGAGGATTATGAAGAATAAAGAACATTTGGACTATAGATTATTTTCCTGAATGCTTTGTATGTTTTACTATCATTGAATTAGGTAATAGTTAATTGTTAATGATTTTATGAATGATTTGAAGTAGTGATTTTGTTGAACATAATTCATTTTCGCCTTGGCTAATACATTTTTCGTAGAATGAATACACCATAAAATAATAAAACATATCTTATATTTACACATTTGTAAATCTATCAATGTTATGTTTACAAGACACGAAATAGAGTCCGTTTCTTGCTCAATCTCCCGCTGCAAATGTCCCAACCATAATCTTTGCCAATTCCTGGAGGAAGTAAAGTCCGTATCTTGACTCTGTGATCATTTAAAATGCAGAGATCAAGAGAGTAAACGTCATCAATAATAATAGCTGCATTCCCATGAATCCCAAGCAGTCGTTTAGCAATCATCAGCAGCACGTATTACATCACATTACACTAGGAAAACGCTCTGTGTAACGCGTTTATGAGTGTATATATATACCTTGGAAAGAGCCGAAACGAAATTCGTCAAAGTTGCAGTGATAAAATATATGAAATTTCCTTCAAGAAATTTGAAAATTATTTCCAAATACGTCCGTAAAATGTCAATAAATTCATAAGCTAACGACAGTTAGTCTGAAAATTGAAAAAAAATTGCCTTAAATTTTGGCCCCGATTCATCCTTGCAAAATTTGTTGTTCCAGTTTTCATTTTCAAAACATTTCAGGATACTGTTTAAAAGCTATATATCAAAATCGCTTAGATTGTGAGTGTGGGTGTGTGTATGTGTGTGTGCAAAATTTCAGATCGATTGGTTGAACGATTACACCTGGGCACTCTTGTCAAAACATCAAAGACCAAACACACAGAGGAAGAGACACAAGAGTACCGTGGTGACGTCATTCAATCACCGCCTTCTAACCTGGAAGATGTCGTTCAAGATGGATCCGTCAGACTGTCTCTTGGATCGGAACAGCACGTGAGATGACGTCGTTCCTCTGGACCCAGCATCCTGAAAGACGAAAGATTGCATCAACATGTTGGGATTGAGAGTCGTTTGAGCTTGAAATGAAGGGATGCACAGCATCTGTCTGAATTACAAACTCAGGCTGATATTTCACGTGCATTCAATCATTGCCCACATATGACCAGAATGCGACACAACATTTTGTATAATATGAAGGAGGTGGATTATTATGAAACAATTGCAGAATGTCTGCATACATTTTTTATTAGTATGATGAAACCTGCGAAAGTATAAAAATAAAACAGCTGATGAAATATGCAACATATCTAAGGTGAATTAAGCCAATGCTAGAAATAAGATATTTATACATCCTATAAATGATTGAATCTTCCAAGTCGAATGCGACTCACGTTCCCTGCGATAAAAAGCCCTTTTGGCCCCTGCTTTAAGATAATCCTGTTGGACTTACGGAGTTCTGTCGGCTTCCTTGATACACGATGGCGCTGGACATCGCTGTACCCAGCATCAGCAAGATCAAACCACTTTGCCGTAACATCATCTAAACACAGACAAGAATCAATCAGGTTCCATGGCATCTCGTTCAGTCTTCGTTCCCAAACATAACTATTACAACAAACTACAACATGCGTGCTTCATCATGTTATTGTGTTGATTTAATACTCTTCTATATTAATTTTATTGAATGACTTACTAAAAAGTTTCATTTCGTTATGTAATTTCTGTATCTCAGACGTAGAAGGCCCGATGTCCATTTCAATGATTCTTGAGGCGAGCTCAAAAACTAGTTATTCTGCGTTAATCCAATCATATTTGTAATGACATAAGCCATTTTGTAAGAGAATACTTCAAATACCTATATTTGTTGTCATCAGTCAAAAGAGCTTTATTACATGAGTGTGCAGCGCAATATCGAGAAAATGGACATCGGGCTTTCTACCACTGATGTGATCTATACACAAAAACTTTTAAGTTTTACCTAACAAACAAAACCCATGATTAGCTAAAAGCTAAATTATTACAACTTTTGACAGTAAGCACTCGTAGCGATCAAATTATTAAACATTAAACTTTTACTGATATTCAATAATCTGGCAAATAATTTCAAGCGTAACCTCAACCTACCTCGAGTTGTGATCTTTAATCCTGTGTTGATTGTTACTCTCCGGTGTTAGCACATTGAATAAGCAATCAAAGATAATTTCACCAACTATATTCCGGCGGTAGATCGCCCACATGTTGCAGCCCACACGCACCCCACCGCTGGATGCTGTAACCTAGTTACCATCTACAGACGCTCCATCTCTAACCACCTGTTGTATAACACCTTTCTCCGAGAATGTGATCCATTGCACTCTTTTGAGACGCTTCATAGCAAGGGGTTCCAACTTGCATGACGTGTATTCTTCATCGATTTACGGTTCCACTCGTACAGTACGCTGCAAAACGTAAGATAATGATTCATTGAATTATTTTGATGGTCATAATTATAATTTTAGATGTAGTTAACGTCGCATTCTTCTGCACTATAGGTACATGGTGACAGATAATGTTTATGATGATGATTGGGAGAAATGATGAAGATTATTGTGGTAAGGATGGAAAGTGGGTATGAGACGGTCAGGGCGTATTAGTAGGGAACCTTCCCTTCATTTGTCTTAGACTGAGGGAAACTATGAGAAAACCTCAGTCAGGGGAATTGAACCCGGGACCTCCAGAACGCAAGTACAGAGCGTTCCTGAGCTGACTTTATCAGGATAACCCCAAATAAAAATAAATATATTTTGTTATAATTTTCATTTTATTTTGCAAGGGACAAATGACTATGGTTCACAGAACACAAAGTTATGTCATTTATTATACAGATCAATTGAAATGTTTTTTTTTTACAATCGAGAGAAACTATCGGAAATTTCTCTCCGAGAATTGTGATTTTTTTTCAAGTGTACCTACGTCATTCTGCAGTCCATTTCTCTGCCTACTGGAGACCGTGGGTTCGATGACAGATCAGAGCAGACGATGAGGCCCCCACGTGTGATGCCATCGTGTTGTCCTAGGCGAGACCCGAACCCACGTCCTCGAGGACACGTCATTCGAAAGCTGCATCTCAATGAGACGTCAAATCAGAGCAGACACTAAGATGAAGATTAGTCAAATATGGAGGAGGGAATTCAACTTGATTTCACCCCTGCATACGTCAATGATTTCACGACGTCGTAAATGAATCCTCTAATGGGAAAACATCGGCAATAACTTTTATACATAACTAACTAAACATGTTTTGATTTTTGGGACTAAGTTCCAAAAAGATTCCGGTGAACCCTCATTTTTAAGAAAATCAGTCTCCCTGAAGATTTTGTTTATGCATTTTGACCTTTTGAAGTCAATTTCGAAGAGTTTTATGCAAAATTAACCGCACATGACGTTTTGAAGATCAACGCTTAAAAACGGTGTACAAGGAGCCATTCATTTTCCAAAACTTTGACGCTTTCACAATATTTAAACTGGCGTGTTGCAATGTAATCCTTCCCATTAAAAATAACAATAGGTGTTAATATCGTTTTATATTATATAACAGGTAACCAAAGCAGTGTTGGGGTTGAAAAATGTAGGTCCATAGAACTACATTTTTGAACAATGGGGTTGTTCATGCAAAACTATTGTAGATGGCGCTGCTGTTCTAATCGTCCGGGAGAGAGCCAATCAAAATGCATCTAGCGGAATGGAAGGTTTTTAAATCTTGGCGGGAGTTTGATTCATAGATCTTGGATTCAGAAACCAACCAATCAGAGAGAGATACCTCCATTGCTGCTAGCGCTGCGAGTGAGAGCAAATGGCAGTGAACAACCCCATTGATTGTTTTTATAGACATGGTGTCCTCAGTAAATAAAAAAATCTTTTGATGTGCAAATAATAAAAACTGCAAGGACTGTAGTAGGTGTAACGTCTATCATAAACAAAATAAATCAAAATAAACACAACTATATAAGAGCACATTGCATATTAAATACACATCTATTCAATCTTCGATCAAATGATTTGCATTTGACCTGTTTTCTGCACATCAAAACAACGAGGTCAGTGCCATCCACACAACCGAATGCGATTTTATGACCCAAATTATAGTGGCATAAATAAAATCGTTCTTAACGTTTTAATTTTGTGCGATTTCATAAGACATTTTTGAAACTTAATCGTTTGTCTTTCCATACATTCTCAAGGGCGTTGACTGACTTGATTGCTTTTCTACAACTTTTTCATTCATTGATATCGCTTTTAAGAGATTAGTTTTTAACAACTAATTTGTTTATCGAAACTCAATTAGTGAAGGCCGGATTAAACTTTCCATTTATAATTATTATAACACTATTTGACGGGTTCGAGTGATGTAATTTACTAATATTTTACTCATTTATTCAACTTATGGTCACAGTTACTTTGACGATTTTACATTTATATTTGTTCTAAAAGTTTTTTTTGCAACATTCCAAACCATAAAAATTGGTAAATCAGATTTCCTTTTTAATCTTAAAGGGACAGTAATTTTGACAAAACCTACACACACTTTACATGACTTCCTTTACCGATCTTTGATTAGAGTAAATCATGATTTTACTAAAATAAACAAATGTTTCCATGACAGCAACTAATTAAATTCCTGAACTACCATTTTAACACTCTGTTAGTTAAATCAATGGTTTAATAATTAGTTGGTAAAGCCTGACATTAGAATTACTTTTAGAACTAACTTAAATTTAATTTTTTGTACACGATGTTGTACTACGTCAGAAAATAAGAAAATAATAAATAAATAAATATAGAAAATTTAGAAAATATACCTACAATAGCCACATCGAGAAATGTATAATCAAGATAGAAGCATTTACCTCTATAAAAGTGTATAAAATCAGTACCCTAGTAAAAACTGCGCTATTGTACACTCGGCCAAGCAAAAATTGAACGTTGACAAATTTGAATGACTGCTGGTCATGTCCCATAACCAATCAAAGCTTGTTATTATCATTGAAATGTGTGGTCACCTACTAGAGTGAGACAATGAGATCGCTTAGACTGACTTCTGATGGTGCTATCTTACATTTATCAGCCTATCAGATTTATTGAACGTTCAATTTTTGTTTGGCCAAGTGTACATAAAGTTGGTTAGTCGAATGCAATTCATGTTCGATGACTCGATCTGTCGAACAATGAAGATCAGTGATCTTACACGGGCTTGTTTACGCGTCCTACGCTTCACCTACGCACGATCTGCGTGTGCCAAATCATCCCACACAAGACAAATCGCCGCCCTGGGGGGCCAACGTCATATCGTTTCAATACATAATGCCAAAAGAATTTTATACCTAATCCTAAATCCTCGGCTTTCACTTTCATTGTGGGCGATGATTTTAAATACCGATGCGGAAGAAATGTTTAGTTTCCATCGTCAACCGGCGCTGTGAATGTTGAGCACAAAGCTGTCTTCGCCATATTTGTCTTTATTATATCACGCAGTTTCTGTGTTAGAATAGGGAATATGCATAAGATTTTTAATGAGGTTAAAGTACCTACTATATTTTAAATAAACAACATACATTTTGGTAAAACAAACTTTTTTCACACTCAAAAGTGTAAATTTTCATTCATAAATATGTAATTTAAATTCAGTGGACATTTTGGCGGGAAAACAGTATTCCTGACATTTCCTAACGAGTGATGTCATATTTTATTGTAACCATGGCAACATCATGTTGGTTTATAAAAGTGACATCACTTGTTGTTGTTAGGAAATGTCAGAAACACCGTTTTCCTGCCAAAATGTCCACTGAATTTAAATTGTATATTTATGGATAAAAATTGACACATTGAGTGTAAAAATTGTGTGTGTTTACCATCAAATATTTTGTTAATAAAAAAAACTATTTTGAAATAGTCTTAGTAAATGTGTGCATATTCCCTAATGACAACGGACGAATGCTGATAGAGAGATGAAAAAGGTAAGGATGTACGATGGGCAGAGGGCTGTCGTGGACTGTTAGTAGGGGACCTCGCTCGACTGTCAGGCATGACGGCCGCGGGAATCGAACCCACAGTCAAATTAACTTAATTCACTCACTTCTACTGAAGTTTCAAAAGAGATTATCTTGCATTAATCAAACACCCATCATTATCTTTATTCTATGCAATAAAATTATATTTTCTTATCAAATAATGATAACCCATGACTCAACAGCAAATGTGTGTTGTAATTCTCTAGTTTACCCGCACTTATTTACTGTATTTTTCAAACATTTATGAAAAGTATTAAATATTGGATTAACTTATTTGTATAAATTACTTTTGATGATTTCAGATATTTACAATAACAATTATTCATATTTGACAGGTCAGTGAACCGTGCGATTCGCACATGAAATATGTGAAAACAAGTTTGTTTATTTACTATTGCTAAAACAATTGGCAATGTTATAAAAGAATGTGTTTTGTAATCCGACTCAGTTTGATGAAACCAGACTGAAAGTTCTTATCCAAAAATGAGTTTTATTTAAGTTAATGAGTTAATCTCAAGAAAATGAAAACAGTTATGTACTTACATATGTTTGGGTTGATTGTGTTGTTGTGTGGTAAGGTAAGTTAAACCACTTATATACTTTACAGATTGTCATATTTATTTCATAAGGAGGACACATTTTCAAGATAATATAAGTATTTCAAAAGATATTTATTTACAATTGAGTATTTAGATAAAGAATCATTCAATTAAATTGTAAAGAAAATCCTGTGCTTTTTTGGAAAATTACAAAGGTAATACAAACAACATTGTAATAGTTCCAATTGAAAGTTATTGTTATCTCGTTGTTTTTCATGCATATCATGTCCAAAATTTTATAATTGTAAAATATGAAAAAAGGGGAAAAAATCCATATAATATTTCTTGATCCCTCTCGATGTCATTGTTCTGAATTTTTGTAACACTTGTACCACGAGAGCAGAGGGCCACAAAATATATGCACCCTAGAGTTAGTTAAAATGATGCTGAAAGGTATACCCGAGTGTTTACAGCCTTGAGCCTCATGCTCAAAAGTATATCCAGATTTATCGAGCAAGTACGCAGAGTCTACTGGATTTCGTCCATAAGATTATTAACTCACGGTCGTGTGGTGTTGAGGACTGAGCCAGAGCAAATATCTACTTGCAGACGCAACTTCTGTAGAGCATGAGGCTGTTACAGGTGCCATAAGAGTGGTGACACATGTTTGTTGACATCCTGCAGTTTCTATCCGTGAACGCCGTTCCGACTTGGAAGACTCCTAGCCATCAACACCGTCAGCCAATCAAAGTGATCTACTCGGCACAGATGTTCGGCACTCCATGTGACAGCGATCCGGTGAGTCACAGCCTCCTTGTCCTCCTTGTCCTGCGTGTCCTGCTTGTCCTGCACGTCCTGCACGTCCTTCATGTCCTGCTACACGGCGAGCACGTCTCATAGAATCATGTGTTTCAGTACTGCCCGAGAGATGGCGAGAAGTGGAATGACATGAACGACCACGCAATGGCAAAGGTAACAGAGGAAATTTCAATATTATCCTAGAGTTCATTTTGACGTCGCACTTGCAACTAGGCTTATGAAGACTGACAAATGAGTGATGATAGAGAGATGATGATGATGAAGGATGAATAGGTAAGGATGGATGGTGGCAAGGAGGACTTGACTTAGTTTAGTAGTCTCATTTGCCTGTGGGAAACAACGGAAAAACTTCAGTTAGAAAGGACTGAAGGACGGTTGGGGGAATTAAACCCAAGACGTTGCGTTACTACCTGAGCCAACTTGCTCCGGCCATCTCATTGTTAGTGTGTCGACTTCTTCTGTTTCAGCCTCTTCTGCCCCCTGTCCCAACTCTGCCCCCCTTGACCATCACACTCATCCCGCCTCCGGACATCGCCGACATCATGAACAAAGTCTTCACGATCCTTCACATGTCTCCTCCAGACGCCAGCTCCTGTGACGTCACTTCCCCTCCTGGACCCTTCCTCCCGGCTCCCGACCTCGCCGACGTGATGAACAAAGTGTTCAAGATATTGAACATGGCGCCGTGTGACGTCACGACAAGTGAACCCACTACTTGCAGATCCCGAGACGCGGATCCTGCTGCCAGGTCTCGACTCCCGGACTCTGGAGAAGAAGGACACAGGTAACTTGAAGCTGAGGATGAGTCGATGGGGAAGGGGAAGGGGGACCAATATTAGGCACTTATCCGTTAGAGATAATCAAATCCTCTCCTAGAATCAGTTTATTTTCGCTCTCAAATCATTTACAATCGCTCTATGTTGTCGCTCGCAATCGCTCAACTATAATTTGAGCATATTATTCAACCTGCTTACGATCAGCAGATCATCTCTACTTATTTCAAATACGGCCACAAAAGAAGCATAATGTTGTACTGTGTCAGGTTTCCCTGTAATCTGGTAAAATGTAAGACGATCTCAGCCGTCACGGTGAGGAATTTGACCTTGGTGCATTAAGTTAGCACGGGGCGGTGCGCGTTGTCATTATACATGGACGACAGCGTTTCCAATCCCTGACAAAATGCATTTGTCAACGCTCTAACTAGGCTTTAAATGTTTTACCCAACGAATCAAATCACGTACTTTAGTTAAATCCACGTTTTATTTAGCTTTTGGGCATTCATTATGACGTGCTGATGATTAGAAAGTGGCAGAGAAACAAGGAAAGCTGTGATTAGGCTCAAATGTGTGGAATTAATCTTGGAGTCACTCCTCTGTCAATTTGCAGTCTGGACCCTGAAACCCTTCAGCAGATGTGCGCGGCACAGCGGGGTTCGATGCCCGGTTCCGTGGCGACCGACAAGCTGACACTCAAGATTCTCAGCATGCTGGAGGAATATCTCAAGAGGAACCAAGATGGCCGTGTTCCTGGGCAGTCAGTTGATTGTGCAGTGGAACAGTGGACTTAATTCTGAGCCCCGTTCCCCAGTTCCACCATTACATGTGGATATTGAATATATACCGGGTGGCGCAAAAAATCTCCTTGTTTGAGAGGTCACTCCGACAAAACTAAAAGAGATAAATGGCTGAAACTTTCACAGTTTATAGAAAACATATGCAAATTTAATGTGTGCAATTTTCATACATTTTTTTAATAATGAGACAATAGTTACAGATATTTGAATTCAGATGTTTAAAAAGAGACCAGCGTTATGAAACTTGAGCAGAATATTTAAATACTACAATGGAAACATCGTTTGCGCATGGTCCACAAGGAAAATGGTGGACCGAACATAAATTCAACTAATTCCCAAGAAGTAACTCCAAATCATCCTCCGAAAACATCCACGATATTAAGTCAATCTGGTTTATTCTGTTTTTTCAACTGCAACTTCAAACTTAATGATCTAGGAAGTTTTTATAAGGGGGGTAGTTGTAACTTTTTCTTCATATCGATTCGTGATTCAATCATTTCTAACTTTACCTATTCAACAAAAAAGCTTTAAACTTGCACATATTTAAATTTTGGTAGGTATGTTTTCTAAAATGGGTAAAATTTTCAGAACTACCTTTAAAAGTTTCGATATAGTGATCTCTTTAAACAGGGGAATTTTATTGCGCGACTCGGTATTTTCATCGATTTTCACAGTAATTAACCGATACATCGTCAGTTCAGTATTCCATTTGAGTATGCCTCCTGTATTGAATATTTGTGAGCTCATGATCTATTGTGCTTCGATAACATTTACTGTCATTTATTTAATATTGTTAATGTTTTGTATTTATTGATGATGCTTTAATAAACATTTTGTTTGTATCTGTTGTTCTTCAGTTATGAATCGTCAGACGTTTAAAAAAATATAAATATTAAACATGCATGGTTTGCTGTTGTGAAGTATATCTAGTGAAATATTCAGCAGTGATTGTAGTACGTTTCTTCAAATCTTCTCGCAAGTGAAAATGTTGCAAAACAACTGGAAGTTTGCTGTTGCAGTTCTTCTTGTTTACCAGGTAATGTATTGTTTCCGAGGAAATCCAGCTTCATGGCATATGTTTGTAAAATAGAGAGTAGAGTTCAAAGACCGATCGGAATGGTTTCCCAATTTCTCGAGATCTTCTTTGCTGCAAAAATCAAAATTCGCAAGATTATTGCAAATTTATTTAGTTCCAAGAATAAAATAATTATTTCAACAGTTTCATCAATAAATAAAATTTAGATTGACTAATTTTATTTCTCCGTTCCAGAATATGTATAAACATTTAATCATTTTCTTTCCCGAGTTTGTTTACACAAATCAAACTTTTGCTTGATTAAACTTATACGAAGCCAACAAAATTGCTATAGGCAAAATAAAAAATGGGGGCCAACTTAACTCATCAATTTTCTTAGCGTTCATCGGCTTTCCTTGAGTTTCCATATACTTATCTTCTTCTTATAAACTTATTCTTGGATTGTTGCTATCACTAAGTCTGAGTGGTAATAACAACGAACTATGTACTTAGGTACTACTATTTTCATGTTGCCAGTTGAGTGCATTCGCAATGCCTCTGCACTACGTCCGGTCCCCGCTGAACTTTGAGGAGAAGGTCCTGGACAGTCCCATGGGCCCCAAGAGAGACCGCTTCGTCCGGTCCCCGCTGAACGCTGCAAAGGAGGCCCTGGACAGTCCCATGGGCCCCACGAGAGACCGCCACGTCCGGTCCCCGCTGAACGCCGCAGAGGAGGCCCTGGACAGTCCCATGGGCCCCACGAGAGACCGCCACGTCCGGTCCCCGCTGAACGCTGCAGAGAAGGCCCTGGACGCGCAGGCCAACCGGCCCCCGGGCCTGCTTCACCCCAACATCGGGTCCCGCGGCTTGACTCGACGACCTCTCTTCACGGTTTTGTTGGACATCCTTAACTTCTTCAAGATCGGCGCCAGGGAAGCCGTCGTCAGAGCTAGAGCAGCGTCGGGCCTGGACCCAGAAGCACCTGGCGGCTGTACTGACAACAAACTCATTTAGTTAGACAAGTCATAATTAATACAGCTATTTATTTGCGTATTGAAGTATAATGTGAATGTGTTACTATATTATTTTAAGTCGGACTTTTATTTATAAGAATCGTTGAACTTCATTAGTTGCCATCAAATCTCATTTAACAGGCATAGTGTCTGATACTCATTAGATAATCATATGTAATCTGTGCATTAAATTATTGTATTTATTTATTGTAATATTTGTGTAATAAAATTAATTAATGAAACATTTGTAACATCTCGCATTTATATGTGAGACTTTTGTGTGACAATGTGTGATTTAAATGAAAATGGAAAACGTGTTATTGAGCGAGCGAAGCGAGCGTCTCCTTTTGGCTCTTTTGGCACGGACCTCTGTTTTTTTTTTTTTTTTTTTTTTTTTTTTTTTTTTTTTTTTTTTTTTTTTTTTTTTTTCTGTTACTGACGATATACAGGTCAGAGTTTTTCTTCGATCGAGCTGAAATTTTGCACACAAGTACGTAACATTTCTGATTGTTGCAGACCCTAATTTTTTTGAAATCCCCTGATTGGTTCAAATTTTAAAAAAATTATCTTTCGATTGGTTGGTTTGATCAATTTGAAATTTAGCAAAGACATTGCAACCAACATTGTACCCAATCATAATAAATTTCAGCCAAATCCACCCATTGGTTCAAATTTGAAACCATTTTTCCTGTGATTTTTGAAATTAAAACTAGAACCGATTGACCGATCAACTAAAAACTTTGCATGGTCATTGGTACCAACATTTAAGGTATTTTTGCCAATTTTCAGTCAAATCTGTAGTTATTTTCAAAAGGTTTTGTAATTTTAGTGACATTTTGCGTGTTGGCTGTCAAATTCACGGCGACTTCGAATCTTCAGTTCAAGGCAAGGTAGTTAGAGCAGAAAGTTTCAAACGAAATGAAACTAACTAGGAAAACGCTCAGTGTAACGCGTTGATGAGCGAGCACGGGTACGTGCAAATTCTCGAACCGGAAATGCGTACACAACGCACAGAAAACATACATCCATATTGAATTGATTATGATATCAACTTAAAAGTGTATGCTTTTCATCGAAACTTTAAAATAGCATCTAAGCACCTGGTTCATAAAGCAAATCAGAATCAATTTTCAATTGGCACTGGAAAACATTCATTTCGATACTTCATTACTGACAGATATTAAAAATGTAAATAACTTCGTACGTTCTTAACTGATTGGGATGAAATTTTGTAAAATAAGAGACAATATTGGTCTTAATGATCATGCAAAATATGAGTTTGATCAGAATTATCGAAGACCGTTTTCATTTTTCAGCCTATCGGGAGATATTTATTTAAATTTTAACCAATGAATCTGAGTAACGCGTTGATGAGCAAGCACGGATACGCGCAACACCTCGAACCGAAATTCTGTCTATCGAAAATGTCATTAAAAGCAAATAATTCTAAAATTTCGCCACAGATTTGTATAGAAATCTCAAAACATTCCTAAAATATTGGTCCAAATAACCATGCAAAGCTTTAAGTTGATCGATTGAACCTTTATGATTGAACTGTTCCGTGTTAATTTTCAAAAATCACAGGATCTCCTTCAAAAAATATACCTGAGACCACTCATATGATATAAGTGTGTCTACACAATATCAGATCGACTGTTAAACGGTCATTATCAGTTTCATTTGCGTTTGAAAGTTTCTGCTCTAACTACCTTGCCTTGAACTGAAGAGTCGAAGTCGCCGTGAATTTGACAGCCAACAAGCAAATAGTCCGTAAAATGTCAATAACGTTTGGATTTAAACACAGATTAGTATGAAAATTGTCAAAAATGCAGATAATGTTTATCCCAACCATCATGCGAAGTTATAAGTTGATCGTTCAATCGGTTATAGTTTAAATTTCTAAAAACACAGGAAAGATGGGTTTAAATTTTAACCAATGGGAGGATTTGGCTGAAACTTTGTTTGATTGGGTACAATGTTGGGGGTAATGACTTGTCAAAATTTCAATTTGATCAAAACAACCAATCGAAAGTTAATTTTTTTTAAATTTGAACCAATCAATGGATTTCAAAAAAATTAGGGTCTGCAACAATCAGAAATGTTACGTACATGTGTGCAAAATTTCAGCTCGATCGAAGAAAAACTCTGACCTGTATATCGTCAGTAACAGAAAAAAAAAAACAAACAAAAAAAAAACAGAGGTCCGTGCCAAAAGAGCCAAAAGGAGACGCTCGCTTCGCTCGCTCAATAATGACCGTTCAACAGATTGATCTGATATTGTGTACACACTAATATCATATGATTTGAGTGGTCCCAGGTATAGTTTTTTAAAGAGATCCTGTGATTTTTGAATATTAACGAGGAACAGTTCAATCATAAGGGTTGATACTAACATTTTAGGAATATTTAGAGATTTTTATTCAAGTCTGACGAAATTCAAGATTTATTGGCTTTTAATGATATTTTCGATAGACATAATTTCGGTTCGAGGTGTTCCGCGTATCCGTGCTCGCTCATCAACGCGTTACTCAGAGCGTTTTCCTAGTTTTATGGAATTTCTTGGATATAATTATGACAGCTTTCATACCTAAATTTGTTCTCTTTGCAAATGTTTGTATACGCTTTTCCGACATTTAATCTAAAGCCGCTTCTACATAACACGCGTTTCGCGTTTTTCTTTTTTTATAACGCCTAGAAGAGGCCGTCGAAAACAGAATGTTGATTCATTATTATTGGTTGTAACAATGTGGGTGTTATTAGATATTATTAGATGGAATTATATGCACAGGTAATTAACATTATAGTAATATTTTAGAGTTATTTTAGAGTTTATTTTATTGTTTACGCGTGCGGCAAAATTTTCGGTGGTTTTGATGGGTCAATAAAAAAAACGCGAAACGCAAAACGCGAAACACATGTTATGTGAAACCGGCTTAACAGGAAAAGTCTTGACACCGTGGAATTTTCTGATGACCTCAGATGAGTTAACGATAGTAATATTTTGTGCTCTATTGATTCGTATCATATTTATTGTTGAACGTTTATCGCACATTAAATTAACGAGCATTTTGTTTTCTAATTGCGTCAGGGTACAGTTTTTTGACCCACTCATTATTGACTCCATGTGATCAAGAAGCAGATGTTGCTTTGTGTTTGTAATTTGAAGCGTAGCGCTGTGAATGGGCGCATGACTGATAAGGGTTTCAACCATGCGGATCGGGATGTGTTTTATACCAAGCGATGATCTCATAACCATCGATCTTCGACTTTTGCTCGCGAATCTTCCAACATCTTTTCTCAGAGCATCACGTGTAGGTTGTGTTCAACGCAATCGCAGTTTTATCCTCGCTTTTGCTGCCCTGGAGGCCAAGTCTTGAAACTTACGCTTTCAGGACGCAAACGCTCTCGGACGTCATAAAGTCCCATTTACTGTAAGAATGATCGACATTGAAACATAAAGTCAAGCCACTTATTTGATTGTCATCCAGCAATCTATTGGAAACAGTTTATTAACATTATAATTATTATTACAGATATTATACAGTCATAAAACCTTATTCCAAATTAAGCTAAACAGTTAAATGTAGATTTCAAGGTCATCATTCTTACATTAAATGGGACTTTATGACGTCCGAGAGCGTTTGCGTCTTGAAAGCGTAAGTTTCAAGACTTGGCCTCCTGATTTACCAGTTCAACTCGTTGCCAGAGCTTCTCTGAATGACCCGACGCACCAAGCTGATATTTTGAAGTGTATTGAGGATATTTTACTTTTTTGGCACAAATATGCTTAGAGAATAACGGCTCGAGACTTGATTATTTGTAAATAAATATGTATTAATGTTCTATGGATGAAGTCTGAACCGTAATATTGGTCAAAATAGGTCACAAAGGCAGCATGCATCATATTATATTGTAAGATCGATTGCAAATTTCCTATAACAACAACATTTTCTTTCTTTCCTTTCTAAAAGAGTAGGTGCTGTAATTTAAGCTTTCCTGAAGTTCAGTAAATTCTTCAATATTATTAATTGAAAAATATTCATTGATTGATACAAATATGAAAAGCTTGATTAATATTGAAGTCCCCTACCTCAATGTACCCTATATAGATGACCTATACTACTAGTAATACTGTATAGTGGGCGCGCCGAGGGCTTGATCGAGTATTATTTGATTGATACTTAGTTTTAGTTTCGGTAGGTATCGCTGGCCACCATGCAACATTTATACGCCTCAGTTGCAATGAGGGTAGGTGTGGACATTTACTCTAGATGATAAACACAATTGATTGATTGATATGATTGAATTAATACTCGTAATGAAGGCATTCTTCGGAGTGACGTGAATAGACATAGTTGTCTCGATCTCAAGTATCAGCCTAGGGAACAATTTGACTTACTCAGAGTTGTTCTTCCAATGTATCCCGACGTTTTATTGATCATCTATTATACAGTGTCATGAAGTTAGTTTCAAGTACAATTGTTGATTGTTGATTACTTGTATCCCAAGAGTGTCCTCTCGACACATTCCGGATGATCTCTCTCTTCACTGTCAGATCATGGACCTTTTATACTCGGTCGACAGCTGTTGTTATTCACAGATCTTACTAATTAGTTATGGCACCTGTTATTGAAGGAATGCGCTAATGACTTCGCTAATGACGTGTACCTGAGATTTTGACTGACAGAAGTTGTCTTGACAGAATATTACTAGATTTAGATTTATATCACATCAATCAAAGATGCAGGTGATGCTGTGATCCATCACAATGCTAGTAGTGTACTAGTAATAGAATATTCATAAAAAGTCAATATGTCACTTCACTTTTGAAAACTTCGAATATTGTAAAAACTTCAAAATTTCCCCAGAATGTTGCCTATTTTTGTGGATTTATTACGTATTCATTCTGAACCTAAACAACATAATTCTGGAAATAGCTTGCATAAACAATTCCTTTCAGTTTGCTCATTCATAATTCATAATTTCTCTTTCAAAAACGCACCAAATTACAATTTTCGACCATAATTATCCCCTCCATTTCCCCAATAGTGAATGTCATTGTCATTGTCTTGATCGGTCATTACAAAGCACCGGAATGATGCCAACAATGCCGGGAACAATGGCGCATGATTTCAAGGCCATCTGTAGACCACGCTCTGTCCATCTGAACGCTGATAAGGCGAGGTCAGGAGTATAAGAGACCGTGAACTCAAGCATCGGTCAACATTTGTGTCAAGAGATTCGTTCTTATCAGTTGGTGAAGATATTTGTGTTTGAAGATGGGTTTGAAATACTTTGTCGTGGTTTTGGCTGTTTTGTGTGCGTTCCAGGTACGTTCAGTGACATTTGGATTATAAAGTTGTACAGTTTTTCAATGCTCTGATACATTTCAATACTAAATTGCCATGGCAATTACCAATTACATTTCTCTAATGCTGGCTTTAGCAGGCCATATTAATTTTATTAATTAATTCATCATTCAATTCTCAAATATGTTAAAAGAAAACGATAATAACAGCGCATCCGATCAAAAATAAGTTTTGGGCAGCAATTTAGAGATGAGTTTGAGTGAACTTTTGTAACCTGGAGTCAAATTCATGAAGCATTTAAGTTTAACATTTTGTCCGTGTATCTTCTACGTGTTATTGGAGAAGATCATTTGAAACAAATATTCTCCAATGTTCAGTTTACTGAAAGAAAATACATTTTCATAAGTTAAAGTTCCTTTTTTGACATGAAAGAAAACGTTCAAGTTCACTATAATATGTGATGTAATAAATGTCATCAAAAGTATATTTCCAATGTCAACTTTCCTGTCTCACATCATCTTAAAACGCGATAGATTTCTCAATGTGACACTTGGTTTATTGTCATATGTCAGGAAATTATGAATATGAAGGATCACAGAATTATTATAATCATTATTATCATAACTTATACCACAGACGACCCAAACCCATAGGAAAAATATCAACGGACAAAAGACAAGTGATCAATTTTTAAAGTCTCAACAGTTTCAAAAGTTATTGCGAGAGGCACACATTAATGAAATTGATGAACCATGGTTATTTCGTATCAAGGGCAAACTTGATATTTTTCGTTCAAAATGGAGTAGACGATTTTCTAAGTATGTGATAACACGTTTACAATCTCGCTAGACGCATTACGCAAATAATTTAATAATGTGCTGCGTAGAACCTAGAGCGCATGCGTCTAGAACATGTCCGAGGTTTCAGGCTGCTTGTGATATCGACAGATCTTCCGAGTTTGAGCTTTGATCTGTCTTCAGTCAATAATTCGATCGTCTTCACTTCGCTGCAACTACCAAGCGTTAGTGGTGTCGTGACCTCCGCTCTTCCCACAACCCTTGTACTGCTGACACCCCAGCGCCTCTGGTTGTGTACTAACGCCTTACCTGCCTACATCTGTACTAACGCCTCCCCTGTCTACATCTGTACTAACGCCTCCCCTGCCAAAAGCTGTACTGATACCTCCACTGCTCCCCCAGCTGTACTGACGCCTTCCCTGCCAACATCTGTACTAACGCCTCCCTTGCTCCCCCAGCTGTACTAACGCCTCCCCTGCCTACATCTGTACTGACGCCTCCCCTGCCCACAGTTGTACTAACGCCTCCCCTGACTACATCTATACTAACGCCTCTCCTGCCTACATCTGTACTAACGCCTCCCCTGCCTACATCTGTACTAACGTCTCTCCTGCCCACAGTTGTACTGACACCTCCCCTCCCCCCGACTGTACTGTCCTACGCCTGTATTGACGCCTCCCCTGCTTAAAGATGAACTGACGCCTCCCCTGCTCCCCCAGCTGTATCAACGCTTCCCCTTCCTACATCTGTACTAACGCCTCCCCTGCCTACATCTGTACTAACGTCTCTCCTGCCCACAGTTATACTGACACCTCCCCTCCCCCCGACTGTACTGTCCTACGCCTGTATTGACGCCTCTCCTGCTTAAAGATGTACTGACGCCTCCCCTGCTCCCCCAGCTGTACTAACGCCTCCCCTGCCCACAGCTGTACGAGGCCGCACGTCTCGTCCCCCGCTCCGCCGACGCCGGCGACACCGCCGCCGAGCCCGACGTCCTGGCGAAGGCTGGAGAGACGATCTCGCACACGCTGGAGACCTGGAGAGACACCCTCCAGGACCTGGTGAAGCAGGCGCCGAGCGTCGACACCGTCATCGCCAACCTGACGACGCACTTCCAGACCATCAGCGACAAGGTGGAGACGGCGGCGCACGACCTCGTCCAGCAGATCAATCCGTCCACGGTCAAGCCGTGATGACGTCAGCAACTCTCACTCTCTCACTCTCACACATTCTACTTGAATCTTCTCATCTGTTTTGTTGAATCTCATCTGATCTGTATAATTTAATTAAAAACATCGTTTTCATTTTAATTCCTATATTTTTTTTTCTTTATTCTTTTGTTGTCTTACCGCACAGTAGACACAACCCGTCATGCCTTCAATTATTTCAAGGAATTTAGCTGATTTGACAGCTCATATGCAAAGCTCACAACTCGTATTGGCTCCTAAATCCAAAAACGTATACTTTTTTCTGCTGCACAATTTTTACAGAGAATGTTTGAAAAGACATCCAAGGATTTTTGTAGAAGTCCCGTCAAATTCCAGCAGTCACAATATAGGTACATTTAGGCGCAGGACAGTCTATAAATATTTCAGATGCTCTTACTTTTCAAGTTAATTTAAACACTGTGTTTATTTCTTTAAATAAGTATTAATAATTTATTTAATCTAGCTGTTTTAAGGCCTTCTGAAAAGAAATAAAGGCAGATTAACTAACTTTGGTTATAGTCCAAGAACTTTGGTAATACGGGCCTTGACATCCAATTCTCCAATTCTCCAATCTCTTAAATTTCAGATTATTTCTTCGAGCACCTGTAAAGAAAAGAAATAATTAAGTATGAGTATTAAAATTATTAGAACCGATTTATTATTACATTTCTGATATAATGATTTAATTATTTCATTATCTAACAGTTTATTTTGTTTTAATAAAAAGTAATTAACTTCAATTCAGAGATAACAGCAATTTTAATTTGAAATTGTAGGAAGAGAAAAGTACGAAGATTTTTATTTTTCAGGTGACGACATTATTTTCGTGACTTTTAATACTAGGACAACGCTCAGTAACGCGTTGATGAGCGAGCACTGAAACGTGCAAAATCTCCAACCAAACAAGCAAACACGAACCATTCAATCAAAGATAAGTGATAACAGATCCATGTGGCGTGAGCGAATTTGGTACTTTTCAAAAAATCTCATTTGACAGCTCTTCATAGCTCTTAAATGGCAACAAGTCTATGAATACTTGACTGTTTGCGCTGAAAACGTATAAAATATTAGATAATGTTGGTTTGATCATCATATCATATTTGAACTTAATCGGAACATTTTTATTTTCGACCAATCGGAAGATATTTTAAAATTGTAACCAATAGAAGGATTTGGCTTTGTAAAATTTAAGCCATTATTGGTCTTAATAAACTGACAAAATGTCAAATTGATTGGACAAACCAATCGTCCAATCGTCCAAACCAATGTTTCTAAAATTTGAACCAATCAACGGATTTAAAAAAATATTTCAGCCTGCAAACACTCGAAATGGTCTTTACATGTATGTAAAATTTCAGCGTCATCGGAGAAATAGTGGGACCTGAATATCGCCAACAATGTGAAACAAAACAAAAAATCACAGATTCATGCCAAAAGAGTAAAAAAGGAGTCGCTCGCTTCGCTCGCTCAAATTTGTATTGCTTTGAAGTGTTTCTGAATGGTTTAAAGTAAACTACGAAAGCATGTAGTTACATTGAAAGATTGGAAGAAGCAAGCACATGATTGTCGGCATCTGAGTGTGTGGATAGTTCCAATGTTCCCCACACTCACCCTGTGTCGCAGTTGCAGCGTCTGGGGACCACCAATCTGTCGATTCTTGCGTCATGAACGCCCAGCACGTCACCTGGCGGCGGCTTCGGTACCAGAACCTAGATACAGACAATAGCAGTTAGTACCAACACCTATACACGCACTTGCGACATACTTGCGAAGGAAAAATTGCTAAATTGTAAGAATTAAAAAAAAATTAATAGTGCCTATCTGCATACTGTTATTGGAATTTAAAAGGAGGAGAGAAAAAAATTGAAATAAGAGGAATCATCACAGCATAATATAATGCTAAATTGTAAAATCTTTTAAAATTCTTAAAAAGTTTAAACTGTGTTTTTTAGACTGTCCATTTTGCATACTCCTATTGGAATTAAAAAGGGGGAAAGAAAAGAGCGTAACATTAGGAGGAACATCACACTTGGGTACCTAATGCTCAATTTTTACAAGAGGAAAACTTCAAAAAATTTATACAATCTTCAATATTATCCTAAAAGTATAGGAATAAATCTTGCAAGTCAAGAAAGCATGCTTGGCACTGTGTCGACATCTGTTGATCTGAATAAGAACGAATGAACGACCCCTGACCTCGAAGTCCAAGATTAGCTTGTCCGGGTCAGGCGCTGGCTGGTCCGGCCGCTGGATGCTGTAGCCGTGATCTCGCAGCGGTGGAGGCGCCGGCTTCAGCGGCACTTCCACCTGAAGACAGACATCAATTACCTCAAAGACATCAGAGATGAAGACTCCTTCCATTACACAGGGCTTTACTGAACAATATAAACATAATTTTACTCCTCAAATATCAACACATATGCACGTACACACAACACATCATAATATGGTATTTGGATGAATTGCCGCTTAACTGGTGTTCAGTTTCCTTTGACAGTAAATCCTTGTTAATATCAATCAATGAAATCAGAGCTCACCTACTAGAGTTAGAACGAGTTAGCATATTATACTTCATCGGATGATGCCATCAAATATTTTTCAGCCAATCCGTTTCTTTCGAATACCGTTTTATCTTTTGTCGAGTGTACAAATTGAGGACAAAAGAAGTTTAAGTACGTGGTACCAATGTAGTTTTTATTATTGTGCATTTACTACTCTATCTAAGAAATTATCACCATAAAATGGAGTACTTTCTAGATCTCCATACAAAATTTAGAACGTGCATATAACGAACCAATGGGCGTGAAGTAAGCAATCGTGTTTAACGTCGCACTGTTCTGCAACTATTCTAATGGTGGATGAATGTGATGATGTATCGAGATGATGAATTAGAATAGTATGGACGGTGGCAAGGAGGTGGTCGTGGCCTTTTACTATTGAACCTTCCCAGCTTATACCTCTCGACGGAGGGAAATCAGAACAACTCTCACCATGTGAATCGAACCCGGGGCCTCCGAAGTGTGCTACTCCTGAGCCAACTTGCTCTGTCACGTGTCATGTATGAGAGAAGCAATTGGTTTGTTTACTAACCTCGAACCCGTAGACTTGTGGAACGTCTGGAACCTTGTCTTGTGGAGCTTCCACATGGAACTGCTGGTCAACTCTGTTGTCTGGCTCTTGAGGTACTACTGGAACGTCGACGGCGAAATCCAACGGCTGAAGCAGAGATAATGACTTCGTAATCGATACGTTTACACACATTTATACATTTTTAATCGGGGTGTTAACTTCGTACTGTGATGCAATTGTACTGGGATGATTATGATGATGATTATTGGAGATGATGAATAAGAATAGCAACCAATCACGGTCTTCTGAAAATTTCTACAAATTTGCAAAGAATTTCTAATTTCTAGAAGACCGTGTTACCATGGCAACACAATTTTACATGTAAAACTGCACTTTTCGGATGGAAAAACGTAAAAATAAAGCAGTAAAACCCTCATATCTCGGTAAAACGTCCACGAAGGTATACATTTAAAAATGTTATAATAAAATATTGCATCTGATACACGCTATAGTAGTTTTTAAAAAAAATCTATAGGTGGGAAAGCAGCCAAATACGCTTTAAAAATATCAGCATGACTTTTTCCGTATGGTCGCAATGTTAAAATGAGAAAAAACTGTAACTTTGAAGCGATATATCTCGAAAATTAGTTCACGTTGACCACTTTTTCTCGCCATATTATGATGCAGAACATAAAAATCTATTTAAATGAGAAATTTGAACGATGTCTATACATAAGTGAAATTCGGAGATCCCTCCTTAAAACACCCTAAAAGCCAAACAATATTTCAACAAAACACAACCAATAATGTACTTTTGTAAATTCCGAGATAATCGCGAAAACCGGTTTTGTTTATTAGGAGTCCTTATGGCAGTAGCAAATTTCACACGAGATTATAGTTCCAATGGAATGTTGTGTTCCAAAGACAATTTTGTGGACGATAGAGCTTCATTTATGAATGCAATTTCATTTATATTTCAATTTCAATTTTTTCGAATCGTTGCGTTTTGTTCCTAAGAAACGATCAGTACCTTTTTGCAGTCACAGATGTCGCCAGTTTCTATGAGTTCAATCGGGAGATTGTTGGGCACATTCTGCACGTATCTTGCCGTGCACTGCAAATATAAGAAACAATATTACAATAAATAAACACTTCAATATTCTTCAAATAACACTGAAGATATCTCACCTGTAATATGGACCATAAACCTATGAATCCGCAAATCATTTGTCCTGTCATTCTCGCCATTTTATTTCTACACAATAAACCTCTGACAGTTTGCGATGCAGCGCTTGCCTCTTGCAATCAAACTGCAGAACATTGAACTGTTATCTGAGTCGGCAATTATACGAAATTCACAAATATTTACAATAAACTTAAAAAATTATTTAGACATGAATGACATTTTAGTATGCTCTTGAATAATTATTACAAAACAGAAACACTGGCAAACCTAATAATTAATTATGAAAAGCTTTTGTAGCACAATAAACTGCTTTCAACTTAGATATATAAAATGATAGCAATGCACATGGTAAAAGCATCATTCGTATGAGACAACAACTGTTAGATGCACCTTGAGCTATGTTGTGATTGCAACACGAAGCAATGACTTGTGGTCAATGTTTGCTCGGACACGAACTCGGGTCAAGAGGTCAAATGTCAGAGTTACTTGTTGAGAGATGAGCATTCCACGGATCATGATTGTCTGATGATTGTTCTGATATTACTTGTAATGATTTCACGACTGTGAAGGAAGACTTGGTTCACAAAACCATGTTGTGTCACTCAATTACATTCAGAAAGAGTATAACCCCATAAAAAACACTCCGTGTAAAAATACCAGCCAAGTCTCTTCAATTAAAAAAAACTAGAAGAAATCTAAAAATTCAGCACTGAAAAGTAGTGATATCAAAAAATTGGCCAAGTCAAAACTTTTCAAAAAATACTTGGCGCATCGTTCATATAAATAGTATAGAAGTAGGCAGGAAATGAAATGTACTCATCTACACATGTCCTAAAAAAACGATGCGCCAAGTATTTTTTGAAAAGTTTTGACTTGGCTAATTTTTTGATATCACTACTTTTCAGTGCTGAATTTTTAGATTTCTTCTAGTTTTTTTTAATTGAAGAGACTTGGCTGGTATTTTTACACGGAGTGTTTTTTATGGGGATATCACTCCTTTTTTCAGTTTATTATTACAACTTGTAACATATTGTGGCACCAAAGATTATAATTCTTTTAAAAAATAAGATTTTGTTATTTGGTTGCTAAGAAAAGTTGTGCTTGTTACTGTGTTAATGCTATAAATAATATGTTACAAAGTATAGAAAAAGTTTCGTTCCAATCGGTCCATCCGTTCTCGAGTTACGGCATCACTTCCGGTTTTAAAAATGGCGGTTGACATCACTGCCACCTAAAATTTGTTTCTATAAATGTTATGTATCATTATAAGCCTTCTGAATATGTTTTTTTATTGCATGAAGAGGTGATTAGTATGTTTTTCATTTTTATTACGTCATTTCCGGTTTCGGTAATAGTACAATTCTATTTCAACTATTGATATTTCACATAGATGACCTTCTAAATCGAATGGCGCTAATTTCGTTCTAATCGGTCCAGCCGTTTTTGATATATGACGTCACTTCCGGTTTCAAAATGGCGACTACCGGTTTGATTTATAAAAAGGCACCTCAGACGCCAAAAGTGCAAATGTGGTAAAAATTTCAGATCGATCGGCTAAGCCGTTTAGGCTGTGGCGGTGATAGCGGTGTTTCCTGATATCATTATCATCATCATCAGATCAAGATAGGTTTTAAAAGGGGTGTAATTTCACTGTTTTCACGGCCCTCTAGCACGCAAATGGCATAACCTATTGTTCCCAAATTTAGTATATGGAGTGGGGTGGGCCATAGCTCGAAATTAAGATATTTCACAACAATGTGAGATTTTCCAATTTTATGATCCAGTAGGCCGAAAATGCCATGTTGTTGCTTACAGTAAAAGTGGTTGGTCTGCTCCTCAGTTTATTAGGCATTTACGGTATGTTGAGTGCGTGTGAGTGTACGGTACGACTTGGCTGGGTGGAGCGACCGCTCCACTAGATACAAGAACAAAGACCCTCAAGCCAAAAGGGCTCATCTGTGGATCACAATATATTGATTGATATTGAAATTACATATAGATAGGAAAAGAACGTAAATTTAAAAATTTCCGATCTTAAATCCCGATTCTCTACTTCTGGCTTTCCTTATCTAAGAAATAGGATTATTGTTCCGTATATTGTAAGTGATTTAAATAATTTGTAGGTTTCATATTTCATGCTTGAATTCAATTGATAATAAAAAAAAATTACACTCAACAAATGATAAACGGTATTTGAAAGAAATGGATTGGCTGAAAAAATTGAATGGCATCATCAGATGAAGTCTATGCTAAATCGTTATTTACCTCTAGTAGCTGAGCTCTGATTTTATTGATAATAACAAGGATTGATTGTCAAGGGGCCTGACCAACAGCCAATCCGTTTTGTCCAAATTCCGTTTTATGATTTGTTGGGTGTATACCCTTCATTCAGCATTAGATATTAATAATAAGCTTTCTCTACTGTCAACTACTTTTACTCGACTATTGGTTGATTGTTTCAACTTATAAAGAGGACAGTTTCTTTACAATCTTGTATTGATAGTAGAAAGTGTGAAATTTAACAACGTAAAAGTCAACATACAATTACGTCAAATCTAAGATTCGCTGTTTTAGACGCTTTAGTCAACAGAAGCGGCAAATATCAAAGGATTTATCAAATTGTTGCTTAATTCTTTAAGCCAGAAATTCAATGAAACACTTGAGAGATATGTTTATTAAAAACACTGCCTTTTAAAATTTGTTGCAACATGGACACGACAAATTTTAAAATACTCAACATGATAGACATAAGATATGTGTTATTGGAAATGACAATAACTATTTAAACATTAACTATTGATTATTGGCTATATAAATATTTATATCCACTGTTGAACTTGACTTTAGATAAAGGGGTTTAGACATGTACCTTAATTGGGTCAGATGGTCGAATGCACCAGAATGAAGATCAGAGGTTAAAGATGACTCTTCTCTTCTCTTTTCAATTTGAACAAGAACCAAGAAAAGCAAGGAGACCCGCTCCACAGCAGGCAGGCTGTTATCTTTCACTTCATTTATCTCTCACAATGAGTACATAAAGATTATGAGGATTTACGCCGAAAATGTGTTTAATGATGCAAGAGCGATCAATGTTGTTGCTTGTAAATACTCTTTGGGGAACAATTGGAAACAAAAAAATTAATTTATGATAATTCACAGCTTATTATTTTACACAATAATGTAGGTAAATTTAAAATCCCCACCTTTATCATAATTGCAATAGTTCGTCTTCTAAGAAGATGAAAAAATAAATTTCGCCATCATGTCATAACGCCAATCATAACACAATGATTGAAAGCGCTTCCAATGAAACGACAGAAAAAACAGTGAAATCCATCGCTACTTTTCGGTCATCTTGAATCTGATTTCCTATCTCCTCAACGTGTAATCTGACAGCTCAAGGAATCCGATTATTCTGTTTATTCTGACACGTCAAGAAGATTGGTTTACTTTACGTGACAGGTACGATTGTGTGGTACACGAAGTGAAGTTTACTCTTAGAAATTATTTATTTACTTATTTATAAGCCATGTTTACATGGATAAATACATGTATGTATACAATTTATCGATAAAATTCAGTAAATAGAGTAGGATAACACATAATAACATATTGAGGTTAAAACATATCTGTACCTCTGAGGTAGAAGGCCTGAAGTCCATTTGTATGATTCTTGAGGTGAGATCAATAACCAGTAATTCTGTCGTCATCCAATCATATTTGTAATGGTGACATGAGTCATTGTGCAAGAGAATACTTCAATATAACTGTTTTGTTGACATCAGTCAAATGGCAATTGATAGAGCTGGATTACACTAGGAAAACGCTCAGTTGTAACGCGTTGATGAGCGAGCCTTCTAGCCACTGCACCCGATTTGATATGCGTTTGCAAGTATATCCAGCTGATCTACAGGCCTTGGAACTGAGGCATCAAGAAGGCAGGGATTAAAATTTAATATACAATTTTCAAATATTTCAAGATTATAGAATACAATTTCCTTAAAATAACCATAACTTTTAAAAATAACTACAGATTAGTCTTGAAATTGGCAAAAAAAATACCTACAATATTGGTCCCAATGACCATGCGAAGTTTAAAGTTGTTCGAGTTTAAATATCAAAAACCACAGGAAATGGGGCTTTAAATTTTAACCAATGGGAGGATATGGCTGAAACTTTGTAAGATTGGGGACAATGTTGGTTGCAATGACTGCAAAATTTCAAATTGATTGGACCAACCAATCGAAAGATATTTTTTTTTAAATCTGAACCAATCAGATTATTTATTATATAGTTATTTATTATATAGTTATTATTTAATTTGTTTATTAATAGAATTCCGGAGGGAATAAATAGTAAAATTAGACTTTTTGCAGACGATTGCGTAATTTATAGATCAATCATAGATGAAGAGAGTAGAGTACAACTCCAAAGGGACATTAATCATTTGTACGATGGACTCACGAAAATAGGATTCAGTGTAAACACAAATAAAAGTAAATTTTTATCAGTAAAGAGGGGGGGCAAAGTAGAAATAAATGATCATTATAAAATAGGGGATGCAGTTGTAAAGTTGTAAATATGGAGAGTCATGTAAAATATTTAGGGCTTATTATAGACGACAAGCTTAACTGGTCCTATCAAATAAAGAAAGCAGTTAGCAATGGATTCAGAAGACTACACTTTGTAATGAGAATACTCAAAAACAGTAGTAAGACTGCAAAGGCCAGGGCATATACTACGTTAGTGCGGCCATTACTGGAATACGGGGCAGACATTTGGGATCCATCGAAGAATGGAAATGTGTTTTCTTTAGAAAATGTTCAAAGAAGAGCGGCGAAGTATGTAAATGGAGAGAGAATAGTAAGGAAGAAAGTGTTAAGAAAGAATGTTAAAGATCTAAAAGTCGTGGAACTGGCAGCAGAACTGAATAAGAGGAATGCAAAGGCAGTAGGAAACAAAGAGAGATTGCAAATTTGCTTGTTAAACGTGTTAAAGGAGAGAGGAGTGGATGACGGCGAGCTAGATGTGACAGAGTATACATACACGAGTGTTACAAACTTGGTAAAAAACATGAATTGGCAACCACTGAAGGAAAGAAGAAGAATTGCTAGATTAATAAAAATTTACAGAGCGGTCATTGGGTTGAAACCTTGGAAGGAGCTAACAGATAGGATTAGACCAGATGTACATAGAGGAAGAAAAGATCACAAGTGTAAAATAGTAAGGCTAGGTTATAAGACAAAATATGGAGCCAACTCAACAATAGGAAGAAGAATTGTAGAGTGGAATGGACTTCGGACAGATATATTCGCAGATGATATCATGCCTAGTATTAGAGCATTTAGACATGCTATTAGTATGTAAGTAGTTTGTAATTGTAGCTTTTCACAAATCTTATACTTTTAGATTATAAAAACACATTGTGAATCTTGTTACGCTTAGATATTATTATCCATTATGTATTTTTCCCAAAACTCAGACACCGTATACTCTGTATGCAAATCTGTTTTAATAAAGATACAATACAATATACAATACAATCACAGGATCCCGTTCAAAAACGATCCCAGAGATCGCATAGATTACGTTTAGTATGTGTGCAAAATTTCAGATAGATTGGTTGAGCGGTTTGACCTGGGCAGTGCAGGCAAAAAAATGCAAACAAAAAAAACACACAGAGCCATAACCAAAGTGCCATAAGTGCCATAAGAGTACCGTGGTGACGCTCGCTACGCACGCTCAATAATTCTAAAATTGTGGCACGAAAAGCGAGAAAATTGACTGACGGCCTTCTACCTCTGAGCATAGAGTCTGAGGTACTGATATTAAATTAACATGTATAGTACCACAAATTAGACGAAATTGTCTATGAAATGACCTCTAGCGCAGATATCATTAATAAAGTCGTCCACTAAATACATAGTAGGATCGAAACAACAGACTTCTTTATCAATTTAAAATTATCTTGATCTGTATTCCTGATATCAATAGGAAGGTTGTAATTAACATGATTTATATGTCACATTAAAATTAATTACTCTGGTTGTCTTCGCATATTTATTTTTAAAATTAATGAAGGCTATATTAAATCATTTTTTCAGTATTCCTTATTTTTCTCTATGATGACGTATAGTTTTGTGTACAAATTGTTGAATGTCACATCAAACAGCTTAAGTTAATTGAACAGCGATAAAAGAATTCAAACAAAACCAATAAACTAAGAATTCTTTGTAATACAGTTTTCATGCGACACGAAACTCAAGTTTGAACCCCGCATTCGCGTGCGTGTGTCACGCAAGAGTGAAAGTCAAGTTCAATAAGTCTGGACTGTCGAATAGCGACGTGTAGGATGTCAGCGGGACTTGTCTGGACTCTGCTGCTGCTGTCTGGTTTGACTCTCGTCGCCGCCGACACCGCCGCTGACGTCACTGCACATGGCCATGACGTCGCCAACACGCATCACTCCATCCACGTGGCCTCCTGGCGCTGGGACGAGATCGGACTGCTCTTCACGATCACACTCTTCGTCATCATATGCGGACTTGCCAAGATAGGTGAGTTGGATGAGAGGTGGCAGCACTAGGCCGGTATACACTCAGCTGTTTTGGAATTGACTTTTACAAATGATGTGATAGGGCAAACTAAATCGATGATTGTTCTGTCATCCTATTCTGTCATATTTTGCACCTGGGGAGCGGTCATATAAAATGAGAACTTTTTGTCGCGTGCCAATCTTCTCATCTCTGTGTTATTCACGACCTTCTAGGGTGATATGAGAAGCTTGTCACTGCGGCAAGAAAGTTCTCATTTTATGTGATCGCGTCCCTGGAAGACGGTGATCTGACTCCATCCTTGACGAATGTTTTACGTACATGGATTGATGCAGGAAATTAGTGATACGTTATGGTTGGGATCTTCTGAAAAGAACTGAAATATTGACCACATCTCCGTCATCACGCATAATGGCGGAAGAAATGAACTTTGACATGCCCTGTTGCTCCACAAACACAAGTTGTTCGCAATAATTTGTAACTTCTCCTTGTTTTCAGCTTTCCATCACGCTCACTTCTTGTCTACTCACATTCCTGAATCATGGTGAATATCAACACTTCTGTCCTTGATTAAACAATACAAATATATTATAATTCGAATCTTTCATAATACAAAATGCCCTTTTTGTTCTAGTTTGATGATCATTGTGGGAGTGTCCGTCGGGGCTGTCATTTAGTAAGTAGAATCAATCAAAACACTCATCGATTCAGAAATTTGTCATAATGTTTATAAGTTTTAGAGTATTGTACAGAGTGTTTACAGTGTTGTGGCTGGGAAAGTTTCTCTAGTAGCAGGGCAAAGTTAATTTAAATAAAAAAAATCAATAAAAATTCAATTTAAAAAAAATCAAGATAGAGAGCAATATGGTAAATCTTGAACTTTATTAACGATTGTTATCAACACACATATGCCCCTACAATACTGGACATAACTCATTGTTGTAACTTGAATCTGTGACGTCAGCTATTCGAACGACGGAGGCGCCATGGAGTCGGTGCTTCCTCACTTCACTCCACGGATGTTCTTCCTCTTCTTACTCCCGCCGTGAGTAAATAATTCCACGTGTCCCGTCTTCTATTCTGCTATTCCCTGAGTAATCGCTGTTCCTCTGTGTTCTTGTGCACAGAGTCATCCTGGAGGCCGCATATTCTCTCTATGACAGAGCCTTCGCGGACAACATCGGCACCGTGTTGCTGTTTGCTGTAGTGGTAAGTGGAGGAGGATGGATATTTGTATCGGTGAGAGAAGTTGGATTTGTTTTCGGTGTGTAATGTTGATGTTTGTTTACAGGGCACGTTGTTCAACACGTTCGCTATTGGTAAGAATCTAGATACAAGGTAAAGGTTCAAGGATTAACGAACTTTTCGTACTTTGATTTGGCAAGAGGGGTGTAAGTTAAATGAAATTGTGTTCAAAGTTTTGATGGGCCAGTGTTGCACAAGATAAACTAACTAAATGAGTGTTATTAAATATGAGTTAGATGAAACGATCACTATTATTTGTAGCTTTTATTGAATGAGCAAGCGAAGCGATCGCGTCTTCTTTTGGCTCTTTTTTTTCTGTTACTGAAGCTTTACAAGTCACAGATTTTCTTCGATCGATCTGAATTTGCACACATGTACGGACCATTTCTGGGCGTAGCCGTCGTACCTGTGATTTTTTAAATTTCAACTAGAACCGTTTGACCGATCAACTTAAAACTTCGCATGGTTATTGGGACTAACATTTTAGGAATTTTTGCCAAAATTCAGACTAATCAGTCAATCTAATCTTCAAAAGTTAATGTCATTTTAAGGACATTTTGTTCTATAATCTTGAAATATTTGCAAATTTATGCCAGGAATTTCAATTATTTTATCAGTGCTATCTTGATGCTTTAGTTCCAAGGCTTATAGAGCAGATGACTTGCAAACGCATATCAAATCCCATGCAGGAGCCCAAGTCTTGAAAAAAGCGTTTTGAAACCGTCTGGCGTTTTCATTGATCAAAACGTAAAAAAGTTGACGACTATACCTTAGCCTTCAACTTTTTTACGTTTTGATCAATGAAAACGCCAGACGGTTTCAAAACGCTTTTTTCAAGACTTGGGCTCCAGTACGAAGGCTCGCTCCCCAACGCGTTAAACACAGAATGTTTCCTTTCAAACAAGTTCCAATGTTTCCGATCCCAACGCATGAAGTGTATTTGACACGTGTCGCCAGGCTTCCTGCTGTACGTGTTGGTCGAGATTGGCGCCATGGGCTCCATGCACGTCCACCCTCTAGACATCGCCGAGAACAGTCTCATCCCGTACAGCCTCACGTTCACCGACTGCCTCGTGTTCGCCGTCATCATCTCCGCCGTGGACCCCGTGGCGGTCCTCGCCATCTTCCAGGAGATCGGCGTCAACAAGGATCTGTACTACCTCGTCTTCGGGGAGTCGCTTTTCAATGGTAAATGCCTAACTAATAAGTAATAGGGAATGTGAAAAGATTTTTAATGCGGTTAAATTCAATATTTCAAAATAACAACATATTTGTTGGTAAATCACACTATTTTCACACTAAAAGAGTAAATTTTCATTCATAAATATGAAATTATCTCTTCGAGGGAGGAGAGTGGCAAGATGGGAAGGAAACATCTAGTGGAGCGGTCGCTCCACCCAGCCAAGTCGTACTATACACTCACAGTCACTCAACATACCGTAAATGCCTAATAAACTGAGGAGCAGACCAAACACTTTTACTGTAAGCAACAACATGGCATTTTCGGCCTACTGGATCTTAAAATTGGAAAATCTCACATTGTTGTGAAATGTCTTAATTTCGAGCTATGGCCCACCCCACTACATATACCAAATTTGGGAACAATAGGTTATGCCATTTGCGCGCTAGAGGACCGAGAAAACAGTGAAATTACACCACTTTCTGATTCTGAAGATGATTCTGATGATATCAGGAAACCCTGTTGACAGCGCCACAGCCTAAACGGCTAAACCGATCGACCTGAAACTTTTACCACATATGCACTTTTGGCGTCTGATGATACCTTGCCTCTTGTGATTTTTTGTGCCGCCATTTTTAAACCGGAAGTGACGTCATAACTCAAAAACGTCTGGACCGATTAGAACGAAATTAGCGCCATTCGATTTAGATGGTCATCTATATGAAGTATCAATAAAAAAAATATTATTTTCTTATTTTCTAAACCGGAAGTGACGTCATAAATACGCAATATTTAACTTATTTCAACAAATTATACTTAAAATACGTACATAATTAACTTACATTGTAACATAGACAATACAATTTATATATTCAAGGTAGCAGTGTTCTCGGCCGCCATTCCTGAAACCGGAAGTGACGTCATATATCTAAAACGCCTGTACCGATTGCAACTGAACTAGCTCCTGCGTATTCATTCTGCTATTTATTTGAAAAATCAATTGTGAAAAATGAATAAATAAATTAATGGTACCGGAAATGGCGGCAGGAACCACTAAATGAAACCGGAAGTGACGTCATATATTACAAACGGCATGACCGATTTTACGGAAATATAGGGATTAGGAATTCAGATGGTCGTTCATGAAGGTATCAACTAGATAAAACTAGATTGTTTTCTTATTACCTATACCGGAATTCGGCCGCTATTTCAAAACCGGAAGTGACGTCATGTATCGAAAACGGCTGGATCGATTATAACGAAACTTAAGCTATTCTTCTTGGATAATCATTTTCATCTTATACCAAACGCAACTTTTCATAGTAACCAAATCGGTTGAGGCGTATTTTTTTAAAGAAATTAGTCCCTGCTCGGACATGTGCTACAAGCTGTATGAATAAACTAACAAAAGAAGTGATATCCCAGAAAAAACACTCCGTGTAAAAATACCAGCCAAGTCTCTTTAACTATAAAAAAAATAGAAGAAATCTAAAAATTCAGCACTGAAAAGGAGTGATATCAAAAAAGGAGCCAAGTCAACGAATTTTCCAAATTTTAATCGTACCATTGAAATAAAAATATCAACCCCCGAGAAATACTTAAAAAAAGGACTTGGCGCATCGTTTTTTTAAAGACATTTTTCTATTCTTAAGCTTATGCCACTCACATACTACGTAGTTCAGAAATGCCTAAAAAAATTGGGACAAAACTTTCAAATTAAATATTGAACATTCTGTAAAATATTTTAAATTTAAATATAAGTACGCAAAGAAACATAGCATTGTCTTACAAGCAATAAATACAGAACAGTTGTGTTTGTGATTGGTAGGTACCTATAGTTTTGTGGGTACATCAACATACCTACTACAGCATTATACTTTGAACCTTCTCGCCGTGTAATTAATTGCTATTAATTAACATTTTATACCAAAAAAATTCATAAATTACATAACGTATTACTTTAGATAAAAATCTAGTCAGTAATTATTTGAGCAGCATGGCTCAGTGCACTAGTCACTTATACAAATCTCATTGACGGCCTTCTTGTAATGAGCGCTTTCGCTATTTCCCTCAGTCACGATATTGAGAAGTATGATTGATTAATATGACCCTAGAAATAGTGGCAATAACGAATAGACTAGGCCGCTTCCGTTTATTCGTTATTCGTTTATCCGTTTATTTCCTCTGAATATTGACAAAATACCAAAACTGCCAGTAGGTAAGAGTACTAGTTATATTAAAACGTAGTATGATTCGTCGATAATGAATGTGATATACTCAGGAAAATATACTTGTAGAGTTCTTCCTATACTTTTAGTATAGAAAAGTGTCTTTAAAAAAACGATGCGCCAAGTCCTTTTTTTAAGTATTTCTCGGGGGTTGATATTTTTATTTCAATGGTACGATTAAAATTTGGAAAATTCGTTGACTTGGCTCCTTTTTTGATATCACTCCTTTTCAGTGCTGAATTTTTAGATTTCTTCTATTTTTTTTTTATAGTTAAAGAGACTTGGCTGGTATTTTTACACGGAGTGTTTTTTCTGGGATCTTCTATACATGACCACTTATAGCCTTATAGGGCTAATAGTACAGCAATTGACGTGGCCACATTTTGGCAAAAACAAAATATTTATTAATTAGTTGTTAGTTTTAAGTTTTAATTATTGCTTCCGGACACGAAAGAAGAGAAGATTCATGAATATGAATTTAAAAATCAGTGTCAATTTTGGCGGGAAAACGCCATCCCGGCAAGTGATGTCAATTATCAACCAACAATGATGTTGCCATGGTAACATTAAAATATGACATCACTGGCCGGGATTGCGATTACCCGCCAAAATTTACACTAATTTTTAATTTCTTATTTATGAATGAAAATTTACGGGTTTTAGTGTGAAAATAGTGTGATTTACCAACAAATGTTGTTATTTTGAATTATAGTTTTTAATGAATTCATGTACGTTCTCTATTGACGAACGGCGACGTAACATAAGCACGACGGCGACGTCATGTTCCGGTGTCTTCCAGACGCTGTGACTGTGGTGGTGTTCAACTCCATGCCGGACGAGATCCCGGGGGAGAGTACGGGTTCCTCGCCTCCAGTCTCGTATTCTCTATTGACATGAGCATGACGCTATGTTCCAGACGCTGTGACTGTGGTGGTGTACGCCACCCTGGCCGTGTTCAACTCCATGCGCGACGAGATCCCCGGGGGAGAGTACGGGTTCATCGCCTCCAGTCTCGTATTCTCTATTGACATGAGCATGACGCTATGTTCCAGACGCTGTGACTGTGGTGGTGTACGCCACCCTGGCCGTGTTCAACTCCATGCGCGACGAGATCCCCGGGGGAGAGTACGGGTTCGCCGTCATGGCGTTCCTCGCCTCCAGTCTCGGCGGCCTCGCCATCGGCGTCGTCTTCGGCCTCGTCACGGCGCTGATCACGAAGACTACCAAGGAGATCAGCGGTCAGACTTCATTCCGCACTGTTTTGCATGAAATGTTATTATTTCAAACATTGTTAGAGAAGTTAAGAATTATCTAGAATTTGACCATTTGGAGTCGGCTTTAGTAAATAACAAAAGTCTTCATTCGTCTTAAAAAATTGTGCTCATCAACAGAATGGTGAAGAATCGTTAAAAAATTCGGTAAAAATTCGGATAAAAATGCCATAAACAAGTCCATGTTAATTTTTTTTAAATCTCTCGATTTTCGAATAAAATAAATACCACAAGCTACACCTCATCGGGATGATGTGTAGTAAGTGGTAAGTTTTGACAGTTTGTGGTAGATTTGGCAGAGTAAACGAACATACCTATAGTGTATATTGAGTAAACCTTTTAGTAAACTGGCAGATTATGAAAATTAAACTTGTTCATAAAATTAATTACATTTACGGCCATTCTCACGATATTTTTGCTGCTCACAAAGAATGACATCGCTAGATGCAACAAGTTGTCTGAAACCGAATTAAATTGTCCTCAGTCTTCCTGCCTCGACACTGATGATTTTCCTTCCAGTTGTCGAGCCGCTCGCCGTGCTGGGCATCGCGTACCTGTCCTACCTGACCGCCGAGCTGTTCCACTTCTCCGGCATCATCAGGTAGTGTATTGTACCTGGCTGTACCTGGTTGTACCTGACTCTGTGGTCTAATCTTGATCTCCTACCTGTCCTACCTGACCGCCGAACTGTTCCACTTCTCCGGCATCATCAGGTAGTGTATTGTACCTGGCTGTACCTGGCTGTACCTGAGTCTGTGGTCTAATCTCGATCTCTGTGCAGCATCATCGGGTGTGGACTGACACAGAACCACTATGCAATGCGCAACGTCACAGACAAGTCCTACACGACCATCATCTACTTCACCAAGATGCTCAGGTGCGTTCCTCTCCTACACTTGACATTCATGGGCTAGGCACTAGTTTTAGCAGCTTTCAAGTTTGTAAAATGACAAATTGAAGTTAAATAAACATAAATGTCCAGCTTATTTCTTGACTTTCGGCATCAAGATGCCATTTTAGCTAGGAAAATGCTCTGTGTAAAGCGTTAAAAAGCGAGCCTTTGTATTAGTTGTTGCTCGATAATAGACACTTGAAAAACCTGGAATCAAATGCGTCAAAACATCAGTAATATTTTCGTTGAAACTTCTTTCAATACATTTTACAAATATTTCAAAACAACCAAGCATTAAATATCCGTAAAATGTCAAAAACTTTTGAAATCTCCACAGATTTATCTGAAAATTGTCATAACTACTAAAATGTTAGCCCCAATGGCCATGCAAAATTTGAAGGTGATCGGTCAAACGGTTCAATTATTCAATTTTCAACCTATCACGGATTTTTGTCCAAAAACTATACGCTTATGACATTAGTAGTTGTGCAAAAATTCAAATCTCAAAAACACACAGAAAAACACTCAGAGAAACTAATCTTAAGACGCCTAAGATGACCCCATAATTATCTTCAACCTCAGCTCTACGAGCGAGGCGATCACCTTCCTGTTCCTCGGCATCGTCTTGATCGGCGAGCACCACGAGTGGCACACCTACTTCGTGCTCTCTCTCTCTCTCTCTCTCTCTCTCTCTCTCTCTCTCTCTCTCAACACACTCTCATGCTCTCTCTCTCAACCTCAGCTCTACGAGCGAGGCGATCATCTTCCTGTTCCTCGGCATCGTCGTGATCGGCGAGCACCACGAGTGGCACACCTACTTCGTGCTCTCTCTCTCTCTCAACACACTCTCATACTCTCTCTCTCAACCTCAGCTCTACGAGCGAGGCGATCATCTTCCTGTTCCTCGGCATCGTCGTGATCGGCGAGCACCACGAGTGGCACACCTACTTCGTGCTCTCTCTCTCTCTCTCTCTCTCTCTCTCTCTCTCTCTCTCTCTCTCTCTCAACACACTCTCATGCTCTCTCTCTCAACCTCAGCTCTACGAGCGAGGCGATCATCTTCCTGTTCCTCGGCATCGTCGTGATCGGCGAGCACCACGAGTGGCACACCTACTTCGTGCTCTCTCTCTCTCTCAACACACTCTCATACTCTCTCTCTCAACCTCAGCTCTACGAGCGAGGCGATCATCTTCCTGTTCCTCGGCATCGTCGTGATCGGCGAGCACCACGAGTGGCACACCTACTTCGTGCTCTCTCTCTCTCTCTCTCTCTCTCTCAACACACTCTCTCTCTCTCTCAACACACTCTCATACTCTCTCTCTCAACCTCAGCTCTACGAGCGAGGCGATCATCTTCCTGTTCCTCGGCATCGTCTTGATCAGCGAGCACCACGAGTGGCACACCTACTTCGTGCTCTCTCTCTCTCTCAACACACTCTCATGCTCTCTCTCTCAACCTCAGCTCTACGAGCGAGGCGATCATCTTCCTGTTCCTCGGCATCGTCGTGATCGGCGAGCACCACGAGTGGCACACCTACTTCGTGCTGTGGACTCTCCTGCTCTGCCTGGTCGTCCGCTTCGTGGGCGTGTTCTCACTGACGATGCTCGCCAACGTGTTCCGCGTGTCGAACATCAACGTGCAGGAGCAGTTCATCATGGCGTACGGCGGACTCCGAGGGGCCGTGGCGTTCTCTCTGGTGCTCATGCTGGACGAGGAGACCGTGGAGCCGAGGAGCATCTTCATCACCACGACACTTGTAGTCATCTTCTTCACCGTCTTCATTCAGGTATACCCTGACAGGACCTTCATGGGCGCCGATAGGTAGCCCATACCGATAGGTAGCCGATAGGTAGCGTTTTTTGGTATTTTGAAACTTAACATCAATTTTTAGACGCTTTTCGGTGTATATTGTAGAATAATTCATAGTTTTTAAAATTTTATACTATGGGGTAATGGGGGCATGTCCTCTCCTTGCTCCGCAGGGCATTTTTTTTAACACTTTGAAATGATTTTTTTAACGTTTTTAGTTTACAAATTGCAACAATACGTAAAACACCACAACACTTTTAGTTCTTTTCTGACATTCAGGGGGACAAGAGCCCCCCTTGACTCCCCCCCCCCCCCCCCCCGGCGCCCCGGGACATGCACTACTGCTCTTCAAAGTGGGTTTTAAATTTAATCTTTTAAGGCCGGGTAGGACCAACTCTGGATTAAGGTAACTCTCGATGATTAGTGGAAATTAGTGAATCTTATTGGCTGTGGAGTTCGCGCCAACTTGATTCATTGGTTAACCCTTGAGAGTTAACTTAATCCAGTGTTGGTCCTACCCGGCCTAAAGCCCCATTTACACGGTAAAATTTCCTGTAAAATCTTTTATAAAATCTTTTCGTAAAATCTTTTCGTAAAATCTTTTACAGAAATAGAACATGTTTTATATCATAAAAGGTTTTACACAACCCTTTTACAAAACATTTTACGAAGATTTTACCATCAAATTGTCTTGTTTACATGGTAAAATTTCTTTTACGAAAAGATTTTATAAAAGATTTTACAGGAAATTTTACCGTGTAAATGGGGCTTAAGTAACATAATTTTTAAAAAACTTTTTAATAATGCCACCTAGTAATGCCACCAAGTAGTACCTACTTTATGGCCTCTGGTACGATTGTTTAATTTTCAGGACGTAGAACGTATTTTAGTTTTAAAAAAATGATGCGTGTTATTTTGCTTCAGGGAGGAACGATCAAGTATCTTGTGAGTCTGCTGAAGATCGAGAGAGACACAGAAGCTGCGAAGACGATGTACCGAGAAATAAGCGAAAACGTAAGTCTGAATGACTCTTGACGTTATCTTCTCACGATGAAGCCATGTTGTTAATGAGATGTTGCTGTTTGTTTGCAGATTATTGACAATGTTATGTCGGGAATAGAAGAAATAACTGGACTTAAAGGAGATGGGTATTTTAGGGTAAGAACTTAACCCAAATCTAGGTTTTCAATGTAATTTTACAAATGGTGGCAGATGTGGGATAACATTTATTTCTATTTTGTATGCAACTAATGGTGTTTTTATTGATTTTGATGATTCATTCACAGCGGAAGATTGAAGACATCGACGCTAATTACCTGCAGAAAGTGTTTCTGATTTCTGATCATGAAAGAGATTTAACAAAACTCTACAAGGAAATAGCTCTCGTGTAAGTATTCGTAATAGTATTTCTCTTCTTGCAATAAACTTTATGTAGACCATTTACCTACCTCCATAGCAAACAATCGGTTTTAATTCAGTACCTCAGAAGCAAAAGGCCCGAAGAAAATTCTCTTTATTTAAAGTTGCTTATTTTTATAATCATGTAATCGAGATCTATCCATTGCAACAATTACAGATGTAATCAAAATGACTCATGTCACTTTTACAAATTGGATTTGATGAAGGAAGAATTACTTCTTTTTGAGCCCTCAAGAATTATTGAAATAGACATCGGGCCTTCTACCTCTGAGCTACAGAAATAAAGCGATGTGGAAACATTAGATTGGTGAAAAAAGCCGAGTTTGAAAAACAATTTGAGCGTGTCGTTGAGTTTATACATCGAACAATTTCAAGAAGTACTTTATTTTTCGATCTTATCTTCTCAGTTGTTTGTTTGGATTAATTCTAATATGAAAATAAGCCTTTAAAGCTTTAAGTGAAACTATAGTTGGTGAAAGTTTAAAAGCTTACTTTTCATATTAAAATTGTTTCATCGTTCAGAATTATTAAGCGGTAATATAAGTACCTAACATATTTCTTCTGAAGGGAAGTATTGTAACCCCCCCCCCCCTCTGTTAGCGAGCACTACGCGCATCTGTACGGGCCCGTGGCTCTGGTCGAGGACCACACGGCCGACGCCCTCCTCACGCCGAAGCCGAGGGACGACGCGCGGAGGCCGTCAATCAGACCGGAGAGGGTGAGGCTGGATTCGTTCCAGGGCCCAGAGCCAGGCGACCCCGCCGACCTCCATCTGCACTTCCGCAATCAACCCAACCAGAAGGTAAGACTTTGCAAGGTTCGGTTGACGTATACTCGGAACAAACTCTCTGGACCTGCACTGAGGAGTTCCGGGTTCGATTCCCGAGGCCGTTCTACCTGATTGAAGTTTTTCGTTTTCGTTCCTCTTTCTAGAGGCAAATAATTTAAAAATTCTAGCCATAGGCCAAGACTCCCTCCTCTTGTCGTCCGTTATTACCTATTCCTCATCATCATACACTTGCTTCCGTTGCGACTAGCCTTTTTGCAAAACTTCAACGTTTATTTTCGTTGGCGGTTTCAAGTATTACAAAATTTAAAAACGTCTCAACTTGTGGTAATCTGTTCATAAATAATTATCAATCCAATTCGAACATATTTCGCCATGTTCCGACTACCTGTTGCAGTTCCCGCGCAACAACCCCGAGGACACGCAGCGCGGGGAAGTGAGAGAGAAGCTGCGACAGCGCTACGAGACCACGCGCAACATCACCGCGCTGGTAGAGAGAGTTGAACATGTTGCTACCTGTTGCAGTTCCCGCGCAACAACCCCGAGGACACTCAGCGCGGGGAAGTGAGAGAGAAGCTGCGACAGCGCTACGAGACCACGCGCAACATCACCGCGCTGGTAGAGAGAGTTGAACATGTTGCTACCTGTTGCAGTTCCCGCGCAACAACCCCGAGGACACTCAGCGCGGGGAAGTGAGAGAGAAGCTGCGACAGCGCTACGAGACCACGCGCAACATCACCGCGCTGGTAGAGAGAGTTGAACATGTTGCTACCTGTTGCAGTTCCCGCGCAACAACCCCGAGGACACTCAGCGCGGGGAAGTGAGAGAGAAGCTGCGACAGCGCTACGAGACCACGCGCAACATCACCGCGCTGGTAGAGAGAGTTGAACATGTTGCTACCTGTTGCAGTTCCCGCGCAACAACCCCGAGGACACTCAGCGCGGGGAAGTGAGAGAGAAGCTGCGACAGCGCTACGAGACCACGCGCAACATCACCGCGCTGGTAGAGAGAGTTGAACATGTTGCTACCTGTTGCAGTTCCCGCGCAACAACCCCGAGGACACTCAGCGCGGGGAAGTGAGAGAGAAGCTGCGACAGCGCTACGAGACCACGCGCAACATCACCGCGCTGGTAGAGAGAGTTGAACATGTTGCTACCTGTTGCAGTTCCCGCGCAACAACCCCGAGGACACTCAGCGCGGGGAAGTGAGAGAGAAGCTGCGACAGCGCTACGAGACCACGCGCAACATCACTGCGCTGGTCAACAAGCACGGCGATCACGTGACCATCGAGCAGCAGAACGTGGCGGAGTCGCGCGAGGATCTCGACGCGCCCAAGAAGCTCATCCATGCAGGTGAGACGACACTGGAGGTCCCCACGTTAAGGTCCATTCACACGGTTGATTGCATGAAAGTGATTGGTATTATTTTACCATAAGTTTATTGGATGTGCGCGTGGATCATTCGATTCTTACTAAGTACCGATCGAATCGCGATTATAGAAACTAGCTCTAAACTTGGCGATTCGAGATTTCTGATTGGCGGCATTAACCAATCAGATGTAAGAATTTCAGTCACGTGTTACTTACATGGAAATCAAAATGGCTCTGAAAGTTTACAGTGATATCATAACGGTAATTGCTATTGTTTTATTTTACAAATAATTAGCGACAAGAAGAAATAAAGACGAAAAACTTCCTTCTCGAACATTTTAACTAAAACAAAGGACAAAATCTCGTTTCCCCGCCTTCTGAAGGAAGCAAGGTCGTGTGATTGAATACTTTGTCGTCTGAACTGGAAAATCTCGCACATTCAATGAGACGTATGGTAAAATTATACCAATCAATTGCATGCAATCACCTGTGCTAATACCTTTACAGTACTACTTGGAAATCCTTGGAAATACGATTTAAAATGATCAAATTTTGACTCCCCTTTTAGGGTGTATTCTTCTTTGGGGCAAGTTCCGATTTTACTAATTTTCATTGGGGGTTTTCTTGGAAAGCTTGCAAAACAACATATACAAAAATTTGCTTGTTATAAGACCGAAGAAACAAAATGGCCTACTTGAACTCAGTATTATAATTTAAAATGAATCCTGCATCCCGTCGAAATATTGTAAATTTCACAAATGGTGGCAGATGTGGGACATATTTTCTTAATCGTTCTTTTGACTCACTTAGTGCTCTATTCCTGTGACTTCCATAAGCCTTTCTTTTGACCCACACAGTCCTGGACGGCGGCGACTTCCGGTCCGAGCTCCTCGGCATCGACGCCATCTTGGACCGCGCGATCAAGCGAATGAAGTCGGCTTCCGAGCACAGCTTAGCCACGATGCACAGCCCCGCCACTGCGCGTGCGCGACCGAGGAGTCCGGACTCTGCGCATGCGCGACACAGCACCACCTACAATGACGTCACATACCATGACGTCAGCGAGACAGAGATGGACGAGTTTCTAGCTAGAGGGCGCATCAAGTCCAGCAGTGAAGAGACGTATCTTTAAGTTAATATTATCTGCTGCTTATATGCCAATCTCGTTAAGTTTGTCTTTATAACTACTTTTTTATCGAGTTAAATCCTCTACTCTAATGATACATTCACTTCTAGTCCACCTTAACAATCCATCTTTAACATTCCACCTACTGCAAAATTATCTGCAACTTAAAGGGCAAGTCTTTCAATACTCTGCTAAAACAAGTAATTAACTTTACAGAGTCATTCTAGGAATGTCATTGGTTGTTGCCATGACAATAGAGTCCTTCCACCGTTTAAAAGGCAGCCGAGGCCCTATACAATTTAATATAAATGATTCCGACAAGATTTGAAATGGGGAATGGAAGAGATGTAGCAAAGTAACCAACTATGTGATTATTGTCTGAAATTGAGGTACCGCGTGCAAAAACCAGCTATAACGAGTTATCCGGTTCTTGTTTGTACCGCTCGCCTACAATCCGCTAATCCGCTGATATCTGTATATTGCTGTAGGGTAAAGTACCAATTTTGGATTAGTGTCCAGTAATGGATCACTTTTTAAAATTGCCTCCCTTAGTTTCAATTAGTTGCCAAACGATGTCACCACTTACTTACTAGTTAGACAATATTATATCGATGGTTAAGAAGCAATACCTCGTATCTCAATTTTTACCAAAATGACATTTTAATGTTAAAAATTTCAAATAAAAATAACGAATGTCATGGCAAAAGCTCGTATCTCAATTCCGTGAAACTGAACTGCAGCGCCACCTTGTAACTAAAAGATAAATTAAATGAGGCAAAACCTCGTAAGTCAATTTCTATTGAAAATAATTAATGTAAGTCAAAAATTCTCAAATAATTATAATTAACTATACTAACAAATATTATGTAGTATATTTATTTTATTTTTGCACTTAAGCTCAATTTTAAAACTGGTTTTTATCCTCTCCTGAAAAGTAATAATTTTTGACTTAGGAGGTTTTGCTTCATAACCTAAAACTAGTTTTTATCCTCTCCTGAAAAGTAGTCATTTTTGACTTAGGAGGTGTTGCTTCTTAACCATCGATATTCTTCTTAGTGACAGTGCTGCCAACAGGCACATTCCACGAAACTTCGCGTAAAAAAATAGTTTCCAGATGGCTGTGCAAAGATTGACCGCCAAAAGCGTTGTCTTGTTGACAGGCCTCATACAGTCATGGATTAATGGATTTTACTCAAGTAATATTTTACCTACATCATTGAAATTTTAAATATATGTTCTTAATACATCACTGATGTTATTAAAGTCATCGCAATGAATATTATTTTATGTTAACAGTTCGCGCAGAGTCGTAGAACATTTGTCTCAAAACACTGTTTTTCTGAGTACTTTGTACTATAAAACCATAGATCAAAATATTCCAAGTAACATTTTTTTTTAATTTCAGTCCGAAATATGCCTAGAAAATATACTATTTAACAGATATAACATATAATTTGTACTACATGTAAGAAATCTTCCTAGATTGATGAATTGATCCACAATTGGTACGAATTAGTGCTTCAGTAAAATATTAATAAACAGTTATTTTTTTATGCAAAAAATGTCCACCTTACATTTTTATTCATGTAATTTATGGAGCAATCATATTCTATTTTTTTTTTTAATTATTTTTAAGAAAATCCAAAACTGGTACCAGGTACCAGTTCTGGATAAATTTGCCCATTTTTAGTTAGTTAATTAAAATTGCTTACTTTTATTTCTAAATTCTGCTGAGGGCTCAAAAGTGTCTATTAGTATGTTTATAACCATTTCAGTAAATAAAAAATAAATAATAATGTAAATTTGTATTTTTTACATTTTTTTTCCCAAACACCATCCAAAACTGGTACTTTACCCTATGGTGAACTCAGTGTCAATATATTCATGGTCTTTGCACAGCAGTTTATTGTACATTCACACATTTATATTGCTTTTACTCCCATACCAACATTTTATAAAAAAAATCTATCCGACACCATTACATAATTCTAACGGCAAATTGGTTTGTTTCTTCGGATGACGTTTAAATAGTTGTTAATTAGAAGGTGCGTTCTATTGTATCCCCTAAGTGTCCAATTCTATGTGGACCAATGGCGAGCAAGGGAGATCACAGACATTATGATGCCGGCCTATGTCAGTAGTTGTTTGAGTGGTTTTTATCTTATAATTTATTATTTTTAATGAATATAACTATATTATATACAATCATTTGTAATATACGGTAATCTATTTCCTCAAATATGTCTTCATCCCATTACTGAATTAATCTCTTGATACTACTTTTATGGGAAACTTCAAGTGAATGATATGAAAGGACGTACGTGAAAATGTTCGGGTAATCGGGGCTCGAACCCGGAACCTCTCAATTGCCGGGCGAGAGCTCTACCAACTGAGCTTCCCGGTCGGACGGCCGGACATTAGACACAACGCACTGATGAGGGTAAGGTAAGAGATCTCCGGGGAGAGTGGATTGAAGGTAGAGAATGCTCACTACGAATTATCATACCACCGGTGACGATGCTGTCTCTATGTTTCATTGCACTTGCACTGTTCATGCATAGAGATATATTACAGAGAGGGGCAACTACTGGTTAATGCTTGACTAATTTTGAAATATCCTTTTCCTCCATATTGGAGATATTTAATAATTCACTGCCACTGAAATGGAAAATTATTTCGGAAGGCAGTGAAAAAATTATTTTGAGCTGTCAAATTTTAAACTTACTAGAAACACGTTTTTAGCTTGCATAAGAAGACTTTTACAATATTATATCTTGTTATTACTGTACATTTATTTGTTCTGTGCTGTTTGTTACTGTGAAGTATGCACTGAAGGTAAGTACAAAGTAACATTCAAGTCTCTTGCCAACAACATTACAATCGAGGGGGGTGCCATATTGAAAGTTATTGCTTGAAATAGTCTCCAAGATGGTGGCTGAGCATGCTCAGATCCACCCTGACAATGTACAACGCATCATACCAAGGCTGGCTACCTACTTGCCCCTCTCTGTAAGTATGAATCTCTATGGTTCATGTAAGCATAATGTAAGTGGGTCATTTTGCCTATTTTGGAACCGAATCTGGCAACGAAAATGTTCGACTTCGTGAAGCGAAATATTTTTGTTTGTTTTATCGATGTTAATTTTTCTGAATTCATACAGTAATGCAGTTCCGCATGGTGAACATTTTCAACAAACTTGAGAATGGGCCCCCATATGGGCCTCATTCACGAAGCGGCGTTGGGTCGGGTTACCTTCGTGTTTCGTCTAGGTGGCGTAGTGCCATAAGAAATAACATAGAACATAAGCTTTCTAGATGATACCACGGTAATACTGCCGAAAAGTTTCGTGAATGAGGCCCAGAAAACTTATTCTATATCTTTTTTTATCTCGTCTCGACCGAATTCATATCGGCGTAATGCTAATGGCAGTGAAATGAATTCGATCGAAACGAAATAATAAAAAGATATCCCAGAATAAGTAGTACCATGAACTCGCATTTCTACTAGCAAACATTTCAGCGTAAAAATCACAGCGTAAAAACCACGAAAGTAATTAAAGTGACAGTTTCCTGGAAATGGTTGATAAACTTTGGTCATGAAGCAACTCGCTGAGCTGAGTCATGTATATAACGCGAGAGCAAGGGTCGTGACTGCTCACTCCACAGCTCTCAGTCTCACTCGACCGACATGGCTGCAGCTAAGAGGATCTTCGTCGCCGTGGTTGCAGCGATCTGCCTGGCTGGGGTAAGTCCGAGACAAGAACAAGAACACAGCATTTTAACCCCTAACGATATCTCGAACCAAGGGGGTGGGAGTTTCGGAATGATACAAGCCTATCACGAATGAAAATTCACATTTTATTTTATAATAAAATTTACTTTTATATAGTTTACAAGCTACATATACGAGAATTGTAGAGTATTTTTTCTTTATAAAATAAATAAATAAGATGTATAACTAGGTAAATCACTAAATATATATTTTAAGTGCATCCATAATATAAAAAATTGTATCTTCTATCTTCTATATTATCTTCTACTTTTACCGGGTTCAGGGTTGAAATTTAATTTCGATCCACAAAATAACAAAACGTAATAAATAAAATAGTAGTTCCCCGGTGATCGAACAGTAATTACGTCGTCAATCTTCTCTGACGGCCATGTGTTACAGGTACTGGCCGGCAAGGCGCCCCTGCTAGCCGGACAGCTCTAGTACGCCGTCAACCTCCTCTAAAACGACCATGTGTAACAGGTACTGGCCGGCAATGCGCCCCTGCTGCCTGGACAGCTCTAGGACGCCGTCAACCTCCTCTATAACGACCATGTGTTACAGGTACTGGCCGGCAAGGCGCCCCTGCTAGCCGGACAGCTCTAGGACGCCGTCAACCTCCTCTATAACGACCATTGTGTTACAGGTACTGGCCGGAAAGGCGCCCCTGCAGGCCGGACAGCTCTAGGATGCCGTCAACCTCCTCTATAACGCGCATGTGTGACAGGTACTGACCGGCAAGGCGCCCCTGCTGGCCGGACAGCTCTAGGACGCCGTCAACCTCCTCTAAAACGACCGTGTGTTACAGGTACTGGCCGGCAAGGCGCCGCGCGACGCCCCGGCTGCCGCGGAGACCGGACAGCTCCAGGAAGTCGTCAACCGCGCCAAGGACACGCTCGCCAACGTGTCGACGCAGGTGACACACCTGTTGGGACTTGAGAGTGTCCCCGACAGAGAGGAGATCGTCGGAGTCCTGACCAATCAGTCCCAAGTGCTCGGAGCCAAGATTGAACAGTTCATCGGCAAACTCAACAAAGATGTAAGAAACGAACACAAATATAGCATGGATATCTTATAGGGGAGTCAAACAGTTCCGTAAGAAGGATTGTGGGAGGGGTGGAAGTTTCTACTGCACATATATCGATTATCTAACTCCTTTTATTATGTAAATATCAAGTCAACCTCGAAGAAAATTTCAAGGAACAAAATAGTTCTTATAAAAGCAATGAAAACACTTAAATCAATTTTAGAAGAGGTTTTCCTATGAAAAAAAAAACATATCTCATGTCCCTGTAAACCGATAAAATATCTTCTGAAATAGGTTTGAGTGTTTTTCCTTGATTTTTAAGAATCTTGATGACGAGGCTATAATTTTATCAATTGAATTTTTTTCTATGTTGACTTGTTTATTCCGCTAAATTTGACAAAATATGTCTAGACTTTGTATATTATGACGACGCCCTACAATCGAACGATGCACTAAAGAATTAGAGATTGCAGTAGATATTGTTAAAGGGTTGACATATTTTTGGTACAAGAACTTTCCAACTCTCCGACAACCCTTCCATTCCGCGAACATTTTGACCTTCCCTTAACATTACACATATGAAAACCCTGTTCATATTTCTTCACGTACGTACACATTATTTGATATTTTCTAGTGAAATTGTAGATGCAAAATCTCTGTCAGCTCTCCAATTTGACTTTCTTGTCTCTGGTTTCCGGGGGTTGTTCCAGTGCTTCTTTGTGGGGATAGCCAAATAATACACGTCGTTATAGAGTAGCTGGTTTAGTAGGTAGTACAATTTGTTAAAGGGGTGACATATATTTTTGGTATCAGGACTTTAATTTTTATTTAAATTATTTAATTTACTGGTTAACTGCCAGTCAGTAAATTATTCGAAGTTGTCTCGTTTTAAAAACAACATTGTAATGAGCAAATATTTTGTTGTTTTGTTTTAGGCATGAATTTATCAAGTTTTAATTTGATACGCCATATTGGATGCTTACTTTGGTTCTCAAAAATAGTGATAAGTTTTTGAAAAATATGTTTCACAACCGTCGATTGAAACGATTATGCTTAATTTCCGCTGACTAAAATGTTAAACTGAAAGTCATCTGATTTATTATCTGGTGCATGCGCAATACAAACATTTTTATTTAGTTCATTATCGACTGGGGTCAATTCAGTTCAAACACAACAGCTTGAATTCAATGCCCAATATCAATGATGCCTATCTGTGGTCCAGATTGAAGGTCCAAAGCACAGAGTGTAAAGATCATCTCCTCGTCCTTGATCGAGATGAGCTCACAGGCTCATTCGAGTCTCGAATGCAGTTACCCGTGGATTAATGACGCACGAGCAGAACTGCGCGTATTCATTCCAATTAACCGCCGTGGTAAGCGAGCATTTGTAGTTAATAAATACCAACTGCAATATGAAAAGATTTTCCTCGAGTACAATTAATCGAATGCGTTTTCTAAGACCGTGACGTATATTTTGTATATCAATTTTTTTTTTTAAATTATCGAATCATTATGTCTACAAATTATTTGCGTATACTAATAATTTATAATGGAGCAAGTTGGCTCAGGCTGTAAGGCTTTGGAATTGCACCCCGGAGGTCGAGCTTCGATTCTATCGGCAACCGACCCTGACTGGGTGAATTTCGTGTTTCTCTCAGTAGACGGTCAATGCTGGGAAGATTCCTTACTAATAGGCCACAACTGCTTCCTAACCACAGCCCATTTGACATTTTCTTCATTATCATCTCCTATTAAATATTAAATTAGAAAAGCATTTTCGAATTAATAAAACGTAAAAAATATATTGGGTTATATAACTTTAGATTTATATTGCGAATGTACCTATAGTTGAATTGTTGTATCTATAGTTTTATAGTTGCCATGATAATGTAACTTGTACAGGAAACTAGCAAATCACAGAAAATTAGCTATAATTATAAATGGCCAATTTCATTCGACATCATCAAAATTATCGACGTAGAATGAAAACTTGCATTACATTTCGATCTATTTTGTTATTATTGTTGTCCTTGGCAACGCCGATTACGTTGACAATGACATTAACAATGACACGTGATGAAGTCGACATTGTTTGCTGATTATGTAAGTCGTTGTCGATTCGCGTCGATTACATTCCGACCAGGGACGTGAAGAGTTTGATTGAACAGTGAATTTAGTTGCCAATAGGAAGCGACCTTCGAATCATTGCGTAACGAGCTCATTTGGCATTTGCATCACGAAATGCGAGTACTCTGGAATTTGAGAGGGTGCAATATGAATTTTAAATATATAAATAATATTGGTGACAATGAAGATTTTATCATCCACTTCCAGTACATCGTGGGCCTTGAGCAGAAACTGTCTATATCCTAAAATGTCGAACTGAGATAATGGCAATGTTATTATTGGAAGTACCAAGGAGTATCATAACAAATAGAAAATATTCTACACAAGATCTTAGTATTTATTAAATTCAAAGACAGTGGACTATAGGTATATTTAGTTTACCATTAAATTACTCATTTGTTCCTATTATTATCTAGTACGTTATGAATAAAGTTTGAGCATAATTTAGTTATTCGAGTTTAATTCATCATCCAATTTTCTCCTTTACTAAATTAACTGGTATTTCTGATCACACTATTTCTGAATGTCACCGTTTGTTGACGCGACAAGACTGTTTGTTATGGTGACGTCACACGCCCAACTCGCACCTATTGTGGAACGCACCCAACATGACGCATGTTCCAGGCACAGAGCGCGTCCACCGACTTCGGCGCCCTCCTCACCTCCATCTCCGCGCGCCTCAACGAGACTGTCCACAACCTCCAGCCCTCGCCGGGCGTCACGAAGCAGGCGTCAGAGATCCAGGAGCAGATCACCGCCGGCCTCAACACCGTGCTCGAGGAGGCCGGCAAATTGTCCCGCGCCATCGGCGGCGAGGCGTCGGCCGTGCAGGAGGACCTCGACAAGCTGACGAGGACGGCGGTCGAGCAGGCCGTCATCATCGGCAAGCAGGTCGAGGCGAGTGTCAAGACGGTCATCGCCGACCACCAGACGCCGCAAGCGTAGGAGTAGAATAATCACAACTTATATCATGACTATCTTTTAACGTAATAGTGTTCAATAAATGAATAAATTATTAGTACTGTCCATGATTTCACAATCTCTTCCAGGTCAGGGTTTAATTGCCTCGTCTTAAAAATCCTGGACATCCAACTAGTCACTTTGTCTTCTCCATGACATTTTCCTGATACAAACAATTCTCAATTATACTAAAATCGAGAACACTTGACGAATTACAGATATTTTTAACCTGGCTTCATTGCCTAGTCCAAATTTCTCTCCATTATCTCAATCTGAAATTTATTTAAGATGTAGTCAATCGATTTTGTTCACGGACGAAATCAGAGTCTTTAATGCACATTTTACAAGATTACCCAACAAACAGTTCAAATAAACATTTCCAAAGGGTATAAAATCCTGGATTGTTGATTTCAATTTACATAATAAAACGAATATCCAACAATTATTTGATTTTCCGGTCATCGAATGCCGATAACATTATTTGAAAGAAACACATCATTATTATGTAATTAGCATCTTCCTGGAATTGTTCACTGCAAGAAACAGCAAGTTTGACCACATGTCTGGGGTCGGGTCAGCAACACGAAGTGACCTATGACCTGATAACGAGCTGCATCTAGACTTGTGAGAGGTCAAGAAATGAGACTTTGAAACCATCGCAGTCCGCATTATTACAAAGATGGTGTAAGTAAAACCATTGACCATATCAACTAGATTTTATTCCTCAAGTCAAGTTATGAGGAATTTCAATGGCAATTTTCCATCAAAGCTATAATTGAGTCAATAATCCGAAGAAATAGTATTGGAATTTTACTTTAAAAGAGTGAAACATTAAAATGTTAAACTATATTTTACAAAATTATGATAGATAAAAAATAAGAAAACCTTTCCTGTGCGCAATTTCCACGTCCATAGTTTCAAAAAGAACATATTAAAACCATCCAGGGACCTCTGAAGAACTTTAAATGAAATTCGTGAATGTAATTATTAACTAAGAATATAACAAATTCGAATAATTTCATGGTGAATGTACCTTTTAAATTCTAAATTCCAATTTCGCTGCCCTGAATATAAAAAGTGTGTTACATATCCACATTGTAAAAGTCATTGTAAACCACAGCCTTCTCGACAGTCACTTCGTTCTCTTGGTAGCTGCCTGTCGACCGCCGATTCAAACTATGACGTCATCGGGTTCTTGCACGGCCGGGAGCGCTACTCCTGGCGGGGTGGCAATAAAATGAACTAACCAATAGTTAAAACATAATATCTACAAGATTCATGGACATCATTACTACATTCATACTAGTAGAGACGGTTGTCTCACCCCTATACCGATAAAATTGCACGCAGTGAAGCCTTGTCAGACCATAGACTCACTGCATTGTGAATACTAGGAAAACGCTCTGTGTAACGCGTTGATGAGCGAGCACCGACACGCGCAACATCACCAATCGAGCACGATCCTTTCAATCAAAAAGATAACTAACTATACATCGTACCTGATTTTCATAGCAACTTTCCATAAACATTCTGGAAACATTTAATAACAGGTCAATCAATGTAACATGAATTTGATAGGTACTTCTCCATCAATCTCTGTGAACAGATATTCAAAACACTTAAAGCAGAAATAAGTATCTACATTTTTTTACTGATTGGGCTGGAATAATGTGTGAAATATGAGATTTTACATGTGCTATCTAGTCAAAACGTTGCTTCTAACATAACTGTGAAACACGATCAATATTCAAAAAAACCTATGAAGGCATACTTATACATAATATACATCTCTTATTAATTGTATTATAGTCAGTTGGTATTAATTATCATCACCCCGTCTGAGGTCATCAGAAAAACCAAGTTTGACAAGACAATATATTTTTCATTGAAACTCTGAATAGCTATCTATACACTTTGGTACACAAATAAAACAATCCAGAAAGCGGTGGAATTTCCCGATACATACAGTACCATCAATTCTGACAGTTCCAAACATTGAAAAATGTCAATAAGTGCATAAGTTATCTAATGATTGGGCTAAAAAATTGTAAAATTATAGAAAATGGTAGTCTTAATGTCCATACAAAATATGAACTTAATCGGAACATTTTGATTTTCGACCAATCGGGAGATATTTTTATTTTTGAACCAATCAAATGACAGCTCTCAAAAACTATACACGATTAAGTTAGAATGATATTAGTATATGTGCAAAATTTCAGCTCGATCGAAAGAAAATTGTGGCCTGTGTCGTCGGTCCAAACACAAAAAAAACACATAAAAAAAAAGAGAAAGTGTCCAAAAGTGCAGAATAGAGACGCTCGCTACGCTCGCTCAATAAATGTCTATGGTCAGACCCTGTGATTCAGGAAATCTGGCATGCGGCGGTGATTTGAGCGACGTCTATAGCGTGAAGAGCGAACTACATGATGACCAATCTCTGACGAAGGTTCAACCGCTATTTCATAGTTTGCACGTGATGTGCCTATACTAGCACGCATAATAGCTGTTTTTTTTGACGATATTAATAGTTTAATAGTTTATTTTATAATTTAATTGTAAATTGCTGATATAAAACAAAAGAAGGTCGTTCATAGCATATAAGTAAATGCAACGACGGCTAAATGGGTAAATTTAATAGTTAGTTCATATTTTTACCACTAGTAGCTGATATATGCGCTGACAATGCCAGCGTACGCCAACATTTCTCATGTCGAAAAGGCTTAACGTTTATTGGTGCGGAATGAGAATAACCCTTGTATATATATACATACATTTTTAGTATACATTTTTAGTATTTGATTTTTTGGTTTGTACCTTGATAAGGGTAGGCGGACGCCTATCGAAACGTCGGTTTGAATAAACTATTTACGTAGCATAATACCGTATCATGTCTTTAATATATATATATATGAAATTTAAACATTTCACGGTATTTTGCGGTGGACATTTTATTTGCTGCCGACGTTTCGCTAGCTATCCAGCCAGCCTTTTCAAGGCACACAAAACGAAATAACTTAAAAATAGGTATAAAATTTGAACTAAATTCAATTTAATTTAGTTCATTTAGTTCAAATTTTATACCTATTTTTAAGTTATTTCGTTTTGTGTGCCTTGAAAAGGCTGGCTGGATAGCTAGCGAAACGTCGGCAGCAAATAAAATGTCCACAGCAAAATACCGTGAAATATTTCAATTCATACCTGGCGGCTGTGAAAATATTCATAATCATATATATATATATATATATATATGTATTCTTTGATGCTTTCGAAGCCGCTCATTATAATAATCAATATTTTTCGGTAATGCTTCGTTTTTTCCACAGTTAAATATACAACGTTTCGCCAGGCTCCTGCCTGGCTTCTTCAGGTATATTACAAATTAATAAACTAAAAAACTAAACTAAACAAAATAAACTAAACAAACATTAAGTTTACGATGGAAACGGAAGTGGAGGGTAAACTGCCGTTTCTTGACGTACATGTAATCAAACGTCCTGATGGTAGCCTTGGCCATGCTGTATACCGTAAACCGACGACGACGAACCGTTACCTGCACGCATCATCACACCACCACCCAACGCAAATAAGGTCGGTAGCTTATACGTTGGCAATACGCTCCAGGAGAATCGCAGACAATGATCACCTGGCAGAAGAAAAGAGATTTTTGAAAAATGCACTTCTTCAAAATGGTTTCAACAACAGCGTCATCCAGAAAGCTTGGAATAGAAAACCGACATCAGAAACCAACGCCGATCACGAACAAGAAAGTGTGGTGTCTGACACTCAAGCCCCGAAGATCATTGCCACTGCTTTTCTTCCTTATGTCAAGGCTACGACAGATCGCATAGGGAAGCTACTGTCGACCGTGAACATCAAAACGGTATTTTCCACGGACAGAAAGATAAGAGACTTGTTAATGACCTACAAAGACCATGTACTGCTAGAAGGGCAAGGGGGTTATGAGATCCCTTGTGCGGATTGTGAAAAAACGTACATAGGTCAAACAAATAGGAATATGTCCGTTCGACAAGACGAACACCGACTTGCAGTGTTTCAGCGCGATGAACATTCTGCATTAGCATCCCACGTCGAATACAAATCTCATGTCATTAACTTTGAGGGCATGAAAACAATCGCGAAGGTGGACAATTGCGCATCGAGAAACTGGCGTGAAGCTTTAGAAATAGAGCGGCGACACCACACGCTCAACAAGAGAGATGATGGGCAACGTCTTCCAGCCGCATGGAAGCCTCTCGTGGAACAAATTCGTGTACCACCTATTATGCCTACTGCAGAAGTTTCAAAACAAGCTAGAAACCAACCAGCTAGGATTGACAAAAGAAAGAAGGCTCCAGATCTGAACCCAGCACCTCCAGTGACAGCTTCTAACCAACGAGTGACACGCAAGAAGTTTCCAGATACTACAATCTCTGCAAGTGACGATCAAAACCAACGAGTGACACGCAGCAGAACGCGGGCTGCAGGAAATGAACTCAAATAACTAAATAGTTTTTTCTTTTTAAACTTCAATTTCATAACAGCATTTTACACCTTGATTTATACCTGTTGATTTTCAGAGGTCAGTGTTTCTTGTATCCAAAGGGCTGTGGCCGTTTGGTTTCAAGTTAATTTTGTTTCAAATGTCACTTTTCCTGACTTTTCATCCTGAATTTCATCATTTTATATGATCTATTGCTGTGTTTTTTAGTTTATTAATTTGTAATATAGGCACCGAGTGTTCGCCACGAGTGAGAGAAATTAGCAACATTTGTGGGAAGATCGTCAACTGTTTTATTTCTCATTGGCCGTGACCTAGCAACCGATCAGATGTCAACAAATGTACTCAAAATATTTCGGAATCAGAACTTAGTCGCGCAAATTAATATTGTGATCAGATTCAGTGAAATTGTGAACACTTTGTTGTTAATATTTTGTAGGCGAATAAACATTAGATAAACTTGTGTAAATTTTAAGAATTGATAATGCGTAATATGTGCAGCAACATAACGTATAACTGCAGCGACTTGGACGCCTTGCCAAAAGGTAAGCTTCCTTCCCACAGATTAGGTGGCTCTGTCTGTACTTTTGCAGTGCCATCTGTTGTCTAAACACGCTGCCTATACCTGAAGAAGCCAGGCAGGAGCCTGGCGAAACGTTGTATATTTAACTGTGGAATAAACGAAGCATTACCGAAAAATATTGATTATTATGTATATATATATATGACTAATATGGTTTTTTCTGATGACCTCAGAGAGGGTGATGATTATTATACCAACTGCAAATTGAAAAGATTTGCCTACTGTGGGGATCGAACCCACGTCCCTGAATTGCCGGTCCAGTGCTCTAACCATTAAGCTAAGCAGGCTATTCAATCTGCAGTGGTTTTGTTCCATATAAACTGTATTTCTACAGTCCGAGACGCGTGATGAAGAGGTCAGAAGACCGTGGAATCCTTTCCACGTTTGACAACTGACATTCACCTTCTCGTATGGATTTTTCTCATATACGATGAGTAATTATAGGTGACTAATATGGTTTTTTCTGATGATCTCAGAGAGGGTGATGATAATTAATACCAACTGCAAATTGAAAAGATTTGCCTACTGTGGGGATCGAACCCACGTCCCTGAATTGCCGGTCCAGTGCTCTAACCACTAAGCTAAGCAGGCTATTCAATATCCCCACAGTAGGCAAATCTTTTCAATTTGCAGTTGGTATTAATTATCATCACCCTCTCTGAGGTCATCAGAAAAAACCATATTAGTCACCTATAAGTACTCATCGTATATGAGAAAAATCCATACGAGAAGGTGAATGTCAGTTGTCAAACGTGGAAAGGATATAGGATATATATATATATATGTTATATTATTCTTTCGGGAATCAGTTCGTGCTCTTTTCTCTCTTGGACAATCTTTATTTATCCCAAATAAAGATAAATAAAGATTGTCCAAGAGAGAAAAGAGCACGAACTGATTCCCGAAAGAATAATATAACATATAACTCATATGTTCGTGAAAATACGAAATTAAACATATATATATATATATATATATATATGTTATATTATTCTTTCGGGAATCAGTTCGTGCTCTTTTCTCTCTTGGACAATCTTTATTTATCCAACGTTTCGGTAGAATTACATCCACCATCTTCAGGGACACATACAAAGAGAAAATAAAATTACTAGAAAAATCACCTGTCAAAACTCCCGATTTCAAAGACACAATTAAAAACAACTATTCACTGCATACTATTAACTACCAAAAACCAAAGACTATAAAAATTATGAACCAAATTGACTAAACTAATCTAATCCTAATGCAGTGTGAATATAAACGTTTTGTGAAATCAACAGAACACAAGTGATTTTACCAGGAACAATTATACATGAATGTGAGTTAGGTATATATATATATATATATATATATATATATATATCTGCCGTGATATCTAGAAATATTTAAATTCTCTTTATTTTTTGAACTATAAACAAATCTCTTACTGCTATGAATATTATGATTTTACTACTTGTACCTACTTTTAAGTCCGCTATTACACTCTATTTTAAAGTTTATCAAATCATAGGATCAAATATAGCTATACAGTTGTAGATTGGGAACTGGATTGGTTAATACACGTGAATGTTAGTTTATGTTCATGGAAAATAAGAAAAGATCTCAAGCAGGAAATGTTTAATCTAAGATAAAATTAAAAGGATATATAAATTTTGAAGTTGCCACTCATTGTTTCAAAATCAGACAAAGTTCTATGTATCAAATGATTAGGGTGCATTCGCAACATTGCAATTGTGATGCGGAAACGCCATGCATAATCTGCAGAAAAAGCTTCATGCGTCTCAACATGGTACATTGTATTCTGCTGGGGCCTGGTTATAAGCTGCAGGTGCTGGTGCGTTGTATTCTGCTGGGGCCTGGTTATAAGCTGCTGGTGCTGGTGCGTTGTATTCGGCTGGGGCCTGGTTATGAGCTACAGGTGCTGGTGCGTTGTATTCTGCTGGGGCCTGGTTATAAGCTGCAGGTGCTGGTGCGTTGTATTCTGCTGGGGCCTGGTTATAAGCTGCTGGTGCTGGTGCGTTGTATTCGGCTGGGGCCTGGTTATGAGCTACAGGTGCTGGTGCGTTGTATTCTGCTGGGGCCTGGTTATAAGCTGCAGGTGCTGGTGCGTTGTATTCTGCTGGGGCCTGGTTATAAGCTGCATGTGCTGGTGCGTTGTATTCGGCTGGGGCCTGGTTATAAGCTGCATGTGCTGGTGCGTTGTATTCGGCTGGGGCCTGGTTTTGAGCTACAGGTGCTGGTGCGTTGTATTCGGCTGGGGCCTGGTTATAAGCTGCAGGTGCTGGTGCGTTGTATTCTGCTGGGGCCTGGTTATAAGCTGCAGGTGCTGGTGCGTTGTATTCTGCTGGGGCCTGGTTATAAGCTGCCGGTGCTGGTGCGTTGTATTCTGCTGGGGCCTGGTTATAAGCTGCAGGTGCTGGTGCGTTGTATTCTGCTGGGGCCTGGTTATAAGCTGCCGGTGCTGGTGCGTTGTATTCTGCTGGGGCCTGGTTATAAGCTGCAGGTGCTGGTGCGTTGTATTGTCCTGGGGCCTGGTTATAAGCTGCAGGTGCAGGTGCGTTGTATTCGGCTGGGGCCTGGTTATAAGCTGCCGGTGCTGGTGCGTTGTATTCTGCTGGGGCCTGGTTATAAGCTGCATGTGCTGGTGCGTTGTATTCGGCTGGGGCCTGGTTATAAGCTGCATGTGCTGGTGCGTTGTATTCGGCTGGGGCCTGGTTATAAGCTGCAGGTGCTGGTGCGTTGTATTGTCCTGGGGCCTGGTTATAAGCTGCAGGTGCTGGTGCGTTGTATTCGGCTGGGGCCTGGTTATAAGCTGCAGGTGCTGGTGCGTTGTATTCTGCTGGGGCCTGGTTATAAGCTGCAGGTGCTGGTGCGTTGTATTGTCCTGGGGCCTGGTTATAAGCTGCAGGTGCAGGTGCGTTGTATTCTGCTGGTGCCTGGTTATAAGCTGCAGGTGCTGGTGCGTTGTATTCTGCAGGTGCCTGGTACGATGCAGGTGCCTCCTGGTATGAAGCGGCAGGTACCAGATACGATGAAATTGCCTCCTGGTACGCTGCAGGTGCCGCGTAAGATGCCTGGTTGGACTGTGCCGGTGCTTGTTGATATTGAGCTCCATATGCGTTGACAATGTTCTGCATCGTCTCATAGATGGCCTGCATTTCCATCTCACTCCCCTGAGCTTCACGCTTCTCTCGCAAGGTGCAGCCCTGTGGAAGGAAAACATTGTTGACATGACGCGATTCATCTTGGTGATAGCAGCGCTCGGCCGTTGAAGTTCATTGAGAATTAAGTGTTCTCTAAAGTCGGCGACACTTTGAGTTCAACCAGATTAGCGTGATGTCCTGAGGTTGGAGGCTGCTCTGATCATCACAGATTAGAAGTACTAAGATAAGAAAGGAATTTGGGAGTAGAAAGATTGTGCTTAGAGGACGCCTCAAATGGTTCGGGAATATGACAAGGATGGACATGGAGATATACCTCGTAAAGAGTTGAAAAGTTGGATCTGGGAAAGAGGCGAAGAGGGAGAGCGAGAGCGAGGTGGCGTGGCTAGTTGAAGAAGATGTTGAAGAGCAATGGGTGAGAGTGAAGAAAGAGGAATGGCGGGCATTGGTAGACAGAGAAGAAGATGAAGTGGATGAAGATGAAAAGAATTCAGAACATGAAGAAACGTCAGGCCGGGCCAGCCGGTTTCAATATTTAGGCCCTTGTATTTTTGGTAGAATGCTACCTCAATTACCTAATTATTATTTTATTTTTGCTAAGCACTTGCCTTTTTAAACAGACTCCGGTATTGCAATGAAATAGCTCAAATCTAAACTAGACTCAATCTGTAACGATTGGAGACCCCCGTGAACCAATTTATATCGAATTGTACAAGCGTGCTGTTCATGGATATTTGTTATGGATGTGGAAATCAAATGTGTGTGAAAATCATTTAAGTAACTATTGTTACAAATAGTTTAGGATTGATCAATATTTTGAATATATTTAAAGCTCGTAGGTTGATGTATTGTTCCAACTTACCGCAACAGCCACGATGCACAGCGCCGACAATGCCAATACGAAGTTCATGATGAAGTTCGAACTCTTCAGAACTGATGCTTCCACTTGTCTTGCCGGAATCTTATACTCAAAAATATGCTGATCAATGTAGTCATATTGTCACCAAGTCATGTACACCAGTGTTGATTGTTTCATAATAAAAAACTGATGAGTTTCAATGTTTTGGTTTAATAATACAATCATACGGTTTGATGAACTCGGTTATGCAAGTCTTTAGCTGCAACACGGCATTCTTCAAGAGTTTTTGTACATTTTACTGAGAATTCAAGGCTCATTCAGAAATGATCTGTGGGGTTTGGGTTTCTAAACAAATTCACATGTAGTTTGATTGTACAGGGTAGTAGCATCACCCTGGTTGTTGTTTCTACATGTATTTTAATTAATATTTCTTAGTAGATGCAGTTGTTTCAGTCGTTTAAATGCAATGGATGTAATAGGTAGCAAATGCATTCCTTGAAAATCTGTTGAAAATAAGCTTTGGATCAGTTAAATGACAAGGTTGAGTATTTACGCCAACATAATTACCTAAAGCCCCATTTACACGGTGCAATTTCTTTTACAACTTCTGTACCACACTTCTGTGTCACACTACTTGAATGGAAATTAGAACATGTTTTAAATTCTGTGACAGAAAGTTGCGTCGTGTAAATACAAAATTGTATGAAAAATGGAAATGTGACACAGAAATTGTTCAAGAAATTGCACCGTGTAAATGGGGCTTAACAGTATAGGGCATATGGAACCCGTCGTATTTCGTTCACTTTTCTTTATTTTAACATCAAACCTTTCTATATCTCGAACGGCACAAAAATCCAAAACATTGGAATAGACGCAAAAATTGCATCCTGCAGCCAGATTCTGATCTGTGACGTCCGATGAAGGTACCATGCACGAGAGTGGAGAGAATAGAATCCACATCAGAAGGCTTCGTTTCTTGAAATGTGGGTTTGGAGTTTTTGTAAGATGTCGACGGTTAATCTAATCGACTATAAAGTCACCACTCGAATTTGAAGTTTAATTTTGCCAATACAAAGTTCTAAATACGCATAGATACATTTCACAATAAATATACCTTTTTATGTGTATTCAAATTTGGTACTTTTCTATCAATATCTTCCTTCATAACAGTTATTTCCAAAATCATAAAATGCCAATAATTCTGTAAATACTTTACCGATTGGACTGAAAATATGCCAAGTATTAGATAACCCCATAAAAAAACACTCCGTGTAAAAATACCAGCCAAGTCTCTTCAACTATAAAAATATAGGAGAAATCTAAAAATTCAGCACTGAAAAGTAGTGATATCAAAAAATGGGCTAAGTCAAAACTTAATTTGAAAAACCAAAATACACTTGGCGCATCGATGTATATAAATAGTAAACATAAAAGAAGCATATACAAAAATCAAATGTACCTATATATATATATAATACCTATAATGCCCTTAAAAACGATGCGCCAAGTATATTTTGGTTTTTCAAATAAAGTTTTGACTTGGCCCATTTTTTGATATCACTACTTTTCAGTGCTGAATTTTTAGATTTCTCATATTTTTTATAGTTGAAGAGACTTGGCTGGTATTTTTACACGGAGTGTTTTTTATGGAGATATCACTCATTTTTTTAGTTTATTTACACAACTTGTAACACATATTGGAGCAACGATGACTAATTCCTTAAAAAAAATACGCCATTTCCAAATTGGTTACTATACGAAAAATTGTGTTTGGTGAAAAATATATGCTAAAGATAATATTCCATGAAGAATTGCGAAAGCATCGTTCCCATCAGCCCAGCCGTTTTCGAGATATGGCATCACTTCCGGTTTTCAAAATGGCGGAAGAAATAACTGCCACCTAGAATTTATTTCTATAAATGTTATGTATCATTATAAACCTTCTGAATATGTAGTTATTGTAGTAAGAGGTGATTAAAGTCTAATTCTTCAATTTTATGACGTCATTTCCGGTTTCGGTAATAGTACTTTTTTTACTATTGGTATTTCATATAGATGACCATCTGAATCATTTGGCGCTGGTTTTATTCCGATCAGTCTAGCCGTTTTTGAGATATGACGTCACTTCCGGTCTCAAAATGGCGGCTTCCGGTTGGTTATATAAAAAGGCACCTCAGACGCCAAAAGTGCACATGTGGTAAAAATTTCAGATCGATCCGATAACCTGTTTAGGCTGTGGCGGTGATTGCGGTGTTCCTGACCCCCTGAATCATCATCATCATCAGATAGATAGCTTTTACAAGGGGTGTAATTTCACTGTTTTCACGGCCCTCTTGCTCGCAAATGACATAACCTGTTGTTCACAAATTTGGTATATGGGGTGGGGTGGGCCATAGCTCGAAATTAAGATATTTCGCAACAATGTGAGATTTTCGAATTTAAGATCCAGTTGGCCGAAAATGCCATGTTGTTGCTTACAGTAAAAGTGTTTGGTCTGCTCCTCAGTTTATTAGGCATTTACGGTATGTTGAGTGACTGTGAGTGTACAGTACGACTTGGCTGGGTGGAGCGACCGCTCTACTAGATGTTGGTCTGATCAGCACATTATCCACCAACATTATCATAATTATATCAGGTTGATCATACGGTCATACCTGATCAGATTCAACATGTTCATCATTCCAAGAATAATGAATCGATGTGAGCACAATATGTTCTTCAGAACTAGAAATCAATTTCATATTTTTTTAAATTATTTATGATTTTTCGTTTATTTCCATTTGAAAAAAAAAATAATTGTATTGGTGGAGATTTTAACTTTTTTCCTTTTATCATCAATGTGATATTTGTTGTTTTGTATGATTTTTGGTATTACTTGATTCTTCTGATTTTTCCTGATTTTATAGATTTGTAAGTTTGTATATTTCGTGATCCTTCGTTTTTTTTAAATTGTTTATTTAAAGTGTTGTTCACCCCGTGATTTCAGCTATGTAAATATTTCAAATTACACTAAAATACAAAATGTTATGAAATTATGAAATTCAGATATAGTTAATGACTAATTTGTTGCTCTATTTGAAATGTCTGTAAACATACGTAAGCAATTAAAATACAACAAACATATCAAACTGTCTACATTTACAACACTGATCTAGTGAATGTATAATTCCTTCATAATGCCGAGTCATACTGAAGTCATTAGAAGTTTAAAACAAACCCTTGGTCATCAACAATTTGTAGGAAAGCATTAAAAACAAAAATAATGAAAACTGGTGGTTATTCTGTTAATAAATGATGATACGAAACGGTAGCAGCACAATAAATAGACCGATTTAAATATTATCCTGGTGGCTCTGCTTTCTTACAAAAATCTAATGCAGTTTGATTTTCCAGGTACCCAAGTCCCTGTACTATTTATCGTTGAAACAGGGACTTGGGTACCTAGATTATTATTATTATTATCTTTATTAAAACAGATTTGCATACAGTGTACACGGTGTCTGAGTAAGCTATTTCTAAGAAGTTACGAATTATTGTTTCTTTAAGGTCTAAGATTAAAGTAATGTTACAATTACAATCTACAGGACTTACATACTAATAGCATGCCTAAATTCTCTTACGCTAGTTGGCATTTCAACAGAAAGTACTCCCGTCAACCTATTCCACTCCACAATTCCTCGTCCAATTGTTGAATTGCTTCCATATTTAGATTTAAAACCCTCTCGAAATATTTTCCACCTATGGTCATTCCTCCCTCTATATACATCGGGTCGTATCCTATCTTCTACCTCCTTCCATGGCTTTAACCCAGTGACTGCTCGGTAAATTTTTGTTAGTCTAGATATTCTTCTTCTTTCTTTGAGTGGTTCCCAATTTAGGCTCTTTACCAAGTTTGTTACACTCGTATAGTTATACTGTGTTACCTCAATCTCTCCGTCCACTAATCCTCTTCCCTCTAAAACATTTAGTAAACAATTTTTCATACTCTCTTTGTTTCCCACTGGTTTAACGTTCAACCTTTCCAGTGCTGCTCTCAGCTCTACAACCTTTAGATCTTTCACATTCTTTTTTAGCACTTTCTTTCTTACAATTCTCTCCCCAGTTACATACTTTGCTGCCCTTCTCTGTATCTGTTCTACCTTTAGTACGTCTCCTACCTTCGACGGATCCCATATATCTGCCGCATATTCTAATAAGGGCCGCACTAATGTGGTATATGCCTTAGTCTTGGCTCTCTTACTACTCTTTTTTAATATTCTCATAACAAAGTGTAACCTTCTAAATCCATTGATAACTACCTTGTTTATTTGCTCGTTCCAGCTTAATTTTGAATCTATTATTAGCCCTAAATATTTAACATTACTCTCTACATTTATAACTGAAGCACCTATTTTATAATGATAATTTTCTTCTGATGTACTTCCTCTCCTTATTGATAATAATTGACTTTTATCTTTATTTACATTGAATCCAAGTACAGTGAGCTTATCGTACAGTTTATTAATGTCTCGTTGGAGCTGTATCCTGCTTTCTTCGTCCACAATAGATCTATATATCACACAATCATCTGCAAAAAGCCTTATTTTACTAGATATACCATCCGGTATTCTATTAATGTACAAAATAAATAACAATGGGCCCAGAACACTCCCCTGTGGGACCCCCGACGTTACTGAGATTTCCTCGGAGAGGGCCTCCTCCACTTTAACTTTCTGTTTTCTGTCCCTCAAAAATTCCTCTACCCATACCAGAACCCTCAAATCCAGCGGTAATCTCTGTAATTCCCCTATAATTCCTCTGTGTCCGATTGAATCAAATGCTTTACTAAGATCTATAAAAATTGCGTCTGTTATAATATTTCTTTCCATATTGTCTGAGAGATCCTGTACTAATGAGGTTAGTTGGGATTCACAGGAATACCCCTCTCTAAATCCGTGTTGGCTATCACTAAATATACCTGCTCCTTCACAAAATGTCCTGATATATTTACTTAGCAGCTTCTCAAAAATTTTGCAAATAACTGCGGTGAGGCTGACTGGTCTATAATTTTTAACTTCTGCTTTGCTTCCGGCTTTATGAATAGGTATTACCAGAGCTCTCTTCCAGTCAAGAGGAAGCTTGCCATTGTTAATTGATATGTTGAACATGACTCGGAGATACGGAACTATTGATTGCGGTTGTAATTTAAGGTAATCTATTGTAATTCCGTCCTCTCCTGCAGCTTTATGAGCTTTAGTTCCTCTGATGGCCTTGAAAATGTCTTTGTCGGTCATTGTAAATGGGACTCTTTCTAAAAACTCCTCTCTTATTGCCCCATCTGTAATGTTTTCCTCTGTTGTAAAAACACTCGCATAATATTCATTCAAAGTTTCCGCCTTTTCTTTGCTAGTTACACTTGATTCTCTCGTTATTTGTGATACAAGTTCGGGTATTTCTTTTCCTTTCCCACTCCTCTTTCTTAAATAACTGTAGAATTTGTTGCTAGCCTGCTGTATATTTTCATGTTTTTCATCAATATCTAATAACTTTTCAATGAATTTATCGTGAGCGACCTTTTTCTCATCTTTCAGTTCTTTAGCTACCTTTTTAAATAATTCTTTTGAATTCATATTCTTATTCCTATTCTTGTATAGCTTCCTACATCTGATCTTTAGTTTTTTCAAGTCTTTAGTGAAATATTCTGGGTCGGGGCTCTTGGGTAACTTTTTAAATGGAATGAAAGCCTTACTTTCTTCAACAATTTCCTTGAAGTTTGTCCATATCTCTTCTACGCTTTCTCCTTTTGAAGCCCAACCCTCGAATTTATCTCTAAGAGATAAATTGCGTACGATAATTTATTAGAAAACAGAGCCACCAAGATCATTTTTAAATTGGTCTATAAAGTAGAAGCATAGAAGAATTTTTGTAATAACTAAAAACAAAGGTGTATAATCAGTATTTTATACACATGGATAAAATGTAGGTACCTGAATATGGACCTCGTATATCACAAGAAAAAAAATACCCAATTTCTGAAAAGTTTTGCTGGATTCCGCCAACTGAATATAAACATTCTATTTTAGCCACGGATTGCCAGATGAATTCTATATATTTTAATGTAAATGTTTTATCCTAACTTTACAATTCCAGTTTATTTTTAACAGTCTACCTGTTAACGTGGTATATCTTAAATGTGATGACAAACTGTTATTTAAAATAAATAAATAAATAAATAAATACACAAATAAATAAATATATGATATATCTAGTGGAGCGGTCGCTCCACCCAGCCAAGTCGTACTGTACACTCACACTCACTCAACATACCGTAAATGCCTAATAAACTGAGGAGCAGACCAACTACTTTTACTGTAAGCAACAACATGGCATTTTCGGCCTACTGGATCTCAAAATTGAAAAATCTCACATTGTTGCGAAATAACTTAATTTCGAGCTATGGCCCACCTGACAACATATACTAAATTTGGGAACAATAGGTAATGCCATTTGTGGGCTAGAGGGCCGTGAAAACAGTGAAATTACACCGCTTTTAAAACCTATCTCCATCTGATGATGATGATGATATCACGAAACACCGCTGTCACCGCCACAGCCTAAACGGCTTAACCGATCGACTTGAAATTTTTACCACATGTGCACTTTTGGCGTCTGAGGTGCCTTTTTATAAAACCAACCGGTAGGCGCCATTTTGAGACCGGAAGTGACGTCATATCTCGAAAACGACTACACCGATCGGAATAAAACTATCGCCAAATGATTCAGACGGTCATCTTTATGGAATATCAATAGTCAAAATATACATTTACTATTACCGAAACCGGAAATGACGTCATAAAAATGAAGAATCAGACTTGAATCACCTCTTACTACAATAACTACAAATTCAGAAGGCTTATAATGATACATAACATTTATAGAAATAAATTCTAGGTGGCTGTAATTTCAGCCGCCATTATGAAAACCGGAAGTGATGCCATATCTCGAAAACGGCTGGACCTATCGGAACAATGCTTTCGCAATTCTTCATGGAATATCAAAATAAGCTTATATTTAGCACCAAACACATTTTTTCGTAGTAACCAATTCGAAAATGGCCTATTTTTTTAAAGGAATTAGTCATTGTTGCTCCGATATGTGTTAAAAGTTGTGTAAATAAACTAAAAAAACTAGTGATATCCCCATAAAAAACACTCCGTGTAAAAATACCAGCCAAGTCTCTTCAACTACAAAAAAATAGAAGAAATCTTAAAATTCAGCACTGAAAAGTAGTGATATCAAAAAATGGGCCAAGTCAAAACTTCATTTTAAAAATAAAAATATACTTGGCGCATCGTTTTTAAGGGCATTATAGGTATACTATATAATTAGGTGCATTTGATTTTCGGCATATTCTTTACTGTTTATATACCTACACGATGCGCCAAGTATATTTTTATTTTTAAAATTAAGTTTTGACTTGGCCCATTTTTTGATATCACTACTTTTCAGTGCTGAATTTTTAGATTTCTTCTATTTTTTGTAGTTGAAGAGACTTGGCTGGTAGTTTTACACGGAGTGTTTTTTATGGTATAGATATACGCTAGTACATTGGTTAACGCTCTGAGCTTGTATTCCGGAGGCCCGGGTTCGATTCCCGCGGCCGTCCTTCCTGACTGGGTTTTTTTCGTGGTTTTCCCTCAGTCGACAGGCAAATGCTGGGAAGGTACCTACCCTATTAATAGGCCACGACCGCCTCCTTCCCCCCTTCCATCCTTTCCAACTCTTCACCATCATCTCCCAATCATCATCATAATAAATAGTAGTAAGAGAGTCATATATTGCATAACATAATATTGTAGCAATAATATCTAGTGGAGCGGTCGCTCCACCCAGCCAAGTCGTACCGTACACTCACAGTCACTCAACATACCGTAAATGCCTAATAAACCGAGGAGCAGACCAAACACTTTTACTGTAAGCAACAACATGGCATTTTCGGCCTACTGGATCATAAAATTGGAAAATCTCACATTGTTGTGAAATATCTTAATTTCGAGCTATGGCCCACCCCACTCCATATACTAAATTTGGGAACAATAGGTTATGCCATTTGCGTGCTAGAGGGCCGTGAAAACAGTGAAATTACACCCCTTTTAAAACCTATAGGGCACTAGCCAAACTATCTCCCGCTAGGGTGCTGCCATCGGTTTTGTGACAAGTGTGAAGTAAGCTGTTCGTGCCACTCAAAATTAAAACTCGCGAAACTTTATTTTGACATGCGTAAGAAGATGTACTCACTGTTTAGATACATAGATTTTTTACTCTAGTATAATTAAATGTGTAAAAATAAGAAGATAGTGCAATATATAAAGCAAATTCTATTTCAATCTGAAGCGACACCCTCTCAATTGTTTTAATTGGAAGTTACAAAATTCCATTAAGCAGTGAGTCAGTTCAAGAGAGCACTGGAAACAAAAATAATTCTGTGAGCTGTCCATATATGATCAAAATATCATTATTACACTACCATTTCTAATAATTATCCACTATTTCGTTAAATAACCAAATATCAACATTAATTATTATAATATAACATGAAAATACGGACTGTGGAGTAAGAAATGCGTTGATTTGAAAAGCACAGCCTCGACGCTAGCGCCGAAGTGGCCGATCCCGTCGTCCTAGCTTGGCATCGCCCCATCTGATGATGATGATATCAGGAAACACCGCTATCACCGCCACAGCCTAAACGGCTTAGCCGATCGATCTAAAATTTTTACCACATGTGCACTTTTGGCGTCTGAGGTGCCTTTTTATAAATCAAACCGGTAGTCGCCATTTTGAAACCGGAAGTGACGTCATATCTCAAAAACGGCTTAACCGATCGGAACGAAATTTGCGCCAATCGATTCAGACGGTCCTCTTTATGAAATAACAATAGTTAAATTAAAGTTTTCTAATTACTGAAACCGGAAATGACGTCATAGTTTAGCGAAATCTGCTTAAATTCACTTCCCTTTATATAAAAACCAACTATATATTCAGAAGGCTTATAATGAAATATTAGTATTTATATACATATTAATACCTACAATGTGTAAGAGCTTTCAGCCGCCATTTTGAAAACCGGAAGTGATGCCATATCTCGAAAACGGCTGGACCTATTGGAACGATGCTTTCGCAATTCTTCATGGCATATCACTTTAAGTTTAAATTTAGCTCCAAACAATATTTTTTTAGTAACTTATTCGGAAATGGCGTATTTTTTTTAAGGAATTAGCCATTGTTGCCCTAATAAGTTTTACAAATTGTGTAAATAAACTTAAAAAATAAGTGATATCCCCATAAAAAACACTCCGTGTAAAAAAACAGCCAAGTCTCTTCAACTAAAACTAAAAAAAATGAAATCTAAAAATTCTGCACTGAAACGTAGTGATATCAAAAAATGTGCCAAGTCAAAACTTTATTTGAAAATTAAAAAATACTTGGCGCATCGTTTTTTTAGGGCATTGTAGGTATAGGTACTTTAAGTATATGTATTTATATCTAGCCTATACTTCTAAGCTATTTATATACACGATGCGCCAAGTATTTTTTAATTTTCAAATAAAGTTTTGACTTGGCACATTTTTTGATATCACTACGTTTCAGTACAGAATTTTTAGATTTCATATTTTTTTTTTTTAGTTGAAGAGACTTGGCTGTTTTTTTACACGGAGTGTTTTTTATGGGGATTTTATATTACTAGCATAATTTTGTAGCAAAATTGTGTAGCATAATATTCTAATGTTACATTGATCTTTTAATCATGTTATGATTAACATTAATGTTAATGTTATGACTCATGTTATGATTAATGTGTCATATTGTCATACTAATACTAGATTAGATATATTTTACTTTTATATTTCCCAATGTATCTTCACATTGTATTTAAGCATTATGTACCATGTAATGCTTTAACTCAAGGTGTCTCACCTTCTCAGGGCTAAACCAGGTAAAAATGTACACATAACTCTGTAACGAAAAATAAAGATACTTACTTACTTACTTACTTACTTACTTACTTACTTACTTACTTACTTACTAATCATTCATCCGTCGCCATCCATTAGCCTCGCTGCAGAACAGTGCGACGTTAAGCCCCAGACAAAAAAAACATTGTTTTGTTTCATAGATTGCGTACGACGTATTAAGATGTGCCTCGTTCTGTTTTGTTGTTTAATCTTTACTGAGCTAATCCGTAATTAAGAACACACATCAGTTATCAAAAAAATGCTCGATGGGCGAAAAGATCAACAAGTGTACGCCTCCAGGTAGAAGAAGGAGAGGACGACCCAGAGAGAAGTGGAAGCGGCAGGTCAGGTCGGACATGGACGCAAGAGGGTTGGAGATGAGGACGTCGGGGATAGAAGGAGCTGGCATCTGGAATGTGGGAAACGGACATGGAGAATTATGAAATAATTAAATTAAATAAATAATGCGGTTCTTGAGTTTTTTGGATTAGATAAAAATAATATTTATCAACCTGACGATGATTATGTCGAAATATCGAAACATTGCTATTTATTAAATATTTTTCAAAAAAGGAACAGAACATTAAAATCCACATAAAAAAATAAAACTTGTCGCATTGGCTCGAGAAGAGAATACAAGAAGAAAATAACGAAGAATGAGACGAAGAAAGCAAGATATGTGGTCTATTTGTGCATAATCCATACGATCCAGACTACTCATTCCAGACCTACTCCATTATACATACTGGATTGCGCAAAAAAAAAAACACTGATAGGTCACTATACATATCGAAACTAAGATAGGATTCTGAAATTTTTACACATATTAGAAAACATACCAAAATTTAAAATGTGAAAGATTCAAACATATTCATTAACAAAAAAAGGTACAAATTGTTGAAGTTACAGTTGAAAATTCAGATTAAACCAGACGAAATTAACGTGTTTGAAGAATTGATTTTGGAGTTACTTTGTATGACTTCGGTGAATTTATGGTTATTTATGAATTTCTAAGCGAACATAAATTTATGTTTAATTAATCTATGCGAATTTGTCTTGGATTCAAGTGAATAGGTATATGTGTGAATTTATGTAACTTTCGTACGGTGATACTAGCGCTCGGTCGTTTTAGAAAATTGAGAGAGAAAAATTGTTTCATAAGTGAGTGTTTGCTTATTGCATCGTTAATTAGGCGCCTGTTATTCAACAAAACCGCGCAAAACTATGAAATTTGCGATACGATTGGAGACCAAACCCGGTGACCAATTGATCTCAAATTTTAATCATGATTAGATGAAGGACAAACTTAGGGTTATCACTTGGCATATATTTGAAATTTAATTTTATACGGCACCCAGGGAGACAAGAAAATAGCTATTTTTTCACAAAAAATCCACTAATTATTACTAATTAACGAAACAAAAATGATAAATGTACCAAGGGATAACCCTAAGTTTGTCTTTTATCTAATCACTATTAAAATTTCAAATAATTTGGTCTACCCATTTCGTCTCCAATCGTATCGCAAAAAGTGTGTACAAAGAGCTGCAAAATCGCTCGCGCTCATTTCCAATTCACCGTTGGAAATTCAGCTATACAATATCTTTCCCTCCATATCTCTTCTTGAAACAACGTCTCTATAAGATACAGACATGCTTTACTAAATGGAGTAATATTTTTGTCAAACTTACTTATGTACAAAACAGGTGATTCTTTTCAACAAGATTCTAGTTCTTGTTTAAACTCAAACGCGCGCTATTTAAACGCTATAACACGATTTTTCAACATCTTAATTGAAAAGTTCACACATTATATTTCCATATTAAAAGTTCTATAACATATGAAAGTTTCAGTTTAATATCTTGTATAGTTTTGATGTAGTGACCGGTGATTTTTTGCGCCCCCGGTATTACTTAGTACCACCTCAGAAGAGATAGTGGATTCAAGGCTTTACCAAAGAGGATGTAACCAAATCATAAATAACAAATATTATTTTATCCTTTTTAATGTATTTTTCCACTGTTCCGTTTGATTAAATTAAGTAATATTTCCAGGATACAATATCATCATGAGAACCAACTGAGTTTCAAAAATGACCCAGGAAATTTTTTGGGCTGTTCATATGTTTGTCACGCAAAAGAGGCCATCAAGCTGTGTTGGTTCATCCCGTATGAAAGTCTACTTGTGGGCTAATAGTCCGCCGGCCGCAGGTTTGAGGTCAAAATTGATTTATGATTTTAAGATGTAAAATCATTTGCCTATTGCTATTGAGTCATTCCAAGTCAATTCGACCGATGAACAGGTTTTGATGATCCTTTTCGATTTTGATGAAACTTGTTAGGACTGTTTACTATTCCAAAAAAAGCCTATTATCTACGTATTTTTCAGTTTCACCAAACTGTCATCTCGTATCGAATTACAGCTAACTTGAAATTTTAAATTTTCTTTAAAACAACTTAATTGCAATGTCTCAAAGTGTTTTAACAAAAATTTAGATAATTGTACACACTTTTATATAAAACATAATTGGCCCATAAAAATAAAAATTGATTGGGGGAAACTCAAAATTTTTACTTCTTTGACCCCCCCCCCCCCCCCCCAAACGGCGTCGTTCAATTTTTTTTTGCTAAACCTCAGTAAAAAACAGTATTTTTAATTTAGGTTTAGAGTGGTAAGACTATTATTTCCAGAACATTGTATTAATATATACCGCGCGGAGGGGTAAAACCAGCGTGCATGTGAAGTGCTAAAAGCGGGTTTTAAGAGAAATTAAGGATTTAAATATTGAAAGGTTGGGATTAAAAAAAAAAATGTAACGTCATCATCATTGTATTTACTATCTATTCAGCTAAAGTTTTGAGTGGGCATACTTTTGGTTTCAGAAATATAGATGTTATGTACCGCTTTAAATATAGAAAGGTTAGGATAAACAATATCAATATTTTTTTATTGTCATCATCATTGTTACTACCTGTTCACCTAAGGTTTTGAGTGGGTTGATTCGATACGGGATGAGAATTTGGCGAAACTAAATAAATACGTATATACGTATTTATAATAAGCATATTATATATGGTTATTTAGAATAGTAAACAATCCTAGCAAGTTTCATCAAAATAGAAGAGGGTAACTCTTGGGTAATTTTTGGGATTTTTGATGTGGAATGACTCTATTATTTCCGCAATAAATCAACCACTAACCGCTGCACAATATGTCAAATTGTAGTTGTTCATAGACCACTTGTTCATAGACCACTTGTTCATATACCAGTTGTTTGTAGACCAGTTGTTCATAGACCACTTGTTTATAGACCACTTGTTCAGACCAGTTGTTTGTGGACCACTCGTTCATAGACTAGTTGTTTGTGGACCACTTGTTCGTAGACCAGTTGTTTGTGGACCACTTGTTCATAGACTAGTTGTTTTTAGACCACTTGTTCATGGACCAGTTATACGTAGACTCATATTCCAATTATAGTTTGAAATAACACCGATTTGTAAAGTGTTGAATCAAGAAAAATGTTTTTCATAATGTTAGTAAAGTTATCAATATACCCCTACCACTGTTTCAAGTACAGTTCTACTCAAATAGAGGTGTTTTGTAGCCTAGTTGTTTATAGACCAGTTGTTCCTAGACCAGTTGTCTGTAGACCAGTTGTTTGTAGACCGGTTGTTTATAGACCAGTTGTTCTTAGACTAGTTGTTTGTAGACCGGTTGTTTATAGACCAGTTGTTCTTAGACTAGTTGTTTGTAGACCAGTTGATAATACCCCTGAAAATTGCATTTGATCAAAAACGTTAAAAAGTAAAAAACAGATATTTTCATACTTTATGATGTAAAAAAAATAATTTAAATAACAATTTGTGTCAAAATTTGCTGAAAACAGAAGAGTGATCTTCTTTTTAAAAACATATGAGCTAGCTGCACTAATAGGAGCAACACAAACAACCTGTGAAAAAAATCATAAAATTCCTTCCTTCTTCCCTTCCTAGGAGTAGGCTTCCAGCCTGTTCCGGCATCTATGGATTCTGCCACCACTTCTGTGGACGGCCAATATCTCTTCTTCCATGAGGTCGGTAACGGTAGAAAAAATAAAATTTCAAACATTAAGAAACAAGTATACTAACCCGATGGCCCACTGTAGCCCAGTCTCCCTGACAACGCAATAATATAATGATGTGCAATGCCATTGTTTACTTGTTTTTATCTCTTGTTCAAGACGACATCGGCACGGGTTCTGCGATTACATCAAGAAGGCTGTGATAATATCTACGTGCATGGAGACATATTATGAAGGTGGTGACAAAGGGAATTGTGCTCTTTTTAAAAGCGAGTAAACAAAGAAACCCGAACTATAAGTACTCGGCACTTCGACAAACAATTCTTATTGGTTCGCGAAGATTCAAGATGGCTGTTCCACGATCACTCTGGGTTATCATAGTAACCTGGCTCTGGACTATACAGGTAAACCATTGTTATATTCGTCTATCAAAGTGATAACTAGGAAAACGCTCGGTGTAACGCGTTGATAAGCGAGCACCGATGTGTGCTCAAATCAAGACAATAGGGAATATAAAAAAATGTATTAAAGACTTTATTTCAAAATAAGAACATCTTTGTAGGTAAACACACTTTTGTCACACTCTAATGTGTAAATTTTCATTAATAAATATGACATTGAAAATCATGTGACATTTGGTGGGAAAAAAGTATTCCTGACATTTCCTAACGAGTGACATAATTCTTATCAACCAACAATGATGTTGCCATGGTTACAATAAAATATGACATCACTCGTTAGGTAATGTCAGGAATACTATTTTTCCGACAAAATGTCCACTGAATTTAAATGTCATATTTATGAATGAAAATTCACACTTTTGAGTTTTAAAATAGTGTGTTTCACCAACATTTATGTTGTTAATTTGAAAAATTGTACTTAAACCGCTTTTAAAAATCTCATGCATATTCCCTATTGAAAAAATAATATAATATAACAAAGCATAAAATGAACCACTAAACAATATTAAATAACTACTCATTACTCTGTTTTTCGATGCAACTTTAAAAGTTGTCTATACACTCACGATACTAAATGACAGTATCATTTGCAGAGATAAGGTATTTTATAAACTCAATTCTTAGAGATTTCGTTGCTACGATACCTATCCGCTAAACTACATCAATCAAACGTCCGATGAAACCAATCCAATCTTGCTAGAAATCATTAAGCAACAGTACCAAAGGATAGTAATGAATCTTTTGTGAACAAATTAGCCTGACGTGACTCGAATATCTATTTTTGTCTGTCTGTTCTTTATTTATTACAGGAAAATGATGTAACGGATCAGGCCAATTCATTCAAAAAAGATATTATCCAGTTTGGTTACCTAAATGATTTTTAGTCTACCTAGCAGACTTGGGGAAAAAAAGGAGTTGAATATAGCCGACGGACGATATTGCATTTTATAATAAAACAAAGATGCATGCCAATGTACAAAAAGTTAATTGAGCGAGCGTAGCGAGCGTCTCCTTTCGGCTCATTTGGCACGGACCTCTGTTTTTTTTTTTTTTTTTTTTTTTTTCTGTTGGGTGAGGCTGTACAGGTCAGAGTTTTTCTTCGATCGATCTGAAATTTTGCACACATGTAGAGACAACCTTTTCTGTTTGCAGGCCCCAAATTTTTTTAAAATCCATTCATTGGTTAAAATTGAAATAAACATCTCCTGATAGGTTGAAAAATGAAAATGGTATTCGTTAAATCTGATCAAATTCATATTTTGGCTATACAGGTCAGAGTTTTACTTTGATCTAGCTGAAATTTTGCACACATGTAAAACCAACCTTCTCTGTTTGCAGACCATAATTTTTTTGAAATCCATTAATTGGTTAAAATTTAAATAAATATCTCCTGATAGGCTGAAAAATGAAAACGGTCTTCGATAATTCAGATCAAACTCATATTTTGCATGATCATTAAGACCAACATTGTCTCTTATTTTACAAAATTTCATCCCAATCAGTTAAGAACGTATGAACTTATTAACATTTTTAATATCTGTCAGTAATGAAGTATCAAAATGAATGTTTTCCAGTGCCAATTGGATTGAATCTGATTTGTTTTATTTTAACCAGGGTTCTTAGATGCTTAGATGTTATTTTCAAGTTTCAATGAAAAGCATAATAATATGTTGTGTTGATTGAGTTATCATATTTCAATTCAATATGGATGTATATGTTTTCTGTGCTTGTGTACGCATTTCCGGTTCGAGAATTTGCATGTCCCCGTGCTCGCTCACCAACGCGTTACACTGAGCGTTTTCCTAGTTAACAGAAAGAAACCTGTAGGGATTGAGTAGTGCTCAAATGCAGTGATGAAGTTCCCCAACAAAAGATAACACGGAATTCGAAAGAAACGGATTGGCTGAAAAAGATTTGATGGCATCATCCAATGAAGTCTATGCCAACTCGTCATCTAACTCTATAGTAGAAGAGCTCTGAATTCATTAACTAGGAAAACGCTCTGTGTGACGCGTTGATGAGCGAGCACGGATACACGCAACACCTCGAACCGAAATTATGTCAATCGAAAATGGCATTAAAAGCCAATAATTCTTGAATTTCGTCACAGACTTATATAAATATCTCCAAAATCTCCAAAAATATTGGTCCCAATAACCTTGCTAAGTTTTAAGTTGATCGATTAACCCTTTGATTTAACGGTTCCTTGTTAAGTTTCAAAAATCACAGGATATCTTTCAAAAAATATACCTGGGACCACTCATATGATATGATATTAGTGTGTACACAATATCAGATCAATCTATTGAACGGTCATTATTAGTTTCATTTCGTTTGAAACTTTCTGCTCTAACTACCTTGCCTTGAACTGAAGATTCGAAGTCGCCGTGAATTTGACAGCCAACACGCAAAATGTCCCTAGAATTACAAAAACTTTTGAAAATAACGACAGATTAGACTGGAAATTGGCAAAAATATCTTAAATGTTGGTACCAATGACCATGCAAAGTTTTTAGTTGGTCGGTCAATCGGTTCTAGTTTAAATTTCAAAAATCACAGGAAAAATGGTTTCAAATTTAAACCAATGGGAGAATTTTGCTGAAACTTTTTATGATTGGGTAAAATGTTGGTTGCAATTACTTTGCTAAATTTCAAATTGAGCAGAGCAACCAATCGAAAGATATTTTTTTTTAAACTTGAACCAATCACAGGAGCCCGTTCAAAAACAATCCCAGGGACCGCATAGATTACGTTAGCATATGTGCAAAGTTTCAGATCGATTGAATTTGCGGTTTAACCTGGGCTGTGCGGACAAAAAAAAACAAAAAAACAAAAAAACACACAGAGAAAGTGCCATAAGAGTACCGTGGTGACGCTCGCTACGCTCGCTCAATAATAACAAGGATTGAATTAATTGTCCTAAAACCTGATCAGCAGCCGATCCGTTTCGCTCAAATGCCGTTTTATAACCTGTAGAGAGTGTTCATAATAGGTAATTTATAAACAAAATCGTGATAGATTTCGTTGCTTAGATAGATGTTTTAACACACAAATCAATTTTCCGAATGAAGCAAATGGACCGATCTTGCTAAAATTATAGCTTAACGAACAGAATAGAACCTATGAATGTTTGTGAAAAAAAATCCTGATTTGTTACTTCGTTTGGCCTGTAATGAGGAAAAGAACGGACATTACAGTAAAACAGAGATTCAAGCAATAAAGTTTTATAATTCAGTGGGGCAATACTTCACAGTCAAATAATATACTCATTGTATTTGGTCATTTCGGAAATAAAATTAATACATCAGAGATAACATGCCGGAATCATTTCTATAATATTCCGGTCGGAGTAATATTCGAATAACATTTTATAAAACAACTAAAAGTTAGATAACAACCGTGAAGTAAATCCTATCTGGGATTTCAACGGGGAGTCAACAAAACGGGGAGTCAACAGTCAACAATCTGGGAGTCAACAGAAATGATTTGTTTGATTTCAGATGCTGTGTTCACCTGGATGCAATGCTGAACCTCAAGGCTCTACAATTGAAGGAAATAATACTGCCATCCCCATTTTTGGCCCTAATTATCCTGAAAACAACTACTTCTATGGCGGCGCCAGTATCTGCGTTCCCCCAGGTGTTATAAATGAAACCCAGGTGAACATCTACAGTGGAACAATTCAATCTCCTTTATATCCTGTTAATGGAACAACAGACACTTACACTGCCACAGTGTGTTTTGCATTCAACTCTGATCCAAATCTTTATTATGTTCACATTAATACAACTGGATACAAGATCGATTCTACAAACCCTACCCTAGATCCGTTGATCGCCACTAATTCTTCCATGCCAGCTGACATTAACAACGTGTCTCCAAACGACTTCTGCACAACACTGACAGTGAACGATACCCATATTGACTCTTACGGTTACGCATACGGTTCCTCCTATATCCCCTCAAGTGTTATAAATAAAACACGTGTAAATGTCTACAGTGGTACAGTGCAGCCTCCTTTATATCCTGTAGGAGAGGAAGGCACTTATCATGCCACAGTGTGCTTTGCTTTTAACCCTGTTCAAAGTAGTTATTATATTTCCATCAACACAACAGGATACAACATCGATTGTGCAAACCCCACCCTAGATCCGCTGATCGCCACTAATTCTTCTATTCCAACTTACAATGTGTCACCAAACGACTTCTGCACAACTCTGACAGTGACCAACACCTATGTTTACTCTTACTCTTCTATGAGTTACGCATACGGTTACTTCTATATCCCCCCAAGTGTTATAGATACAACACTGGTGAATATCTACAGTGGTACACTGCAAGGTCCTTTATTCCCAGTTGAAAATGAAACAAACACTTACACTGGGATGGCGTGCTTTGCCTTCAACCCACCCCCGCCTGACCCAAATGCTGACGTTTGTTTTTATAGTTCCTTCAACTTAACTGGATACGAAAATAATTATACGTCTCCTCCTCTAGATCCATTGCTCGCCGGTAATTTGCCTGGACCAGTTGACGTGTCTAAGGTGTATCCTAACGACTACTGCACTACAATGACTGTGATATCCCCCTCAATATCACCCCCTTCCAATCCTCCCGACTTCAGTGCCTCTGGAACTATCTGTTTTTCCCCAGGTGATATAGATGCAACATTGGTAAACATGTACAGTGGTACAATTCAACCTCCTTTATATCCTACAGGAGAAAAGGACTTATACAACGCAACGGTTTGCTTTGCTTTTAATCCTCCCCCACCTGATCCCAGTATTGAGATTCCTTATTACATTGCCATCAACACAACTGGTCACAGCTTCAATTGCTCAAACCTTACCCTAGAACCGTTGTACGCCAATGATTCTTTTGTGTCAGCTGATATTAGTAACATATCACCTAACGACTTCTGCACAAACGTGACAGTGAACGGTACTCAAATTTATTCATACTCTACATTTTCCTACGCATACGGCTACTTCTATACGCTCCCAGGTGCTATAAATGGATCCGTCAACTTATACAGTGGAACACTTCAAGCACCTTTAACCCCTGTTGTTGGATTATACAACACTTACTTCGGATTGGCGTGTTTTTCCTTTAACCCTCCCCAGTCCACCCCCACCCCCACCCCGGTTGATCAAAATCCAGATGTCCCGACTTGTTTGTTCACTTCAATTAACTTGACTGGAATTCCAATATCTTATACGCCCCTAATAACACCATTACTCGCCAGTGATTCTTCTGTCCCAGTGAATGTCTCTAACGTGTCTCCAAATGACATCTGTCTTACACTGACACTGAACAACACATATATCTATCAAACAAGTGGTGGTGGTGGTGGTGGTGGTGGTGGTGGTGGAGGTGGAGGTGGTGGTACAGGTGGTGGTGGTGGTGGTGGTGGAGGTGGAGGTGGTGCAGGTAGTTGTGACGTGGCTACAACCCCTAGTGTTTGCACTACTGGTGGTGGTGGCGGTGTGGGCAATGGAGGTGGAGAATGTTGTTGTGAAGTGGCTACAACCCCTAGTGTTTGCACTGCTGGTGGTGGTGGTGGTGTGGGCAATGGAGGTGGAGAATGTTGTTGTGAAGTGGCTACAACCCCCCCTAGTGTTTGCACTACTGGTGGTGGTGGTGGTGTGGGCAATGGAGGTGGAGAATGTTGTTGTGAAGTGGCTACAACCCCTAGTGTTTGCACTACTGGTGGTGGTGGTGGTGTGGGCAATGGAGGTGGAGAATGTTGTTGTGAAGACCCTACAACCCCTAGTGTTTGCACTACTGGTGGTGGTGGTGGTGTGGGCAATGGAGGTGGAGAATGTTGTTGTTAAGTGGCTACAATCCCCCCTAGTGTTGGCTTTGCACTTGAGTGATTTTTGACAAACGCGCGGTCACGTCACGCGGCCACATATTTCACTCACGCACACTCACGCACGCGGATTCTGCATTTCGCTCACGATCACGCACACTCACGCAGCAAATCTAATTGACACATGCACGCTCACGCACACTCACGAATTACAACTCACGCACAGTCACTCACGTTGATAACTTCAAAATCTTATGCTAATTGTTTGGGTGAAGTCCTTCAAGGTCAGATCCTCAAATTTTTGATACATAATGCAATTTTTTTACAAAGAACTGTTGAGTCAAATGTACACTCGGCCAAACAAAACTTGAACGTTGACCAAATTTGAATGACTGCTGGTCATGTCCCATAACCAATCAAAGCTAGTTATTATCATTGAAATGTGAGGTCACCTACTAGAGTGAGACAATGAGATCGCTTAGACTGACTTCTGATGGTGCGATCATACATTTATCAGCCTATCAGATTCATTGAACGTTCAAGTTTTGTTTGGCCAAGTGTACCTTTAAAAATGTATCTTGGCTACGGACCACCTTAACATATCTTTTCTTATATACCCAATAATAACTATAGGTATGCTAAAATATACAAATTTGCTTATCAAATTAGCACATAAATTGAAATAACAATCACATCTTTCTTGAACCCCAATCCATGGCCAAAATGAACAGAACCTGTTGTTGGCAATGAAAAATTATGTACAAATGAAGAACAATCATGCCCCGCAGGGCGTTTTTTAAATTTTAACGCTATGGATACCATTTTGGGACGCTGAAATGGCTGCATTATAAAATCTATTGTAGATCTACAAGACTTATGAAACGCTGAAATAGACCAAGATACGACGCTCAAAGTTGTGAATATTAGTCACGCGTGACACGCGTGTCACGATTCACGCGTGACCAATAACTTTGCACACTCACGCACGACTTTTAGCAATGGTGTGCACACTCACGCACACTCACGCTAAAATTCGTGAGTCACGCGTGAGTCCACGCTCTCACCTCTAGTTTGCACTACTGAAGCTGACGTTTTCCATTGTCACTGTGTATGTAAAGTATAGTGATGCTACTTCATACTTCACATATTCGTCTCATCTGAAGTGTTTTGTAACAAACATCCTCTCATGTACAGAATTGTATTACTTTCTTTATAATGTATTATAAATAAACGATTATTTAATAGAGTTTGAATACTGCTGTTTTGCACATTCTACCAATACAATAATTATGTCTAAAATGAACGTATTGTTGTGTATTTCTCTTTGTAGTCGTTACGGTAAGATTGGACGCCCTATACCTATACTAACAATGTTAATTTGGAGTTTGTTTATGTACCTTTTTCTCAAGAAGTACTGGACCTACACGTTTGAATTTTTTTATCATATATTGAGAACACATGGAGATCAGTTTAAGTTCACTTTTGTTTGTTTGATGGTTCACTTCTCTTTTAATAATTTGTCAAGATCAAATATTTTTACATGTCAAAATTACAACATTTTACAATGCATTTTCATTATTATATCAATAAATAACAATGGTATTGCATTCAAATGGACTTATTTGTTCCTACTTGCTGAATGTAGGACAGTAAAACTTTCAGCTCATTATCTCAAATGGATTCCAAAAAAAAGGAGCATGGCCTTGAAAAAAAAAAGTGATAAACTTATTTGAATCATTCAGAACAAGTTGCTATTGCATTTACTAATGCAGGAGACTCTTTTTCGACGAAAATATATTCAATTAAAAATACCGTATTTATATTGTAAACACAGCAATACACTTTTACAGAACGATTTAAATAATATAATTAAATAATTATTTTAAAAAATCTCATAATTTTTTTTATTTTGGTACAATCTTACAAATGTATTAAGTTCCATTCCGAGTACCTATTTGTACCTTGTTTATTTTAACGCTCTAAAGCCCAGTACTGATTTGTTTTACACATTCGCCAAATTGTTGAGAAAGAACGTGGAGAAGGATTATTATTATCAACTAGAGGGTCCCGTCATGTAAAACATGGCCAATACGCACCAATTAGGTTTGCATAAAATAAAACGACAGTAAGCAGAGTACACGTAACGTCGTTAGCAGACCAAATGCCCAACAAAATACGTAAAAGAGAAACGAAGGAAGGTAATTTAATCATACATATTATGTTAAATCAATTTCATAAGTCTCCAAATGTAAGCCATGAGTATTAGCAAATATTAGAGTATTATTAAGAAAGTTTATAGTGTCAGAATGCGCCGTTAAAATACGTTACGTTGATATCGTGACACGATACACACAACATATTCTTCATTTGTGATTGAGCGAGCGAAGCGAGCGTCTCCATTTGGCTCTTTTGGCACGGACCTCTGTTTTTTTTTTTGTTTGTTTTTTTTTTCTGTTACTGACGATATACAGGTCAGAGTTTTTCTTCGATCGAGCTGAAATTTTGCACACATGTACGTAACATTTCTGATTGTTGCAGACCCTAATTTTTTTGAAATCCATTGATTGGTTCAAATTTAAAAAAAATTAACTTTCGATTGGTTGTTTTGATCAAATTGAAATTTTGACAAGTCATTACCCCCAACATTGTACCCAATCAAACAAAGTTTCAGCCAAATCCTCCCATTGGTTAAAATTTAAAACCATCTTTCCTGTGTTTTTAGAAATTTAAACTATAACCGATTGAACGATCAACTTATAACTTCGCATGATGGTTGGGTCCAACATTATCTGCATTTTTGACAATTTTCATACTAATCTGTGTTTAAATCCAAACGTTATTGACATTTTACGGACTATTAGCGTGTTGGCTGTCAAATTCACGGCGACTTCGACTCTTCAGTTCAAGGCAAGGTAGTTAGAGCAGAAACTTTCAAACGCAAATGAAACTGATAATGACCGTTCAACAGTCGATCTGATATTGTGTAGACACACTTATATCATATGAGTGGTCTCAGGTATATTTTTTGAAGGAGATCCTGTGATTTTTGAAAATTAACACGGAACAGTTCAATCATAAAGGTTCAATTGATCAACTTAAAGCTTTGCATGGTTATTTGGACCAATATTTTAGGAATGTTTTGAGATTTCTATACAAATCTGTGGCGAAATTTTAGAATTATTGGCTTTTAATGACATTTTCGATAGACAGAATTTCGGTTCGAGGTGTTGCGCGTATCCGTGCTCGCTCATCAACGCGTTACTCAGATTCATTGGTTAAAATTTAAATAAATATCTCCTGATAGGCTGAAAAATGAAAACGGTCTTCGATAATTCTGATCAAACTCATATTTTGCATGATCATTAAGACCAATATTGTCTCTTATTTTACAAAATTTCATCCCAATCAGTTAAGAACGTATGAAGTTATTTACATTTTTAATATCTGTCAGTAATGAAGTATCGAAATGAATGTTTTCCAGTGCCAATTGAAAATTGATTCTGATTTGCTTTATGAACCAGGTGCTTAGATGCTATTTTAAAGTTTCGATGAAAAGCATACACTTTTAAGTTGATATCATAATCAATTCCATATGGATGTATATGTTTTCTGTGCGTTGTGTACGCATTTCCGGTTCGAGAATTTGCACGTACCCGTGCTCGCTCATCAACGCGTTACACTGAGCGTTTTCCTAGTACCAATACATGGTGGGCTTCATTATATCAGTTACTCAGAGTTTAATTTGGAATGAGGCTTTATTTATTTATTTATTGTGGTACCTGCCAGAGGCAGGGCTACATTAGGTGCCCTCTTTAGCCGTGTACAGAAGTTTGATTAGAAAAGAAATTGGTTGTGGTTTAAATCCGGCTAGATAATCACACAAACACAGACAAGAAAGCGAATGTCAAAATAATGATCCTAATGATCCTAAAAGCGGTAGAGCACATAAAAACATACTAATTGTCAAGAATTACCATGCATTTCAGTTAAATTTCAGATCATGTTTTGTAGAGTTCAAGTACGTACCATTTGACAGCCGTCTCCAGTGCCAGACCCAGCCGCAGCCCTGTTGTCACTGCTAGAGCCCGTAGCAGACGCTAACCAGCCGTCTCCGGTGCCTGACCCAGCCGCAGCCCTGATGTCACTACTAGAGCCCGTAGCAGACGCTAACCAGCCGTCTCCGGTGCCTGACCCAGCCGCAGCCCTGATGTCACTGCTAGAGCCCGTAGCAGACGCTAACCAGCCGTCTCTGGTGCTTGTGAACGCCTCCGTCACTACAGATGAAGTGACGCCAACCCCGGACCATACAGCGGCTAACCCCGTAACACCACTACGTAGGACCCAACGTCAACCAAAACCGAGAATGAAGCCGAACATGTGACTATGTAACCAATTGATTTATTTTAATTCTCAAAGTATTTTAAATAAGATAGATGAGATAAAACAGCTGATATTAAAACATAACCCCTATGTAGTTTGTCTCTCCGAGACTCACCTAACGGAGGAGATAGATGACTGGGAGGTTGCCATTGATGGGTACAAACTTGTCAGAGTTGATTCAGACACTAGGCACACAGGTGGAGTTCTTATGTATATATTAAATAACTTGGAATACAAGGTTGTTCTTGAAAAAGCAGTTGCTAAATCTTGGTGGTCCCTAGCAATCAAACTATTTAATAAAGAGTGTAAAAATTCCATTGTTAGTGTTAGTTATGCTTCACCAAAATCAAAAAAGGCTGCTATTATTTCACTTCTAGAAGAAAACATAGACTATTTACAGGAAACATATAGTCAAAGTAGATTATATATTCTAGGAGATTTTAGCATAGATCTGAGTAAGAACACTTTGTATGCTAGGAAAATGTTACTCACTATTTCACAGCAAGGAATGATACAATTGGTTAAAGATTTTACTAGGATAGCAAATACCATCTCGATATGCAAACAGTCGGGTATTTCTAGTAGTAAAATGAGCCGAACACTTATAGACTATGTAGTTACAAATATAGAATTTGAGAATGAAGTACGTATAAATATTTTAGATGAGCATGTCTCTGATCATAGAATTATAGGTATAGAATTCAATACATGCAGAGTGAATCAAAATCAAAATTCAAAAACTATGGAAATAAGCTACAAAGACTTTAAAGCCTTTTATAAAGACAAAGATTTGCATTGCACTTATAAGGAAGAGCTTGCTAATATGAATTGGGAATCTAATCAAAAAAACGAAGATGTTAATGACATGATGAATGAGCTTCTGAATAATGTGAGTAGTGCCAATAAGACACACATACATGTTAAAACACTAAAATTAAAATCTATTCACAAGGACAATATGTGGTTCGATCTTGAAATAAGGATGGCACAGAGTGAAAGAAACCATTTGTACAAAATGGCTAAGAATGATCAAAATAACACACAATTGGCTTGGGATAGGTATAAATCCAAAAGGAATGAAGTTCTGGCCCTAATAAGAAAAAAGAAAAGAGGATATTATGAGAGAAAAATCAATGAAAACAAACATAAACCTAAAGAGATGTGGAAGGTTTTAAAATTACTATATAAAGGAAAAGTAGATGAAACTGCGCCCAAACTGAATTTTAGCAATAAATTAGTAGTGGGAACAGATTTAATAGCTAAAAAATTTAACCAATATTTTGTTAACAGTGTGAAAGATATTGCTAATAGTATTGTGAGCGTACTGACGCCTGATCAGGTTGCAGGGAGTATTCCTGAAAGAGAAAATGGTGTTTGTCTCAATTCCTTTCCCCGCATAAATGAACAAAGAGTGTTAGAGTCTGTGAAAAGACTAAAGGAAGTAGCGCCAAGGGAAGATAGTATAAACAAACAAATATTTAAAATAGCCTCTCCCATAATTCTACAACTACTGACTAACATTTTCAATAAATCCTTTGACAGTGGAGAAGTCCCTGATATTTTAAAGCTCTCATCTATTATACCAATTCCAAAAGTGCCAAATACTATAGATGGAGAACAATTTAGACCTATTAACACACTCCACATTTTTGAAAAGATACTGGAATATTTAGTTAAAGACCACATTGATGAGTACATTACCAGAAACAAAATATTAATTGATAACCAGTCTGGGTTTAGGGAAAAACATAGCTGTGAAAGTACTGTTCAAACTGTCATCAATGAATGGAAGACAAACATAAGTAATAAGAAAATAACAATAGCTGTTTTCATTGATTTGAAGCGTGCATTCGAAACCATTGACAGGAAAATTCTAGTGGCGAAACTAAGGAGATATGGATTCAAAGAAATAGCGATTAAATGGATTGAGTCGTATCTAAGCATGCGCACTCAAGTAGTCATTTATGGGAAAAGTACATCCGATGCACTGGGAAGCAATATGGGTGTCCCCCAGGGCGCAGTGTTGGGGCCGCTATTTTTCATTCTATATATTAATGACATAGGTAATGTTCTAGAAAACAGTAATATTCAACTTTATGCGGATGATGCTTTAATAATGTGCTGTGGCACAGATGTAAATGTAATACTGACTAGGCTTCACGAGGACCTTAAGAGAGTTGAAATATGGCTGAAAGACAACAAGATGAAATTAAATTTAAGTAAAACAAAGGCTATGGTTATATGCTCAAAACAAGTTAGGCATACACTACAGAAAACCTTAGTTAGCCCTCTGAAGATAGTAATAGAATCAGAGGAAGTTGAAATTGTGACAGAATTTAAGTATTTAGGAATTATTATAGATCAAGATCTTAGTTTTAAGCAACATGCCCTACATATTAGTAAGAAAATTGCAAAGAAAGTAGGATTACTTAGAAGAATAAGTAGATACTTGCCATTCGAATCGAAGTTACTTATCTATCAGTCAATTATCCTACCGCACATTGATTATTGTAGCTCTATCCTGTTTCTACTAAATAAGAATGAAATAGAGATACTACAAAAGTTACAAAATAAAGCCATGAGGACCATCTTACATGTACATAGGTTCACTAGTATCAATAAAATGTTAAATGCACTATATTGGTTAAATGTTAAAGATAGGATTTTACTTAACACTATGACGCTAATTTATAAAATAGAGAAAGGACTGACTCCAAATTATTTAACTAGGGAACTCAAACTGAATGCAAATGTACACAACCATGACACCAGAATAAAACAAAATGTAAGTGTTCAGCGATCAGTTTCAAAGTTTTGCCAAAATACAATTTTCAATAAAGGCACTATAATTTATAATCGAATTCCCTTGGAAATAAGACTGAGTGACACCCCTAAATTGTTTAGAAGGGAGTGCTGCAGATTAATAAAGAATAAAAAATTGGTCCCTCTCCCTCATGAAAATGTTGGCTTTTGGTTATCTTATTAGAATAATAATTAGTTCCTATGTAAAGTATAATATACTGTTATCACTTATCATTGTAATGGAGATGTGTATTATGTTTGTTTTGTACTAAAAATGCATAACACGGGTATTATATTGAAATGTATTGCAGATTGTATTGTATTGTATTGGTGTATTAGTATATTGCATATTGTACTGTATTAATGTATTAATGTATTACTAAATGAAATGTAATATATGAAATGTATTGAGCAAAAATAGCATGATGCTAATAAACGGTTTACTACTTTACTACTATGTTAACAAATACAGTTATATTGAAGTATGCTCTGACACAATGACCCATGTCACCATTACAAATATGATTCGATGAAGTCAGCTCAGAATTACTGGTTTTGAGCTCACTTTAAGAATCATTGATATTGACTTCCGCGCATCTGCTTCTAAGGTACACCCGCTGCCAAAAGTTCCTATACCTTTCCCATATTACTATAACATGGAGATTTGGCTGGCTTTTTTTGTCGCTGACCCTACCTATCAGTATACATTACAGGGGTCGGCAACCGGCGGCTCCGGAGCCGCATGAGGATCCTTGGTGATTCTTGAACAGCTCTTTATCATTTAAATAAAGATCTGGAATCGAAAAATTTAAAAAACGGAAAAAGCGCCAAGTCCCAAAATGACTTTTAAATTGTTGAAATTCTAAAAACATGCCCTGTGGGGCAAAAATTGAAAGGTTATTTGATTCAATTTGTTCATTTTAGAGTCCCAGAATCACTTTTAAATTGTTGAAATTCTTAAAAAAACGCCCTGCGGGGCAACAACTGGGGAGGGTCAAAATATCAAAATAAACTATAGTAATTCAACTTATTATTTTCGGTGTATTGTATTTGATTGCCTCTACTGCGGCTCCTTTTATTATCTAATTTATTATTTTTTTTCGGAAATTGGATCCTTCACCAAAAAAGGTTGCCGACCCCATGGTATACAATGTAAAAAACTATTGATGTTAAAACATTATCAATTACAATTGCTTGACGTCGTTAACATGACTCAATAGTCAATAAACAGCACTCTAAGTAAATAAGAAACGAAGGGAAATTATTTCCCAAGAAAATGTATATAACAACACCATCGGCTTTGGTTTAATGGTTCACGGCCCTCTATGAAATTCAGAGATAGAAAAATTACGAAAAATAACGTTTGAAGTTTCTTGCCATGATGACGTTTTCAATGTTATGTACGCGTTTGGACAGTTATTATGTGTTAAAATATATTTGTTTCAAACACAAAAGGATAAGGTTTTGCGTCTGAGGTGAGTTTCGGCTATTTATTTATGTATTTATTTATTTATTTATTTATTTATTTATTTATTTATTTACAAAAAACAGAAGACGTAATTTTAGACGTGATGGGCAATGATACGCCGTCCATTTTCAATAAATTTAGGGTGTGCGCCCGGCGGCGTTTATGACAGACAGACAGACAGACAGACAGACAGACAGACAGACAGACAGAACTGGGTAACTATAAGTATAATATTCAATTTTAAAATGTCCAAAAAGTCGCCAATTTCTTGAGTTATTTTCAGACTTATTAAGCGAGCGGAGCGAGCGTCTCCACTTGACTCTTGCGGCACTTTCTCGGTGTGTGTGTTTGTTTTTTTTTTTTTTTTTTGCTGGTTCAACCCAGGCCGCACCGGTCAACGTATCGATCTGAAATTTTGCACACACCTTCATCTCATACTAACTTAGACCTGTATAGTTTTTTAGAAAGATCCGTTCACAAATAAAAAAAAACGCGTTTTCCCATATAAATAGCATTGTAGGTTCGAGGAGTCCGTTGCGGCCGCCCGATGCGCTCCATTCAAAACAACTCGGAAGCAAGCAGCTGTCTATCTATTATTGTTTGAATACGTAACAATTATTTCTTTGCGGTTAGATAATAGTTAAAGCAATACATGCGAGGTTATACTTAGGGTTTATTTTATTATTTTTGAAGATGTAGTTAATAGGTATAGGTATTTATTGTTTATGAGAGTTTTAACATGCAGTCTTACTTCCAATCTTTTCAAAGGCTGAGCAAATTATTTGTAGACCGATGAAATGTCTGCTTGATTGTAGAAATAGATTGGTTGGTTGATAATTGAAATTATTTTTATGAAATATGTATTTCATTTGTATCAGATACAATGTGTTAGGTTTGTGTTAGGTAAGCAATGTGCTAGAAGAAATAAGCTCTTTTATACGGAACGGCAAGTAACTGTTTGGATAATGTTTCTTAAATTATGTTTGCTCATATTAGCACTTAGATAATGGCCTATTTTGTGGTTTGAATCTCTGTATTTTTTATTTATAATAATTCCATAATACCTACGTACCTAAATACTGAAATAAATACACATGAGTGTGTATCATGTTGCAATGACTTGCAATAACTGTTGCAATAACTTGCAATGAGAAGCAAATTGAGCTATTTTTTATATAATTTAGTGGATCGTGCTTCTAGATTTCAGTTGTTTTAGGTATATTATTGCCGGCTTTTAAGGAATTATGGTTCGAGGTTTTGCGCGTATCCGTGCTCGCTTATCAACGCGTTACACATAGCGTTTTCCTAGTTTAATTAAATTACTTAATAACTCCGAAAGTTGCAGGAATTCAGCTTGGGGCCATATTTTTGGATTTCTCATGGTCGAATTAATTAGTAAGTTCACAAATTTTCATATTTCTCTAAATTCATATTTATTTCATATTTTCTTTTTTCTTCCTATAATAATCTCTATTTGCACAAATGTTGGGAGTATCTAATGGACTGCCCTTCTATCCAGTCTTCCTGACAACGCAATAATATTTAAGGTTTTAATGATGTGCAATGCCATTGTTTACTTGTTTTTATCTCTAGTTCAAGACGACATCGGCACGGGTTCTGCGATTACATCAAGAAGGCTGTGATAATATCTACGTGCATGGAGACATAATTATTATGAAGGTGGTGACAAAGGGAAGTGTGCGCTTTTCAAAAGCAAGCGCTGTAAACAAAGAAACCCGAACTATAAGTACTCGGCACTTCGACAAACAATTCTTATTGGTTCACGAAGATTCAAGATGGCTGTTCCACGATCACTCTGGGTTACCATAGTAACCTGGCTCTGGACTATACAGGTAAACCATTGTTATATTCGCGATAAACATGTCTACAAAAGAGATAACTAGGAAAACGCTCAGTGTAACGTGTTGATAAGCGAGCACCGATATTGTGTGCTCGAACTGGAATCCTTCATAGAAAACAAGACGATTGGAAAAAATAACATAACATTACAAAGCATTAAATGAACCACTACTTCTGATTCTGTTTTTCAATGCAACTTTGAAAGTGGTCAATTCACTCTGGATACAAAACAGACAAAATTCTATTATCTATTATCTAGAGTATTATCTAGTAAACTTTGCTTTTCAAATAAATTTAAATGCAGTGTAGTAATCGTAATCACGGAACTGCATGTGAAATTTTTTGAAAAGCAGAGCTAACAAGATAATTTTTAATGTTTTCTATGACCGTATCATTTGCAGAGATCATGGCCCAAGTTATTTTATAAACTTTTCGTAGAGATTTCGTTGCTACGATACCTACCTGCAAAACTACATAAATCAAACGTCCGATGAAACCAATCGACCGAACTTAATAGAAATCATTAAGTAACCAATAAGGATAGTAATGAATATTTTGTGAACAATTTGTCCTGATCCGTTACATCGTTTGCGAGCGTCTCCACTTGAAACGTGACTCAAAACTTTGTATTTTGTCTGTTTGTTCTTTATTTATTTCAACGGATCAGGCCAATTCATTCACAAAATATATATTTGAATCTGGAAAGTATGTGGAAGGTAAAAGAAAAGTTGGGAGGCCAAGAGATAGATGGATTGAACAGGTGAAAAGAGATGTTGAGGAACGAGGTGAAAGATGGGAAGAAGTTCGAAAGGAAACATTTGTGGGAAAATCAAGAATTATGGGAACAAATAGTTACAAAAGTGGAGGTAGTAGAGGAGGATGAGGATGAAGAAGAAAAAGACGGAGGTTAAGAAGAAGAAGAAGAAGAAGAAGAAGAAGAAGAAGAAGAAGAAGAAGAAGAAGAAGAAGAAGAAGAAGAAGAAATAATGAAGGGAAGAGGATGAGAAGGAAGGCAAATGTGACAGGCCTGGCTAGCCGGCATTACTAAATGTTTTCAGCCTATAAAAAATTTACTCTACCTAGTGTGGAATTAAGTGTTTATAAATGTAAATAAATATGTGATAATAAAAAGAAAAGTCGGTTACTAAATGATTTTTAGTATATCTAATGACCCACATTTTTGGCACCTTGCAGACTTGAGCTCAGTTGGTAGCGCTCTCCCCCGTCAAGTGAAAGGTCCCGGGTTCGAGCCCCGGTTCGGTCTGATATTTTTCACAACGCACATCCCTTCCTATCATCCTGACTCTATGGAAGTTTTCTACAGAAACCTACATTCTCAAGGATTGAATTGATTGTCAAGACACTAGACCAGCAGCCAATCCGTTTCGCTAAAATACCGTTTTATGATTTGTTGAGTTTACTAAATAATAGGTAATTTATTAGCAAAATCGTGATAGATTTTGTTGCTTAGATAGATGTTATAACCCACCAATCAATTTTCCGAATGAAGCTAATGGATCGATCTTGCTAAAAATCATAGGTTAACAAACAGCATAGAACCTAATGAATGTTATAGCGTTTTCCTCTGGCATGCACTGAATGAGAGCAAAGAATTGCTCTGTGACGTCATGCTCTGCACTAGTGCGGCAAAAAAACCAACCCCAGTGGAAAACAATGATTTTTCCAGTGCTAACATAACCTAAAAATAGCAATGCATTTCATAGAATTCGTTTTAGATCATCCATTGTTGATCAATTAAACTATCACTGTTATTTGAAGTTTCAAATAGGTTATAAACAGCAACCATTTTTCAAGCGTCCATCTTGGAATATTCGAGAGCACTCGATTGCCCTGAGAATTTTCTCAGAGCAAGAAATGCGCCCTCAGAGCGTGCAACTTTGCCAGTGAAATACGAAAAAACCACTCCAGTGCACACTGGATTTCCCAGTGGAAAACGACACCCGCTCTCAGTGCAACCCAGTGCAGCACCAGTGCGGCCAGTGGAAAACGCTATTAGTGAAAAAAATCCTGATCCGTTACTTCGTTTGGCCTGTAATGCGAAAAGGACGGACATACAGGAAAAACAGAGATTCAAGCAATAAGGTTTTAATAATTCAGTGGGGCAATACTTCACAGTCCAATATTCATTGTATTTGGTCGTTTCGGAATACAATTTATAAATCAGAGACAATCGAGAAAATAAGGAACACGTCTGACCTCTGGTGGATTCTTTGGTACCTACTAGCCATAAGGGGAAATAATATGGAAGATATCACGGGGATATTTATATAAATACATTATATTAAAAATGCTTTAGTTTGTTATAGCTGAAAAAGTTAACTTGTAACTAAATCTAAACTTCAATTGTTTCTCCTTTTTCACTGCCATATGGAAACACGAACTTCAAAATAAAAAAGTGCATCTAAAATGTTTTCTAACAGTTTGGCTACTTCACGTATCGCTTAATTGTTCGAATACATTGTCTATACAATACCGGTCAGAGACCTATTCGAATAAAGATTTATAATAATATCATATTTGAATTCAACTAAAAGTTAAATAACAACCGTGAAGTAAATCCTGTCTGGGATTTCAAAGTAAACATGAAATGATTTGTTTGATTTCAGATGCTGTGTTCACCTGGATGCAATGCTGAACCTCAAGGCTCTACAATTGAAGGAAATAATACTGCCATCCCCATTTTTGGCCCTAATTATCCTGAAAACAACTACTTCTATGGCGGCGCCAGTATCTGCGTTCCCCCAGGTGTTATAAATGAAACCCAGGTGAACATCTTCAGTGGAACAATTCAATCTCCTTTATATCCTGTTAATGGAACAACAGACACTTACACTGCCACAGTGTGTTTTGCATTCAACTCTGATCCAAATCTTTATTATGTTTACATCAATACAACTGGATACAAGATCGATTCTACAAACCCTACCCTAGATCCGTTGATCGCCACTAATTCTTCTATGCCAACTGACATTAACAACGTGTCTCCAAACGACTTCTGCACAACACTGACAGTGAACGATACCTATATTGACTCTTACGGTTACGCATATGGTTACGGATATATCCCCTCAGGTGTTATAAATAAAACACTTGTAAATGTCTACAGTGGCGCAGTGCAGCCTCCTTTATATCCTGTTGGAGATAAAGGCACTTATCATGCCACAGTGTGCTTTGCTTTTAACTATGTTCAAGATAGTTATTATATTTCCATCAACACAACAGGATACAACATCGATTGTGCAAACCCCACCCTAGATCCGCTGATCGCCACTAATTCTTCTATGCCAACTTATATTAACAATGTGTCACCAAACGACTTCTGCACAACTCTGACGGTGTACAACACCTATGTTTACTCTTACTCTTCTATGAGTTACGCATACGGTTACTTCTATATCCCCCCAAGTGTTATAGATACAACACTGGTGAATATCTACAGTGGAACACTGCAAGGTCCTTTATTCCCAGTTGAAAATGAAACAAACACTTACACTGGAATGGCGTGCTTTGCCTTCAACCCACCCCCGCCTGACCCAAATGCTGACGTTTGTTTTTATAGTTCCTTCAACTTAACTGGATACGAAAATAATTATACGTCTCCTCCTCTAGATCCATTGCTCGCCGGTAATTTGCCTGGACCAGCTGACGTGTCTAACGTGTATCCTAACGACTACTGCACTACAATGACTGTGATATCCCCCTCAATATCACCCCCTTCCAATCCTCCGTACTTCAGTGCCTCTGGAACTATCTGTTTTTCCCCAGGTGATATAGATGCAACATTGGTAAACATGTACAGTGGTACAATTCAACCTCCTTTATATCCTACAGGAGAAAAGGACTCGTACAACGCAACGGTTTGCTTTGCTTTTAATCCTCCCCCACCTGATCCCAGTATTGAGATTCCTTATTACATTGCCATCAACACAACTGGTCACAGCTTCAATTGCTCAAACCTTACCCTAGAACCGTTGTACGCCAATGATTCTTTTGTGTCAGCTGATATTAGTAACATATCACCTAACGACTTCTGCACAAACGTGACAGTGAACGGTACTCAAATTTATTCATACTCTACATTTTCCTACGCATACGGCTACTTCTATATACTCCCAGGTGCTATAAATGGATCCGTCAACTTATACAGTGGAACACTTCAAGCACCTTTAACCCCTGTTGTTGGATTATACAACACTTACTTCGGATTGGCGTGTTTTTCCTTTAACCCTTCCCAGTCCACCCCCACCCCCACCCCGGTTGATCAAAATCCAGATGTCCCGACTTGTTTGTTCACTTCAATTAACTTAACTGGAATTCCAATCTCTTATACGCCCCTAATAACACCATTACTCGCCAGTGATTCTTCTGTCCCAGTGATGTTCTCTAACGTGTCTCCAAATGACATCTGTCTTACACTGACACTGAACAACACATATATCTATCAAGCAAACTATTATTACCGTTTTAAGGACGGTGGAGTGGCTGAAGGTGATGGTGGTATGGTCAATGGAGGTGGTGCAGGTGGTGGCACAGGCGCAGAGGGTGGGTCTGGAGGGATAGGTGGTCCAGGTGGTGGCACAGGCGCAACGGGTGGGTCTGGAGGGACAGGTGGTCCAGGTGCTGGCACAGGCGCAGGGGGTGGGTCTGGGGGGACAGGTGGTGCAGGTGGTGACACAGGCGCAGAGGGTGGGTCTGGAGGGACAGGTGGTCCAGGTGGTGGCACAGGCGCAGAGGGTGGGTCTGGAGGGGCAGGTGGTGCAGGTAGTGACACAGGCGCAGGGGGTGGGTCTGGAGGGACAGGTGGTGCAGGTGGTGACACAGGCGCAGAGGGTGGGTCTGGGGGGACAGGTGGTCCAGGTGGTGACACAGGCGCAGGGGGTGGGTCTGGAGGGACAGGTGGTGCAGGTGGTGGCACAGGCGCAGGGGGTGGGTCTGGAGGGGCAGGAGGAGCAGGAAGTAACAATGGCGCAGAGGGTGGGGCTAGTGGTGCAGGTAGTTGTGAAGTGGCTTCAACCACCCCTAGTGTTTGCACTACTGAAGCTGACGTTTTCCATTATCACTGTAAATGTAAAGTATAGTGATGCTACAACCACTTCACATATTCGTCTCATCTGAAATGTTTCGTAACAAACATCTCATATACATCTTCTCAGAATTGTTTTACTTTCTTTCTTATGTAGGTATTATATTAGTTAGAGTTTGAATACTGCTGTTTTTCACATTCTGCCAATACAATAATAATGTCTAAAACAAACGTATTGTTGTGTGTTCTGAGTACCTATTTGTAATTTATTTTAATGCTCTAAAGCTACAGTACTTTTGTTACAAATTGGTCAAATTGTTGAGTAGGAACCGGGAGAAGGATTGTTACTATCAATGTTAGAATGCACATTCTGGAAGCTTCAGTCTTCTTTACTTCATTTCTTAAACGTTTCCATATATCTCTTACTTTTTTAGATGTTCAATTTCTATTCTCCACAATCATCTTTATAATTGTTTTTGTTTATAGCTTAGGTATATCCATATGATATATCCTTTATCCAGATATTTGAGATTTGTATTTATTAATTTATTCACATTGTATACAACAGTTGATTTTAAATTATTTAAATGTAATTGTAATTTTATTATTGATTAGTAAGCTGGAATTTATTGTCAACCATGTTTATGGACAGCCGTCAATAAATTGATTTTCTCTCTGAAGTAAAACTATAATAAATCTTATGAGAAATCATGTTTTAATTATTCCCTATTATTATTATTATTTCCTTAAATTTGGTTTTTAGTGACGTTTTGATAAAAAAAAATGTTTTCTAGCATCGGGCACATCATTTGTGTAGAAAAGGAAAAGAATAATCGATAATTTAATTTTTCGCAATTCAAACAAAATATTACTCAAAAGTTCATGATATATTGTGGTGATTAGGATTGTTTGAGAGTGGTAAATTTCGTTAATTTTTAAAACGTTTAATTTTTTTACATATTTAAATTTTTTACAAATTTCAAATATGTTTAAATAACGATGTCAGAAGGATGTGGTCGTTTTCTAACATTTTAATTGGCACATTACAACACGTCAATAAGTAACAATCAAATAAATATTAAATAGCATTATTTCTACGTTTTTTCCCGCCGACTACGTGAACCCCGCGAACGCTCGAACTTTGCGCTCATGCTCCTTGCGCATCTGCTCGCTCATGTAGCGGATCTGCTCAAACCTCTTCTGCAGCTCCTGCAACTGAACCAGCGGCGGCGCAGGCGTAGGTAACACCAGCGAGGGATACACGGGGTAGACAGGAGGCGCATAAGCAGGAGACAGAAGGGGAGGGGGGTGGGCCACCTCTTCGCGGACATATTCCTGCACATGGAGCGGCGGAAGAGGAGGCGGTACCATATGATACGTATTCACAGGCACCTCGTTAGTGTCGTATGCGTGACCTTGGGACGGCGGTACCATATGATACGTATTCACAGGCACCTCGTTAGTGTGGTATGCATGATCTTGGGACGGCGGTACCATATGATACGTATTCACAGGGACCTCGTTAGTGTCGTATGCGCGACCTTGGGACGGCGGTAGCTGTTCTATCTCGATAGCGATCAATTCACCGACGTCGTCGCCTTGATCTTGGCACTCTGGAAGCGTCGTGGCGTCTGGATACGACGGAGGCGTCGTCACGTCTGGATACGACGGTGTTGTTGACGCGCAACTGTTAGGTGTCACTGGAGACTGGACCGAGATGACGTACTTCAGGAACTCGACCACGGCGACGATGTTCTTCCAGGTTTGTTCGTCGACCAGAGGATGTGAGGGACACGACGAGGCGGCGGTGCTTGTGGGTGAGGGCGTTGAAGGCGTGGGGCTAGGTAAAGGAGTAGTGAGCGAGGGGTTAGTGGGTGAGGGCGTTGAAGGCGCGAGGCTAGGTAATGGAGTAGTGAGCGAGGGGCTGGTGGGGGGAGGAGTGGACGGAGAGGTGGTTTCAATGGGGGTTGTGGGAGCTGATGTTGTTGTGGCTTCCGAAGATAAAGTTGACGGCTGGTTGGCGTCGATGAGTGCTTGGATCAACGCCTGGAGGGCCTCGATCATCTCAGCCTCCTGATTCTCCTGATTTGTCGTCGTCGGAGCAGTGGCTGTATTTGTCGTTGGCGGAGTAGAGGTTGGATTAGTCGCCGGCGGAGCTGTAGTTGTTGGATTAGTCGTCGTCGGAGCTGTAGTTGTTGGATTAGTCGTCGTCGGAGCTGTAGTTGTTGGATTAGTCGTCATCGGAGCTGTAGTTGTTGGATTCGTCGTCGTCGGAGCTGTAGTTGTTGGATTTGTCGTCGGCGGAGCTGTAGTTGTTGGATTTGTCGTCGTCGGAGCTGTAGTTGTTGGATTTGTAGTCGGCGGAGCAGTAGTGGTTGGATTTGTCGTCGTCGGAGCTGTAGTTGTTGGATTTGTAGTCGGCGGAGCAGTAGTGGTTGGATTCGTCACCTGTCTCTTATGAATCATGTCGATCTCCTGACTCAACAGGTTCATCAGGACATGGAGAATCTCGGCGGGAGGAATGTTGGCGTGAGTTTGACGAGTTCGACGAGTAAGCTCGGGTCTGGATCCGACGACGTCCTCGAGCCAGGGGAGTCCATCAAGATGCGCGCGCCAATTCTCTGAACCTCCCCACTTGTCCATCACTTTGGCGACGTCACCTCCCTCTTCTGGTTCCTTCTCTTCAGGTGCCTCCCTTTCTTTCACACCTTCTACATCATTACCTCCCTCTTCGGGTTCCTCCTCCTGTGCCTCCTCTTCTTTCACATCTTTTACATCATTACCTCCCTCTTCAGGTTCCTCCTCTTCAGGTGCCTCCTCTTCTTTCACATCTTCTACATCCTTACCTCCCTCTTCAGGTTCCTCCTCTTCAGTTTCCTCCTCTTCTTTCACATCTTCTTCGATTGGCACCACATGAGGAAGAGGAAATAAATTACTATATTGAGTCTCCAGATCCACCGCAGCCTCCTCCTCTGCATCTGAGCCGAAGTCCAGCTGCGCCTCTGGATCGGCGATGTTCCTGACAGCATGGAGGTCCTGGATCTCGTCCTGATATCCCCCGGGAGCGAAGTGAAGGTATGGGGAAGAATGCTGATGCAGCGAAGCAGAACGCTTCTGTTGTGAATATTGTTCTACTTCGTCTGAGGCTTCGTTGGGATGGGATCGAATGTCCTTCAATGGACGTATGCAGAATCCCTGGTAAAAACGTGAAAACAACTGTAGTCATTACTCAATTTCATTACGAATTGATACGATAATATGATATATTCTATGTTAATAGAATAATTTGTTCGGACTTTGGGTCCGGTATTATCAAAATAAGGTTCAGGTTGTTTCAACTAACTCTCACGAGATTCAGTACCTGTATAACCAAGTTGTATTAAATTAAACTTTTCCAATCATTTTGGGCTGGGGCTGTGCCACCAATTTAATCCAAAAAAGTTTTGAGGGAATTAACCATGAATTGACATTTGGTCAGAACATTTGGTCAGTCAGACAAAAGTGATGGAAACTATTACAAAATAATTGATAAGTAAGCCCGGAATTTTAGGTGTTTCTTTGTGTCAATTTTCAGACTATAATCTGACGTTGTATTCAAAAGTTTTTGACATTTTACTGACATTTTATTCGTGTTTGGAAATTTGACGGATTTCTTGAAGGAAAATTCAGTGTAAGAAATGTGTTAAATTGTTACCTGTATGACAGTGGCAATAAACAGACATGTTGCTACGACAGCGCAGAGATATCTGCCAGCCGCCATCTTGAATGTGTCCCAGTCACTTCTCAACTGAACTTATTAACTTTTGCAGGCAATTATAGACTCATGTGTTTGTTTTGTATTTACACCATGTTGTGTGTAAATTTATTGTCGCAGAGAGTTCAACGCATGTGTAGGAACTCCGTTTTTCAACCTGATGATGCAGAATATCGATATAAATAAAATATTTGCATTCCAGGCATTTCTTGTAGTTTTCAAAGTGCACTAAAGTAATCAACATAATTCTATGGGTCAATAACACTTACAGTCAATGAATCGCTCAGTGTAACGCGTTGATGAAAGAGCATCGAAACGTGCAAAATCTCCAGCCAAACACGAAACACGATACGATACGATTTTCTTGCAACTTTCCAATTCATATTAAACGCTCGAACAGTTAACAGGTCCATGTGTCGTGAGGTACCTCCTGTCCGCGGTCAATGTTCAAGTAACACTACGGCTAGGATTTAACATTTATTTTAATGTAATTTTTTGGCACGAAGACCGGATGGCAAGTGTGAGTTTAGGGCCGAAAAATTACTTTAAATAAATAATAAATACTAGCCTAGGAGTCGAGTGAATATTGACTGCGGACCATTTTCCGCGTCCAGGAGTGTACATTCTTTTCCAAAAAATATATTTTTACAACTCTTTCTAAACTCTTCAAATGACAAGAAGTCTGTAAGTTGGGTTGAAAATGAGTAAAATATGAGATAATATTTGTCATGACCATTTTGATTTTCGACCAATCAGAATATGTTTTTAACCCAGGTGGAGGATTTAGTTCAAACAAATTTGACAAAATGTTGGTCGTAATGACCTGGCAAAATTTCAAATTGATCGAACCAACCAAAAGGAATATAATTGTTTTAAAATTTGAACCCAACGGAATTCAAACAAATTAGGGTCTGCAAACCTCAGAGATAGTCCGTTCATGTGTGCAAAAATTCAGCTTGATCGGAGCCACGGTGCGAGATGTAAATTGCCACATGTAGAATATTTCACTTCCCCGTTTCTCATTGATTATTTTGTAGTGTTTTGACATCATATTTTAATTCATGAAAGAGTAATGACGACGATGAATTATTAAAATATGACTAGGAAGTTATGCTCTTGAAAATAGGTAATGGACGGACGGTGGAAAGGAGACGGTCGTGGCCTATTAGTAGGGATAACATTTGACTCTCGGCTAAGGGTAACCATGGAAACACCTCTGTCAGGAAGGACTAGAAGTTTGATTTCAGTACTTTTAGTGTTGGGAAAGGAACTTTTGAAAAGTACAATGTCCTATGAACTGGTTGTTCTTTTTGAGATCTTTTGAAAAACTCGTTCGCCATTCGAGCTTCCCGCTGAGATTTTGTTTATTTGGTATTTTGTTTCGTCCTACAATAAAAATGTAGAACATTAGCATATTCTAAGTTTGTAATAACTAGGGCTAGGATGTTTAGGACCTAAAACATCCAAAAAGGCAGGCAAATATTACCCTATTTAAAATGGACCATAAAATCCCAAAAAAGGACCAATGAAATGCCATACTTTGTAATATTCGTCAACTATTATTCGATTTATTGGTTTTGGAGTTGAATTTGGAGTAAGATAAATGAATGTGTCAATGTGTCAAGTGTTGGTCATCCCAGTGGAGGATGGACATTTTGTGAAGAAAACAATAATTATTATAACTTAAAACAATAAAATTTGCTATTATTTTACCAAATAATTTTAAAAAATACAAAAATACGTTAAAGCTGGGTTTAGCGTTTCCGTTTAGCGTTTTCCGTTTTTTTCTCTTGACCAATCACAAGCCCGCCGCACGCGGATTTTATCCTCGCCGCGCCGCATAAACTTCTTGACGAGGATTTTAAAAAAGACGCACGGCGGAAGTGACGTAAAACTTTTAATAACCAATCACGTACGACTATACGTCACATGGTCAAATAACATGGCCGATCTGACACTAGATACATTATATTAAAATAACATACCTGGGAAGAATATTAGCCCATCTAAATACTCACAAACTGTCACTGACAGATATAAATAACGTTGATTGAAAATTTTTTGTTTTCCACGGCCTCCTAACATCTCGAATGTAAAGTTTAAAGAAGACGGGGATCAAGGTGCTTAGAAACGTTTTTGTAGAAGACGCAAAACGCAAAACGTTCTATGTGGACAGTCATACCAAAAACGTCGATGTTTAAATAGTAAAAACGGAAAACGCAAAACGGAAAAACGGTCTATGTGGACCCAGCTTTAAATGGCAAAAAGGACTGAATTTATATAATCATATAATATTGAGAAAAAGGCATTTTCAGTCGAAATACACACTTATTTTTTAAATCAGAAACAAATGAAACATATTTATGTATCATTTTTAGACGTGTATGAACAAAAAATAAAAAATGATGTCTTAAACATCCTAGCCCCAGTATTAACAAACCAAATTCTTTCCTTTGTAAGACAATAACAAACAAAGAAACAATAAATAGTTCTCATTGAGCACAATATTTTATAAAATTGCAACCAATTCAAACGCCTATGAACTTGTTTCTTGTTTTTATAGTGCAATAACCCAATTGGTATTTCATTAAGTTCCAAAGGCATTATGAATCATAATATGCAAAATTTAATACTTACAGATTTAAGGACCATTCTATAATAGATAAAATATGATCACCACTTCTTAACTTTATGGAGGAAGTTGGAACCGTAACTCCTTTGGGTGCAGTTCTTTGACCAATATCGTATTTTTATTTCCTTAGCCACTTGGCTTCACTGTTCGATTCAAAATATATATATATATGCACTCATCTGCTTATGAGAAAACCAAGTCGAATGAAGCCGCTGCACTGTGAACTGCCTCGATAGCTCATCTGGTAGAGCATCTGACTGGATATCGGAAGGTCGTGGGTTCGAGTCCCACTCGAGGAAAATCTTTTCACATTGCAGTTGGTAATTATTAACATTCACCTAACTGAGGGATTCAGTAAAAATCATATTTCATATATATGTATTCTTGGAGGGAGGTAGCAATATAATGATCAAGAGCTATTAGCTATATTTGGGAGCCACAAAAAATCCGCGACATTTTAAAATGTGTAAAATAGGCAGGTACACGTTACTTGCGCCAAAGAATGTATAGTACGTACAAAACCGATTATTGGAAGGAGACGGATACGCGTAGTGAATATTCATAAATAGTTGGAGTAAGAAGAAACTTGTCGAGATTTGGGTGTGGTTAATCCATCCGCCTATAGGTCATGAACTAAATGAGCCCTCATGGAAGTCAGTTTGAAATGTGTGGCCTAAATCTTGGCGAGAATGAATACCTACGTTTGTTTTCAACTGACAAGAACATCCAAAATATTTCGGTACAAAAATATTATGGTAAAAAAGAGCCAGTGATTTGTAGAATCTTAAATTATAAAAATGTCATTACGCACATTTGAGTGCAGTAGTCAAAACTTAAAATATTACATTGAAAACATCTCGGTGTAGGTAGTGCCTGGCTGGGTCAGCTATAGCACTTTCCTTATTATTAGAACGACATTTTAAAATATTTAGAATATTAAAAAAAAATGAACAAAACAGACTCTGGTTTTTTACTTGGGTGGGATGCAAGCGCCGGGCACTTATTTTGGGAGATCACACGTTGCAGGTTACGTTCAAGTGTAAAGCTCTAGAAGGATAATTGTGGATTTTTTTACACTGTTGGAAATGAATTTGGAATATTGAAGTAGTCAATTTTAGGTGAAAAGTGTTTGGATTAACAATCATGATTATCAAATTTCGCAGTAGATAATGTATTAAGAACTTAAAAATAATCCTACAGCCATTATCATTCATTCATTTACCCAAAATTAAAAGTAATTTACAATCTCCGTATTAACTGGATTACCTACTCAGAAATATTTTCCCCATGCCGTAAAAAAGGCTTGGCACTTGGCAGGTTATGCTTCACTGCAGAATGTACTCACAAAGTATTCGCCTAAAAGTCTGGTTACAATCATCCTATTGATGGACAGCATGGAGTTTAGAACAGGATAATGCATTTTATTTGATGTGTGCATTATATTATAATTATAATTCAAAAATGCAAAAGTATATTTTTGTGTCATGTTCTTTAACACGTGTTCTCCAAGGTCAAATGGAAGGATTAGAGGATACATGGGAGTACACGAAGTGACAAACAAGTAATTAATACATTAACACTCTTTATATTTTAATCGCAAGTCTACAATTCACTACAGCAGATTTGTGATGTTTTATAATCAAAATTTGCTATACAAGGTTGATTTGTACAGGACGGGACAGGTCCTGGAGCATATGCAGGTGCTGAAGCATATGCAGGTGCTGGAGCTGGAGCATATGCAGGTGCTGGAGCATATGCAGGTGCTTGTGTTGGGGCATATGCAGGTGCTGGAGCCGGTTCATATGCAGGTGCTGTAGCTGGAGCATATGCAGGTGCTGGTGCTGGAGCCGGTTCATATGCAGGTGCGGGTGCTTGAGCATATGCAGGTGCAGGGGCTGGAGCCGGTTCATATACAGGTGCTTGTGTTGGGGCATATGCAGGTGCTGGAGCCGGTTCATATGCAGGTGCAGGTGCTGGAGCATATGCAGGTGCAGGGGCTGGAGCCGGTTCATACGCAGGTGCTTGTGTTGGGGCATATGCAGGTGCTGGAGCCGGTTCATATGCAGGTGCAGGTGCTGGAGCATATGCAGGTGCAGGGGCTGGAGCCGGTTCATATGCTGGTGCTTGTGTTGGGGCATATGCAGGTGCTGGAGCCGGTTCATATGCAGGTGCGGGTGCTGGAGCATATGCAGGTGCTGGAGCCGGTTCATATGCAGGTGCAGGTGCTGGAGCATATGCAGGTGCTGGTGCTGGAGCCGGTTTATATGCAGGTGCAGGTGCTGGAGCATATGCAGGTGCAGGGGCTAAAGCCGGTTCATATGCAGGTGCTTGTGTTGGGTCATATGTAGGTGCTGGAGCCGGTTCATATGCAGTTGCAGGGGCTGGAGCCGGTTCATATACAGGTGCTTGTGTTGGGGCATATGCAGGTGCTGGAGCCGGTTCATATGCAGGTGCAGGTGCTGGATCATATGCAGGTGCAGGGGCTGGAGCCGGTTCATATGCTGGTGCTTGTGTTGGGGCATATGCAGGTACTGGAACCGGTTCATATGCAGGTGCTGGAGCTGGAGCATATGCAGGTGCAGGGGCTGGAGCAGGTTTATATGCAGGTGCAGGTGCTGGAGCATTTGCAGGTGCAGGGGCTGGAGCCGGTTCATATGCAGGTGCTGGTGCTGGAGCCGGTTCATATGCAGGTGCTGGTGCTGGTGCTGGAGCATATGCAGGTGCTGGAGCTGGAGCCGGTTCATATGCAGGTGCTGGTGCTGGAGCCGGTTCATATGCAGGTGCAGGTGCTTGAGCCGGTTCATACGCAGGTGCTGGTGCTGGTGCTGGAGCATATGCAGGTGCTGGTGCTGGTTCTGGAGCAGGTTCATATGCAGGTGCAGGTGCTGGAGCCGGTTCATATGCAGGTGCAGGTGCTGGAGCTGGAGCATACGCAGGTGCTGGTGCTGGAACCGGTTCATATGCAGTTGCAGGTGCTGGAGCCGGTTCATATGCAGGTGCAGGTGCTTGAGCCGGTTCATACGCAGGTGCTGGTGCTGGTGCTGGAGCATATGCAGGTGCTGGTCCTGGAGCCGGTTCATATGCAGGTGCGGGTGCTGGAGCTGGAGCATACGCAGGTGCTGGTGCTGGAACCGGTTCATATGCAGGTGCTGGTGCTGGAGCCGGTTCATATGCAGGTGTTGGTGCTAGAGCCGATTCATATGCAGGTGCTGGAGCCGGTTCACATGCAGGTGCTGGTGCTGGAGCCGGTTCATATGCAGATGCTGGTGCTGGAGCCGGTTTATATGCAGGTGCTGGTGCTGGAGCCGGTTTATATTCAGGTGCTGGAGCATATGCAGGTGCTGGAGCTGGAGCATATGCTGGTGCAGGTGCTGGAGCAGATTTATATGCAGGTGCTGGTGCTGGAGCCGGTTCATATGCAGGTGCTGGTGCTGGAGCCGGATCATATGCAGGTGCTGGTGCTGGAGCCGGTTCATATGCAGGTGCAGGTGCTGGAGCCTGTTCATATGCAGGTGCGAGTGCTGGAGCCGGATCATTTGCAGGTGCTGGTGCTGGAGCCGGTTCATATGCAGGTGCAGGTGCTGGAGCCTGTTCATATGCAGGTGCGAGTGCTGGAGCCGGATCATATGCAGGTGCTGGTGCTGGAGCCGGTTCATATGCAGGTGCAGGTGCTGGTGCTGGAGCATACGCAGGTGCGAGTGCTGGAGCCGGATCATATGCAGGTGCTGGTGCTGGAGCCGGTTCATATGCAGGTGCAGGTGCTGGAGCCGGTTCATATGCAGGTGCAGGTGCTGGAGCCTGTTCATATGCAGGTGCTGGTGCTGGAGCCGGTTCATATGCAGCTGCTTGAGCTGGGGCATATTTTGGGGCTTGAGCTGGTGTATATGCTGGGGCTTGAGCTGGGGCTTGAGAGTCTGCAAGGCGATGGTACAATGGGCTCACAGTGGGCTGGTACATCTTGTTAGCTGGCGGTTGTGACTCTGCAGGGGCCGAATAATCGTTGTTGCAGTTGCAGTTGTTGTTTTTGTTGTTGTTGTTGTTGCTGTTGCTGTTTTTGTTGTATGCGGGGGAGGATTCGATCACGCGGATCGGTTTGCACGACGGCTGGACAGGCGGCACGTACATTGCCTGCAAAGAAAGTAATGCATAAGTTCAATGCAGCATTTCCATGTTTCGTGTAAATGCATCCAACAAAGAAGTACATCAAACAATCTGCTTTTATTCAAACTGCCTAGCTACGGTTTTTTCCACGTTTCCGAGACCGTTGTGGCTTTTGTAAATAATCTATACTTCAATATTATATTTGGAAGTAGATGATCCTGAATTTTATTAGTTTCTAAGTATTCCAAATCTTTCATTTTTTCTGTAAATGCTGACCAATTTATAAACCTTTTGTGAACCGTGACCATTTATACGTTAAATTTTAAAAAAAGATGTGAACAAATGGCTGTGAAATAAATAAATAAATAAATAAATAAATAAAGATTTTATTTAAAAAAAAAATCAAACTAGCGTTTAACACAATATTAAGACGATATTGTGCCTGTGGTGGTTGATGCAAACTTATTGCGCAAGAAGGACATAAATAGAGCACTACATTACACTAACTGTGTGGCTGAATTGGGTCTAAGAGAAGCTCCAAATTTCAAATGTTAAACAATAAAAGAAAATTAAAACAGGTTAAGGGCCAGTTTTACCAATGTTAACTAAATATATTATTGGATTAAATTGGGGCACAGCCAATCAGATAATCAAAATCATTAAAACAATTGAATTTAATCCACATTCCAGTACAAGTTAGCTTTGGTAATACCCCAGCCTAAAAGTGACAAAATAAAATAAATTAAAAAAAAAATCTCACAAGAAGATAAAGGACTTAAAGAAGAATAATGAAGAAGTGCAAAATTCAATGTGCCAACTATATTTCACTTAAGGAGGGACCATCACATTTCCCCTTTCCTAAGAAATCGTTGAAATTCCGCATATATATAGAAAATTGCATTCTGCACCTATGCCAAGAAAAAGTAGGCAAGCTGAACTAATTTCCGAGATATATCACTTCAAAGTTACAGTTTTTCTTTCAATTTAACATTGCAACCATACAGGAAAAGGCATGCTGATATTTTCAAAAGTGTATTAAGCTGCTTTCCCACCCTAAGATTTCTTTAAAAAACTACTATATCGTGTATCAAGTACAATATTTAATTCTGACAGATTTAAATGTACACGTTCCTGGATGATTTACTGAGATACGAGGGTTTTACTGCTTTATTTCGACGATTTTCCTAATAAAAAATTCAGTTTTACTGATAAAATTGTGTTGCCATGGTGAAACGGTCTTCTAGAAATTCGTGTTTTTTGCAAATTAGTGGAAATTTCAAGAAGACCGTGTTTATATTGATCGTCCCTCCTTAAGGGGGGAAGAGCGCCCCATCTTAGCTAGAATTCACTTTAAGGTGCTGCAAGCGCGAGCGATTTTGCTGCGTTTTGTAAACACTTTTTGAAAACGATTGGTGACAAAATGAATAGCCAAATGACTTGAAATTTTAATCGTGATAAGATAAACTGCAAAATTAGGGTTATCCCTAGGTACATTTGTAATATTTTGTTTCATTAATAGTAATAATTAGTGGATGCTGTATAAAATTTAATTTCAAAAATGTGTTAAGTGACGACCCTAAGTTTGTCTTTCATCTAATCATGATTAAAATTTGAGATCAATTGGTTAACGGGTTTGGTCTCCAATCGTATCGGAAATTTCATAGTTTTGTTGAATAACCCGCGCCTAATTAACGAAGCAATAAGCAAAAATGAAAAATTGCTACTAATATACAATCAGACTGATCATGTGAACATCCTGTAAAAGTTACACTTCCTTATGAAACAATTTTCTCTCTCAATTATTCTTATGAAATATTTCTTTCTACACCAAAATATCGAAAAAAAGAACAGCTATTATCGTGAACTAATTTTTGAGAAAACCCCATATTGTCTCCCTATGTTCGCTTGAGGCGATCAAGTAAAATCGTGTAATTTTTTGGCTAAAATAAGGATCTAATTTGTTTCTGTCATTAGATTTCAAGAAAAATCTTATTTTCTAGTAGACATATGAACATATTATCAGGAAACAAATTAAAAACAATACCAACACGAGATATTTTAAAAGTTAGACATCAAAAACTATTCTTCGTTATATGTACCTTCTGGGTAAAATGTCGGGTTCTAAAGACATGTAGATTTACCTAGTTGAAATGTTGTAAAAATTAATAAATACTGCAATTTCAACAAAAAAAAATGTTTTACTCGATCTTTTTAATGAATTAAATCGCGCGATGTTAGAATTTTTCGTAATTGAGATTTTTGAATCAAAAGATTCCATTTTTGAAAATTTTCAAATATTCACCGTTTTGAATGTTAAGTTTAGTCTTGCTAGTTTCGTCTTGCTTGTAATCCAATTTGACAAGTTTTCAGTGACAGACTCAAAATGTGAGAAATCGTTATCTTAAATGGCATTAAATAACAATAAATGAACAATACTGACATGTTAATTGATTACTCGTAAGTATTGATTAGATCCCAATTTATTATATGAAAATTAAAAATCGAAATGACTAATTTGGCATGTCAGTGTAATGTACCAACACAGCGATCTAATATTCCTTGCCAAGTGAAAGCAAGGTTTCATGATCCCACTCACCTGAACGACAGCGACGACAAGCGACAGAACCGCCGCGGAGAAGAAGTCTTGAACACGCATCTTCAGACGTCGTTCTTTCAAACTACAATACTTCAGTCCAGACCAAATCCAGGACTCTTTATAGCCACTCAATCCAATGTTTACGTTTTAAAGCATTTCACACGTTAGCAATGTTTAAGTTATGTCAAGGTATTTACTTTGGGTTTGCTAAGTCTGCAAGAAATTCTGTCGAGTAACTGTATACATGCCGGCCATTGATCTTCATGCATTTCTTAAAGTGTCATCATTTTCAGTAATTGCATAATGGAGTCATTGCAGATTAATCGTTTTCTTACGTTGCGCAGGATTGTTTTTTTATTAGTTTCAAGACAGGAATCTGAAGAAGGTGGTTGAAAATGATCGGATTGAAGACTCTGTTACTTCTCGCTTTTGTGACCCAGGTATGACAAGTATATTTTTCTCTAAATATCTCTAAGAAATATTATATTGCGCTCGTATATTGCTTCAGGACTTTGTTTGAGCCTCGGTTGAGATTTGGTTTGCACTTTGCCGTATTCATTAAAGGGGAGCAAACCAAGAAACAAATATTTTCAATGAACACGTTTAAGTTTAAGTTTTAGTAAGGAAGAATTTTCATTGTGTCATCCTCGGCTCTATATTGTGATGTTTTCACACTCACATGTGATTGGCTAGATCTTTGAACAAAGAGTGAATGTTCTCATGATCTAGAAATTATATAATTAAAAATTATTTTGTTTTGTGCTTTTAACTGATTCGAAGAAAACTAAGAAAAGTGTATTTTTGCTTTTCACTTTCACTACATTTTATTCGTTGTTATTCCAGCTGGCAGTTTTGACAGTTGAGTCAGCTCCAATCGGTTTGAGACCAAACCGACATCTATCAGAAGAAATGTTCGCCGAGAATGACGTCACAAAACCGTTTCCCGAGCAACCAATCAGAATCCTCCGTTCCACAGATCATGACGTCATCATTCAGATCAGCAGATCTTCGATCAATGATTTGTTGAATGAAAATCTTGAATCAAAGTCAACACTTAAAGGGCCAGAGCATAATGATGAGATGGTTCCAAGAAGGTTGCCTAGACAACACGGACTGGAATTTGTGTTGAGGCAAAGAAAGACACCGGAGACAGACATTGGGAAGAGTCGTCAAGGTGTAAGCTTGGAGGAAATAAGTAAGTCTCTATCAAGTGAGGAAAAGTTGCAAATTGGAAATTATAAATTTTTAACTTTAGACAAACAAGCGTCGCCAAGTAGGTTCAAATTATTCAATCCTCTGCTTAGTTTATTGAACCCAAGTGTTAAGAAGGAAAACGCGGATATAAAAGAAAACAATAATAAGTTGGATGTTACTCTTTATGAAAATGATGCAAAGAAGAGAATGTTGGAGAGCAGAAGTATGTGGAAATCGCATGAATTTGAAAACTCGCAGAATGAAATGAAAACCCCGACGAATCCATTTTCGAAAGACACTAGAAGATATTTCCGAGCTGACAGGAGTCAAGGGATAAAGAAGGCCGTGGAACATGATCAGAATGTGAGGGACTATGATGCTGAGATCAATCCAGTAGAAGAGAAGAATGATGAAGAAACAGACAGAACTTTGCAGCCTCGCAGCGCCAATGCAGCACTCAACAAAATCCTTCACGACACTAAGTTCATTGATAACGAAATCGACTCTGCAGTCTCGTCGTTGTCAGCTCTGAACGGAGGCAACGTTCTGGAGCAACGACAGATCATATTAACACCTCCACAAACATGGGAGCAGGTCTTAGCGACTCTCAACGTGAAACCCAGGAAGCCAAATCTTCTCCGTTCCAGAACTCAACTCTTCAATCAGGAGCTGGTCAAACCGATCGACCTGTTCCAACCCCTGCCCGTGAGCAAGGGACTGCGTCAGAGTGAACCGGAAGTGTACGCGATCCCCGCCGACCACCCGGTAGCGCGGGCCGAGCGCCGCGAGCAAGCGCTCGGCTTCTTGGAGCGGTTCGTCGGAGCGCTCAGTCGCATGGATCACTTCGTCAGCCACTCGGCTAGGCAAGTAGTGGACATGTTGACGCATCATCATAACACCGACTACAGGATGGCGGCTGACGACAACTACATCGGGGACGTTGACGATGACGACCAGGAGAATCACAGGTTCTTCAGATCACCCAAGGAGCCGAGAATGGAGAAACTATACTTTCTACATAACTAAATCAATTATTCAATGAAATACTATTTATTATTTATAATAACCATTGTTGTATTATTAATTATAGATTTTAATAAATTATTATTCTTCAAATGAATTGGTAACTGTTTAACACGAATTTCGATGTTGTAACATTTTTATAAAAATATTAAGAGACCAGTTCTCATCTTCTACGTCGCATTTGTATGAGAGTTTGAACGATCGCCTTCCAAACAAAATTTACACAATTGCAAGTTATAGATCTCATCTCACGAATAAAGAGAACGCGTAGAAATTATTACAAGACAAAAGATAGAATTTGGTCCGCAGGCAAAAGAGTAAAACAAATCACGATATTAGGTAAGCAAGTAGACCCATAGGTATAAGATATGAATTGAAAATGTGTGCTATTTTGCTATTCTAAGTACAATTACAATGGTATGCAGAATATTGTCAAGATATTTGTTCAGCTGTTTAATAAACACCTCCAGAGCTGAAATTAATCAATACAAACACCTGTCACATTATGTCCGTCATTCTACCAAATGTAAAGTAAACAATAAAAGGTCAGCTGTCTGCAGTAGGTAACTTGCCATATTTGAAGTATTCATGTATTCGGCTGGCAACACTTTCCACTGTTCCCTGTCCTGCTAAGTGCAGTCTTCCAGCGCTCTTGCCTGTATCGAATTTTTTAGACCTCCAACTAATCCTACTCCTACTCCTACTAATCTATTATTTTGAGTTGTATTGTTTCGATTTTACACTAATTTATGAATGCATACAGAAATAAAAATTTAGGATGTCATTAAATAAATCTATTTTCAACGATTTAATTAGAGCATTGATTTTAGTACCGAGGTGTCATAGGCTGTGCCTCTATGATAGGACCTTATAATCGAAGCCAAAAACTTGTTTATGTCACAATCAAAAGGCTCAAGTTAAGTCCTAGTGGAGCGGTCGCTCCACACAGCCAAAGTCATTCACTTCTTGACACTCTGGTGCAACAAACTACTTTTACAGCCTTGGAGCTCAAAAATTGAAATCTCACAAAGTGTCTTTTTAAGCTACTATTTCTGCGCCAAGATTTTTACAATTTAAAATTAAACTTGAATTAACATGTTGACTTGACTTAACCGCTATTTTTATAAATATGTCCAAACATGTGTGCAAAATTACAGCTCGATCGAAGAAAAACTGAGACCTGTATAGCTTTTGTAACAGAAAAAAAACACAAAAAAACAGAGGTCGGGTGCCAAAAGATCCAAAAGGAGTAGCCCGCTCAATAAGAGGAGATTGGCTGCTGTTTTACAAAACTTGTTTCATGGGAATTCATAATACCTTTATCTTTGTGATTAAAAACACTCGAAACGTAATCTACTTTTCATAAAAGCCGTGAAAATTCCAAGTAGATTAAACTCCTGGATGTTTGTTTAATTCTCGTCCAACAAAAACACCGTTACTTTTTCACCCACTAATGAGGAAAATATTGTTACAACTCGCCACATCGATCGACGTCAGATCCGAATTATCTGACATCAACTGGCGGCTGAATCAACATAATTACGGACAAGTTGCTAGCGTGATTATTGAGTACTCGCTTGGGCAGTTGGTCAATGTTGATTACAAGTGTTACGCGGCATGCATTGGCGTTATTCGGACTTACACAAATAATGATTGGCAGGCGTAAAAACATATTGATGTTTACTTAGGAATAGTATTCAAGAATTTATAAAAGTAATTTCGGAGGAATCCAATCCAAATGTCGCGTTGTGTGGTATTTAATTTATTTTTTAAAGTTCCGCTGAGCAGACGAAGAATTCTGTAGGAGCGTACAAACTTACTTTTTACAAGTGTGAACTTAATGAAGCTGCAGTAAAGTGTTCCAGCAAGTGAGTTATAAAGGAAGAAATGATAATACGTGTGACTTGAAGAAAAGTGTTGCCATTGGAACATTAACAAATAATTGCTGATCCGTGGAGACAAGTTTCAAACTTTCAATGTCAACTGCCAAAGGCGTAAAAGTGCATTTTTCCGTTTTACCATCAAACATGCTTCAAACTAATAAACTTGGAAATCGAGCAGGTCCGCACTATTCAATCTTATTAATCTAAATATGGACACACATTGGAGCTGGATTCACAAAAAGTATTGACTTCTAATACGAATTATATTTTGATTTTATTCAAAATCAATATGTCATATAAAAGAAATTAGAAACAAATAATACGACGCATTAGCAGATTACTATTGTGAATCTAGCGTGACTGCTCTTTTTAAAAATTTCTCCCTCCCAGAGGGATGATTTAACTACTCCCTAGAACGAACGCAACGAATCTGTACGCTAACATTGAGAAAATAATGCGAATCGTTAGGTGTAAAATCACTAGAGCGACGTCCAGAAATGACAACATATCTAAGACAGTTATCTGAAGAGTGTTCATCCTTCCAGATATCGCCGACCGACTCAGTGACGATGTAGCTGGACGATGACACTCAGGATGAGCGTCAGTCCGAAGAAGTTCGTCGTCGACACATTGGCTCCATCTCTCGCGCGGAACAAGGAGATCACCTCCTCGCATCCCAACTCGGTCCATCGGGCATTCAGCGCCGTGCTGGTGACTGCCCAGTGCTTCGGCATCATGCCCGTACTGGGCATCACTGGGCACAATGCCACCAGGCTCAGGTAACACACACATCCTTTACATCGGGCATTCAGCGCCGTGCTGGTGACTGCCCAGTGCTTCGGCATCATGCCCGTACTGGGCATCACTGGGCACAATGCCACCAGACTCAGGTACCAACACATCCTACATTACATCGGGCATTCAGTGCCGTGCAGGTGACTGCCCAGTGCTTCGGCATCATGCCCGTACTGGGCATCACTGGGCACAATGCCACCAGGCTCAGGTAACACATACATCCTTTACATCGGGCATTCAGCGCCGTGCTGGTGACTGCCCAGTGCTTCGGCATCATGCCCGTACTGGGCATCACTGGGCACAATGCCACCAGACTCAGGTACCAACACATCCTACATTACATCGGGCATTCAGCGCCGTGCTGGTGACTGCCCAGTGCTTCGGCATCATGCCCGTACTGGGCATTACTGGGCACAATGCCACCAGACTCAGGTAAAAACACATCCTACATTTACATCGGGCATTCAGCGCCGTGCTGGTGACTGCCCAGTGCTTCGGCATCATGCCCGTACTGGGCATCACTGGGCACAATGCCACCAGGCTCAGGTAACACACACATCCTTTACATCGGGCATTCAGCGCCGTGCTGGTGACTGCCCAGTGCTTCGGCATCATGCCCGTACTGGGCATCACTGGGCACAATGCCACCAGACTCAGGTAAAAACACATCCTACATTTACATCGGGCATTCAGTGCCGTGCTGGTGACTGCCCAGTGCTTCGGCATCATGCCCGTACTGGGCATCACTGGGCACAATGCCACCAGGCTCAGGTAACACACACATCCTTTACATCGGGCATTCAGCGCCGTGCTGGTGACTGCCCAGTGCTTCGGCATCATGCCCGTACTGGGCATCACTGGGCACAATGCCACCAGGCTCAGATAACACACACATCCTTTACATCGGGCATTCAGCGCCGTGCTGGTGACTGCCCAGTGCTTCGGCATCATGCCCGTACTGGGCATCACTGGGCACAATGCCACCAGGCTCAGGTAACAAACACATCATCATCATGGTGGTATATAGGTTATATACCACCATGATCATCATTTATATCATTCGCATCAAGAGATAATTCATATTACATACCCACTTCAATTACATAATACCACATATACTATAGTTAAGGCTATATTCTACTATTAATACTATGATAATACTGTGATAATACTTATGTAGGTAAATCTAAATCTTTGGCGTCCAAATGGTACGTATACACTCAAACCGATAAAAAACGGTACTTTGCACAAAACGGATTAGCTGCTGGTCAGGTTTCTGGACAATCAATCCTTGTTTTTATCAATGAAATTAGAGCTCACCTACTAAAGTTAGATAATGCATTAGCACAGGCATTCCAGGCATATCATTCCATCCCATTTTGTTTTAGATTTCGATGGCTGAACGTGAGAATCTTGTACACATGTATCGCCTGGTGCTGCGCATGCGTCGTCACGGTCTGCAGCTGTTGCCGCCTCAAGGTCACCGGCATGACCATCTCCAGCTTCAGTCAGTAGCCAATCAGATTCATCCCTCTTCTTGTCACAACGTCATCACATGCGATAACATTCTACTTATTCTTGAATTACTTTTCCTATCGAGGCTGATGATCTTTGGTGTTCATTTGAATACGGTTTTAGATATCCGAATTTCCCACCGACAAAATGGCGAGACGTAAGAAAAAAGGAAAATCAAATTGGCCGAACAAAGTCTATATCAAAGTCTGCTGTACTAAGAGGTAAACATTGGAGAAAATATTTCCTAAATAACTTTTGAACCATTCAAGTTATTAATATGTTAAATATAATAATTTTTAGTTGATCTTCTTAGCAATAAAATCACCCAATTATAAAAGTCATTTGTGCCCAAACTCGTGGGAAATCTGAAAAATAGAGAAATTTCAGAATTTCCATGAGTTAGGGCACAATATTGTATGGTGTTTATCCCATCTAAAGTCGGCTAAAAAATTATCCACGCTAATTATTGTCCACATATTTTGTAAACTGAATTGTACAAAAGTTGTAACGATGAAATATTATCTCCATTGTTTAATTCGAGTGCAGCCGAAAACCAATTTCAAATGTCCTGGGACATTTTGGCGGGAAAAACGGCATGTAATGAGAATCAAGATTGTGATGTAATTTCTAAGTCTACAACAATGTGTTACCACGGTGATATGCTTTGTTGCCATGACAACATATGAATTAGAATAAATCCATCAAACTTTGTAAATCAATTCCGAGATAACTTTTCAACCCACAACACATAATATCTGTGTTCAGCAACGTCTCACTACCATAATATTACAATGGGGAATAGGTGAATGTTGAGATAATATTTTGTTTATATACAGAATAGCCTCAACTAGCAATGTGAAATTGTATTATATATTTTTAATTTATATATTTCCCATGATGAATTTATTAGTTTTTGACATTTTCACTCCTCTGCAAAAACAAGCTGTACGTCACACGCCGTGTTCCCTGTGTTACGGGATGCATAGAACTGGCTCTGGCTAACATTATCTATAAGGCCCGACTCGGCGTGTGACGTCAAATTGTGTTTCATGGACAGCTAAGTTATCTACCAAACTTTGTAAATTCGTTCCTTGAAAACTATTCAAACCACAACAAAAATAATACCACATCTGTCTTCAACAACATCTCAACTTTCATAAAATATTTATTATTCTAAAATCTAAACTTCACTTCACTACCCTATTCTTTTGACATCTAATTTAGAGTAGACTTCCCTAATGCTGTTCGTAATCTCTACACGTTCTTATCGTCTTGTCTCAGCTGTGGTGGTCTTCTTCGGCATGTACTGCGTCAAACTGATGCTGTTCCTGCAACTCGCCGTGCAATGGCCGACGCTCGGAGTCAAGATCCACCAGCTGGAGCTGGCCATGAACAAGAACTACGGATATCCGAAATACTCGGCCATCAAGATCAAGTTCATCACAGGCGTTTTCCTCACCATCTCTTTTGGCAAGTGCATTAGGAAAACGTTCTACATTTGACGCCTTGATGAGCGAGCCTTCGTATTGCATGCGAATTAATATTCGTGTGAAAGTTGCTGCTCAATAATGTGCAGACGGACAGGTTGGCTGAGTGGTAACGCTCTGAACTTGTATTCCGGGAGGCCCGGGTTCGATTCCCGCGGCCGTCCTTCATGAATGGGGTTTTTTCGTGGTATACTCTCAGTGACAGAAAAATGCTGGGAAGGTACCCTACTAATAGGCCACGACCGTCTCATTCCCACCTTCCACCCTTACCTACTCTTCACCATCATCTCCCAATCATCCTCATAATCATTCATCCGTCCCCAGACAAAAAATGCATTTGAAATAGCTGGGAAGACAATATAATAATCAAATGTGTCAAAAAGCTGTTATTTCATTTGATAAAATGCCAGTAAAATGTCAATAACCTCTTGATGTACCTACTTGATAGATTTGTCTAAAACACCCAAAATGTTGGTCCCAATGACCATGCAAAATTTGAAGTTCATCAATGGAAAATGGAAACGGTTCCATTTTTAATGTTCAACCAATCACAGGATCTCGTACAAAAAAATTACCTGGGACTTTATGACATCAGTGTGTGTGACAAATTTCAGATCGATTGGTTGAACGGTGTTACCTGGAAAAAGAACAACAATGAAACAAACTCATTGAAACAAACAGAGAAGGTCCCATAAAGAGCGCCACACCTGTTGAAAAATCTTAGCAAGATCTTGGCAAAATCTTGCTATTGGTATCAAGATCTTGGCAAGATCTTAGTCTAAATCCAAAAAAATGTAAACAAGAATTATACAAGATCTTGCCAAGGTTAGCAAGACTTGTCTTAATTGGATAGATCTTGTTAATCTTGGCAATATCTTGTTAAATAGGCAAAATCTTTGCAATTTTGACAAGATCTTGCATAAATTTAAAAAATATATAGTCAACCCCTTCTGAAAAATAATACTAGATTTTGCTAAGATCTTGGCAAGATTTTTTGGCAGGGGTATTCATAGCTTGAACGAACTTCTTTTGTTTTATATCAGCAATGCAAATTTTTTGGATTTTACCACTTGAGGACGGGCCTTCTATAAAATATTGTCAAAAAAGCAGAAAATCACAGCTATTCTGCGTGCCATCAAGATGGTGACCGGCAACAATGAGATGACATCACGTGCAAACTATGAATAGGTAATACGAAAAAAGGAAAACTGCTATTTTTACATGTGCCCTGGTTCTCCTCACAAAATTATGTAAAATTAAATGTTTATTTTAGGCTTATAAAGCCTTCTGTTTTGCCTCTCAGCCGAGCACCTGGCTGCCAAGGTGCCGCGCCTGCGTAGCGCCATCTTGTGTCCCGCCACGTCCAGCGCGTGGCTCCAGCACTTCTTCTCCAGCCACTACAACTACGTGTTCGAGACGCTCGACTACTCGCACCCTCTCGCCGCGCTCGTGCTGCTCGTCGATCTCATGGCAACATTCTCGTGGAACTACATCGACATCTTCCTCATCATGTTCAGTGTCGTGCTGACGGACAGGTTCAAACAGGTCAACTCGCGGCTGGAGGCGGTCAGGGACAAGGTCAGTCGCGATGGAGGCGGTCAGGGACAAGGTCAGTCGCAACGGAGGCAAAAAGATGTTTCCACAATTGGTGTCAGCTGTTGGATGACATCTTCAGAATGTTCTATTTAACTGATATTCTATTTTAAAACGATCTCCAACATTCAGCTGATTCAATGCCCAGCAAATTGCCATAAATTTTTAAAAAAAAATGGATTTTACAAATGGTGACAGAAATGGTACATATTTTAAATTTTTCCCAGTTATGATGCCAATATTTCATTTTTGTTATGACAATGACATAGTCTTTGTACAATTTTTTTTTTATGACAATAACAATGGGTAATTTAGTTTTTACAACTCGACACATAACATAACATTAACGGATTTATTTTATTTCAGTGCTGTTAAAAATAGACTTTCTGCAACTATATAGGCTAATGCTAGTGGCAGCAGATGAATGATAATGATGATACAAAATCGGTACCTAATAATAAGGAAGGACTGGACAGTGGGAAGGTGGTGATCATGACTCATTAGGGAACTTTCCCAGCATATTTTGCCTCTCGACCACGATGCAGTATAAGAGGTGAGACAACGATGCTCTGAGTAATTTTCACGTTTGGACCTGTGCCATCTGGCCAGTCAGTCAGTTACCACCTGGCGGAGAATGCGGTACTAGACACCTTGTCCGGCAGTACGAAGACTTTCGTGAGTTGGCCGCTAGGGCGCTCTGCTGTCTGGTGACTGCAAACCTGTTCAGTTGCCCGGATAGATACTCGAACAAACTTATCATGGGCGGTACAGGTCCGTCATCTCACCTCTTATACTGCATCGTGATCTTGACTAAGGGTCCTCGAAAACATTTCAGTTATGACGTTGGCCTGTGTAATGCGGATGCGTTGTTCTAGATGACGCCGGTGAGGTTCTGGAGAGAGATGCGCGAGGAATACAACCGACTGTCGTGTGTGGTGCGACTAATCGACGCCCACGTCAACAGAATCCTGTTCCTGTCGTTCGGCAGCAATCTCTACTTCATATGTCTGCAGCTGCTCAACAGCACCAAGTCAGTATTACACGGACGCAAGTGGAAAGATACTTTCTCTATACTGGTAGCAACTTCTTAAATTAGTTTTACTAAACAGTAAACAGTCCAATAGTAAACTCTCCAAGTCCTTTCTTTAATATTGTTTACTTTTAGTGGATGGGAGGTGACCAACTAGTAAATTGGGTAAATTTTTTGTCAATTGATGGACCAGGATTTTTTTTCCTGGTACATTGACACAACAATTTGAAGTCACTTGCAAAATGTAGAGAAAAACATTCAATTTCTGAATTGTGAAAAATTCAATTTTTTGGGAGGTATACCTAATGAAAAATCACAAAGTTTAGGAAAAACAAAACTATTTACAAATCCAACAATTTTATACCAAAAAATAATTAGGTAATGTGCATACTGGACGTCACGTTTCAGGGGGGGGGGAGAGGGTGTGGAGCCAGTAGGACGTCACGTTTTGATACAAATATTTTCAAGCATTTTAAATTTTTGGTGATACGTCGGGATGGGAAATTTCGCTAAAAATGATTAATTCAGATACATTTTACAGTAAAAAATATCCTATTTAAGGGAGATAGAGATAGATTTGTGACATCCTTTTAGGGGGGGGGGGGGGGGGGTCTCGAAATGTGTGACATAGCGTGACAGGGGGGAGTGGGGATGTCCATATGTCCCATTTTTAGCGTGACATCCTTTATGCACAGCCCCTTACTATCTGTGACCACTCCCCGCTGTATTAAACAGAGTTGACAATACATGTTGTCTCGTCTTCTAGAACGAGATTGAGTGTGGACGAGACGGTGTACTTCTACTTGTCGTTCAGCTACTTGTTGCTGCGCACGTTGACCGTGTCGCTCACAGCCGCCGGCATCAACGAGGAGAGCAAGAAGCCGCGCAGCATTCTGTTCACGGTTCGTGTGGACAGCTACAACGTAGAGGTCCGTTCCAATATGTCGCAATTCATTCATAGCTTAAACAGACTTCTTTTGTCTTCAACAATGCAAAAAATAGTATTTTCTTTGCTGCGGCCATTTGGTACACATGTATCAGGTTAGATAGATATTATGGTTTATGGCACTCAACAGCAAGGTTATCAGTGCCAGTCAAGTCTTACAGTTGTTGTAATAAAATGAATAGCAAAGTCATGGTCAGATATTTTCTCTCAATACTCTTCAACTTTTAAAGGATTGATTAGGAATTTATTGTCATGGCAAAAACCAATGACATTCCTACAATGATTGAAAAACTGGACCATAATAGGGAGAATAAGCAATTGATCAGTGTACTTTTCGCCAACAGAATTTTAAAATAAAATACAAGTACTAATTCACAATTCAAACACACTAAACTAGGTTTAAATAATGCCACACACTCAGTGGCGGCTATTTGGCTTTACAACAGGTGTTCAATTACATAGAAGGACGTAGAAGAAAGTCCTCTAAGAGGAGAGCCCCCAGCAGATGAGGGGGCCGGGGCGCATAACCCCGGATTTTTTTGTATCTTTAGATTGAAATTGATGCATTTTACGTCTTTTGGAGAGCAAAATGATTAGACAAAATATTTAACTTCCTACTTCCTGGATTAGGGAGCACTTTTAAATAATTTTCTTGGATGATCAGGTGTGCAATTGTCACACCTTGCACACTGTAATAGCCGCCACTGCACACACTGGAGTGCATTACGACCTCTGGTATAAGCGTAAAGTGTTAAATACAATAAAATTTGTTATACTAAATAATCGTATTTAACCCTTTGAGGTCCTATCAGAGGTCAAAATGTACTCCAGTTTGCAGCATTATTTAATACAGTGTGCTTGTTCATTACTCAGTGATTTTTTAAATTTTTGTTATGTAGTGTGAAAACAAAACTAAAAAAAATAGATTTTTACATCAACATTTCACTAATGTCGTTTTCCACTGGCTGCACCAGGGTTGCACTGAAATAACGTCACCATACAACATTCAATGCAAATTTCAAACAGAGAGCAAAACTAGTGCAGCCCAGTGCAGCCAGTGGAAAACAAACGCCATAAAACACAGTCATGACCCATGACAGATATTCTACATCACGTCTTCACGATGGCTTCTAGCACTCGTGTGATGTAACATGTGAACTTTCAATCAAGTTTTTCACAACACCACAAGATCTTCTGTTCTACAAGCAACATTTAAGACCTGTTTGGAGGCTGTGGAGATGATCTGGACCTTGTTTCAGGTCCAACGGATGCTCAGCCAAGTGCTGACAGACGAAGTGGCTCTCTCGGGGCTCAACTTCTTCTACGTTACCAGGAAGCTCCTACTAACGGTAATATGTAGCTGTAAACTATAATGTTTTTCTTTGGGGTCGTGTTTTCCGTCACACCAAAAAGAAGCTACGTATATGGCAGAATGTTGTCACTGCCTAGAATGTCATGCAAGGTTGCAACAACAAATGTTACGAAATGTAGGTATCGAATAATAACCAAATCACAATATCAAAACGATGACAAAAATAGCATAAAAAAGGGGACCACCAGCAAAAAATAAAGGTCAGTGGAAATCCAGCACTTAATGATGACAAGTGCTGGTTTAAATAAGGTATTAATTGGCCATTAAAAATTTTACCTCATGTGGTCAGATTTCATACCAAAATGTGTATAATGAACTTATAGTCACTCATTATTCGATGCTTGAGGTATAAATGGAAACTGTTCCTTGCTCAATGTCCGACAATATGCACCGTGTTGCAGTTAGCTGGAACGATCGTGACCTACGAGATCGTTCTCCTGCAGATGAACGGGGGATCCAAGGGCGACCTTGACATCTCAAACAACGCAACGAGTGAAGAGATCATGTGCTCCATAGGGCCAATCACTTGAAAAATACATGCTGGATGAACATCAAGCTATGTCAAAACTAACACATCTGTAAATGGAGCACAAAATGAAGAGCATAAAGTATTACCTACATACTTGTAGACATCAATTCAAAAATGTTGTACCTAGGTGAAGTGCTCAAGCAATATATCAAGCTCTTTAGAAAATCACCTCATAAATATTAATGTGTTTAGAACAGGACTGTTTCCACAAAAGTTGCATATGATCTCGACTGTCTCCAGAGAATATGAATAGTATAATATTAAATAACAAACGATTCTTTCATTTAACATAACAAATCAATTTTGTAAATTTGCCTCGTGGTCAGAAAATTGACAGGTATGTAGACTTATGGTACTGCCAAGAAATATGGCCAGGGACAAAGAAAAGAAAACAACTTTGTTTTAAGTAAACTGTGCTTTATTTTATAAGAAAGAAACATTTTTCCGTTACAAAACTCTGCACCAACACATGTCAAGAGAATACAGAGTATTTAATAAGCATAAATCAAACATATCTGCATGTGAATGTTAGAGAAACTTCGCATTTAATAGATTTAATAACTTACGCTGGCAGGCGGATGTACGGTTAATTAATTAAAGAAATACTTAAAGCTTGGTAGATCGTTGGAGATTGTTACCCTTTCAGCGAGGACATTCCCGCCCGCATGATTTCATCGACTAGCAGTAAGTTGCTGGCGATGACAGAGCTGTAAGAGAAGAGGCAATGTTACGAGACGACAAGAGCAAACACGCAGGTGAGTTGGGGTTAGACTACAGTCTAACTACACAAAGATTGATAAAATAGGAGGAAAGAATTGATACAAAGGTGTGGCATGCCGCATGAGTGACCAAAACAATTAATTTTTTAATCGTAACTAACTTCCTAACTTGATGTCACACATTTATAGAAATAAGAAACAAAACTATTGACATTTGAATACCACAGGGCAATCCTACCCAGTTACCCTACTCAGTTTGGTATCAAGGAAGATGGCAAAGGCTGGTTTATAATTTTAAAAAGAGGTGACAAGATAGCAGGATGATTTAACTCCTTGACTATTTGATGAAAAAAGTGGGTAAAATACATAGCAGAAAATTGTGGTCAGTTGAAATTAAACATTAGTCAGTTGAACAGATCTGAGGAATGACATTTAAATAGCTCGAAACATTTTTAGATCATCGACCGAAGTATGGAGTGCAACTTGCAACTTGATTTGAGCAAGAGGCTGATGACAAACCACCATGGGAACACATGATTGGTCGAGACGTACCAGGAGTTGATGATCTGCTTCTTGACCACGTAGTTGTCGTAGATGCCCGCGTCGGCCGGCTTGAGCGCCTCGCCGGTGTTGATGTCGAGTCCGACAGCCTCGCCCGACGCTCGAGCCTCTTCCTGCAGCTTAACGATTGAGTCCTGCGCGTCGAACCCGCTGTTCACCGCTGTAACGTACACGCACACTCGTCACTCACGGCTCAAACACTCAAGCTTACGTCCAGGTTTATATCTCAGATTACACAAACTGTAATATGTGTAACTGGAAATGTTTACAATATAAATGTACAATGGCTTAAACGAAGTATTTCCTAGCAATAGCAGCAGCATCAGCTCGATCCGATGTTGGCTCACAGTAGTCGCTATCTACTTCTATTTTGTCAGATAGGAAAATACAAAGAAAACATAAGAAACTAATATCACAACTACTTCTATAAATAACGCTACAATGATGGCGACAACTGTGCAGTGATCACTGCGCAGCAGGCAGAGCACCTAGCGACTGCCTACTAGCGCTGGCGCATGACAATCTCTGGTGGCTCAGTCGATATATTCGAGACTAGAAAATTTGTGAGGGAAATTTAACACTCAATCAAGCTCGAGATGGCGCTCATCTCGATCTCGTCTCGAAATTTCGAGACTCACACAGTCCTAATAATACGTAATAACCAAAAGGAGAAAAATGGAAATATTGCCATAAATATTTGACCTGTTGTATTAACGGAACTCGCTGAAGATCTTAAAGACGGACTCACCAAGCATCTTGGGGATGACGAGCAGAGCCTCGGCGTACGCCTGAACGCCGAGCCGCTGCTTGCCCTTCACCTCGTCCTTGTACTTGCTCAGCGCCTGGTTGGCCATGATCTCGAACGCCCCCGCGCCGGGGATCACGCAACCTGCACGACAAGACACTCAATCACATCCTCGGCACAGAAGTCGGACCAATGGAAACGGGACTGGGGATATCCAGAAAGTACACAAAGTTGGGAATTGAATCAAAATACTAGGTCAGAAACTTATGTGCTACATTTGACATTGTCATTTTTGATAATGATGGAAATTTAGTAGGTTAACATCTCACTTTGGAAGGTGTTTGCAAGGTAACCTGCGAAATAAAAATGCGCATCCAGTCCCAGTCGGGGTGCGCATTTTTATTTCGATTGCCATTTTTGTTACGAAACTGGGGGGACTTTGGAAGTAGTTATGCATTTTATACGCAGATGGAAATATCAATTTCATTGATTCTTAAGCTCAAAAGCCAATAATTCTATTTGTAATAGTGACAAGTGACAACAGTAATTTTGAAAGAGAATTCTTCAATATAACTCAGGGCTGCCGCCATATACAAATTAATATCCTTTTAAAAAGCATGAAAAATCCGTAAAAATCCGTATGCCCATTAAAAACCTTTAAAATGATGTAAAACTCCCATATTTCAAGCATCAAGTGGGCCACTTGACAGATAAGCTATTGAATTCCTCACGCAACATGGGACATGAGAGGAGGGGGTTGGGTTCTGGACTGACAGCTGTGGATGGAATTGTAATTTTGAATTCATAATTAAATTAATTATAAATATTTTTCTCCCGTTTCCAACACAATATTCATAATGAGCATTATGAAACTGCAAAACTATAAGCACACGCAAAACTGAGGGATGCAATCACTAATCAGGTCATTAACCCACGACCAGCTGCAAACAACTAACAAGTGGATGCCTCAGACAGATGCGCCCCTAGTCTCTCAAGGCATTGCTCAAGGTCGACCAGTTTCCCCCACCCCCCTTCCTCCCTCTCCAATCACTCGCAAGTCGCAACCATTCACCCTAGTATAGCTAGCCTACTTACACAAAAGGATGTTTTGAAACAATCCCTGCACTGAAAATTGTTGGACAGGAAACGAAAATAACTTGTCAAACTATACATTTTCGTAATAAATTTGAAATATTATCTCCTTCAACAGAGAAAAAGTGGTTCAACCATGAATCACCAATATCCGTTAATGTGTCAACAAATCCGCGTGTCCGTTTTTGTACTCATTAATCTGTAAAAACGGATAATATCCGTAAAAACGGCAGCCCTGATATAACTGTATTTGTGGACTAGAGTAACTTTGCAATTGATAGAGCTTGATTACCTACATCTTTTCAAAAGTGGGCACCGCAAAATCAACAAAATTGAATTGGACATCAGGTCTTCTACTTCCGAGGTTCAGATATTTTATGTGGCTGTAAGTAAGCAAGTTTAGTGAAGTGAAATTCAGCACATTCAAGGCCAGTGGCATACCGTCGTCGATGGCGTTCTTGATGGCGCGCAGGCCGTCCCTGATGGCGTCCTTGATCTGCGCCAGCGTGTGCTTGTTGGGCCCCTTGATGAGGATCGTCACGCTCTGCGGCACCTTGCAGTCCTCCACGAACGTGAACTTGTTCTCCCCCTGCAACACGGCACACTCGGTCACCGCAAGCACGGCACACTCGGTCACCGCAAGCACGGCGCACACACACGACACCACGGACACGCGGGATAAGTGAAGTTAACTAATTTACCTTCGTATTGATTGTTTAAGGAGGACAGAGACATGGTGGTGGTCACTATCAATATTTTTACAGCCAGCAGCACATCTGTGTTTCATATCAATTAGGGTTGGGATTCGATTTGAATTGCTAAATCGATGTCAAAGTGAAAATTTCGACATCAAATCGAAATAATTTCGACATCGAAATAATTTTGACATCGTAATAATAAGCCACATCGAAATAATTACGGCGAAATTTGGCAACAGTGCAGTTGCGTCTACCCAAGGCCACGTTCCTAGCGCGAGAGATGTCCCTCTCACACCCCCCTCGCGGCAACAAATGACGAGGAAATGATTGAAGTAGTCAAGTAATGTTTTCATTTAAAATAAACTACACCATTTATTTATGTAAAAGGGAACAATTAATGAAAAAAAATCGTTGCAAATCCAGTTGCAAATTCATGGCTTTATTAGACTTGTTGCCGGAATATATCCCGTGAAGCATAACATTGTCTGCATTCAACATCCTTTAGCAATGTTGCCCGTAATGTTCACTTCAAACTCGAAAACTTTCCACAATTCACTTCGTCTCCACGGCGGGATTATTATTTTTTTGCGTAAAAACATTCTTTGACGAGAGAATAAAAACAATACGCACTGAAATGGCAAGCGACAACTGACCAACCCACCCTCAACTGCACGCACACGCGGTATGCAGGAAGGACGGAAGCAGGCCACTCAGCTGATCTTGAGGGGCACGCGGCACTGTTGCCAGCTCTACTATACTGCGCGCAAATTCACGGATTTTTTTAAACGATGTCAAACGATTATTTGATTAAACAATTCAAATCGATGTCGAATCGAAACTCAAAATATCATTCGACATCGATGTCAAATCGAAAAATCGATGTCAAGTCCCAACCCTAATATCAATACTCTATGTCTGATAAAATCATAATCAAATATCTGGGATAGTATGTAGGTAGTGGTACCTATACTCTGTTCCTAAGGCAGACACACTCATTGTTCTCGTTTTATGATGTATTAGTGACACTTACAATGGACCTGACCCTATCGTAAAAACCTAAAAGTGTCAAAACATACCTCATAAATACATACATACCATTGTGGAAAAATATTCCACACCCTAAGCGAGCTAAGGGCTACAAGGTTGTAAACGACCTCGAACAAGGGATGTGCAATAAATGGTTGAGGATACAATAAGAGCAAATGATTTTACGATACCTTATAAAACGAGAACAATGAGTGTGTCTGCCTTAGGAACAAACTGTAATTTAAGTCCTTGATGTATCAAAGGAGCCAAATAAACTTGTATCTATTTGTCATTATTTCTTAAATTTTAGGAAACACCACACCAATAATTCGATACAATGTCACATACGGGTCATTCTCAATGGGATTGACTATTTGCTGTCCGCAGTGTTTAGTAATTTTTATTTGGAAATTTTGCACTCATATTCACATTCTTCTTGTTGAATATATTAGTTTGAACAATTGGGAAGTGGTTGCCAAAATTTTGAGGTAATTAAATACCTCACGCAGATTTTGTAGGACTTTGAAACTCTGAAAATCCTGAAAATAGGCTGTCCCACACCATGATATTCATTATATTTCATGATATTTGTCACATTTGCAGTTTTTAATTATGGATAAGCAATAATTATTAATGATCTATGAAACACACTTCTTCAGACTACTAAAGAAAATGTAGCATTAGTTAGTGATTTTAATTTTTAATCTTATAATAACTTTTGTCCCACACTACTAGTCATGAATGTTACTTTTTGAATGTTACCGTTTTAAAATGAAGATAAGACTACTCAAGAAGGATGTGACTTAGGCTGCAGTGATTCTTGTTTTGGTGCCTGTCGAGTCAATATTTTTTGGCGATTTCTTTTGCAAAGAAAATGATACTTTGCCTCATCTGAAGACTGTTTCAATGTGCGTATTTTAATTCAAAGTCATGAATGTTACCTCTTAAAAATAACTAATTGCATTAGCAATGTTAATTGAAGTATCTTACATTGAAAGTGTTCTATAACCTCATGTTGGTAGGCATAAACAAACTTTGAACAGTTTTATACAAACTGATATTCTGATTTTTAAAGCCTAGATTATCATGAATGTTACCTGGTCATGAATGTTACTTTAAAAAGTAACATTCAAATATACTTCAAATATATTCAAATATAACATGTATTTGAGTAGTATATAAAGTATCCAATCAGAAAATGTATCATAAATGTTTAATTTATCTATTAGTAAGGAGACTCAGGTCATGAATGTTGGTAACATTCATGACCTTCATGATTGGTACCCTGAGTCAAGATTATTTCTTTTAAGATTTTGTTAATGTGAAACTACACAATAATTATATAATTTTGTATGTGCCTTTCAATGATGTATCTAAATCAGTGCTAGTTTTACTGATCAAATATTAATTTAATCATATTTGAGCCAAATGTAAAAGTAACATTTATGACCATTTTCTAAATTGTGCCTTAAAATGCACCCAAATTTAAAACTGCATAAACCCTTTCTAGGTAATGTATAAAACATAATCCTTGATCATTCCACATAACATTTTCTCAGATTAAAAATATTTTTTTTTAATTTAGTGCATTTTACCAAATCGTCAATCCAATTGAGAATGACCCATACACATTGGAAATTGAAAATATTGTTATTTCTATCCCACAAAGCTCTCCAAAATGTTGCCCACAGCTCAAATAGTTAATCAACCTCTGGTTTGTCCTCAGCAGATTGTTTCAATCAACAATTTTGTTATGTTCTGTAGAATATGAAGAATTATGACAGAAATAGGATTAAAAAAGGTAGGTAGATGTAGAAGAGAGTACAATAAAAACAGTCTCCAACCGAGACAAGTGCACTAGGTCAGCTGTCTGGCGCGCTTGCCGGGTCGCACTTACCAGCACGTGCTCGTACACGAGGCCCGCGTAACCCAGGCACGACTCGTCCATCTCCTCGACGGAGTTGAGCGCCATGCCGCCGCACGCCAGCGCCAGACGCTCCATGTTGCGCCGCTTGGCACGTCGCAGCGCCATGATGCCTTCCTTCGCCAGCGCGTCCAGAGAGTTGGGGTCGATGCCCTGAAACAGTCAAGTAGAACTCGGAGGTGAAATTATGTTCGTCACGGGCCGGTTTACTCATTCTCTAGCCTACATTAGAGCGACAGATGAGGCAACAACAGTTTATCAGGAGGATTTAGTTCAAGGAAGCGGAGAAAGTGCTACAAATTTATTAGTACCTGATGACAGGGGATTTAAAACAATGAGAAAAGTGTGAAGTAGGATTGGTATGATTCCAAAACCGCCTATTCTTAGAGATTAGGAAGAATCGTGTTTCTTTGATTGTGGCTATCTAGCAAGTCGATTCTTATTCTTTTTAAATTTCAAGCTATTTTGTCACTACTTTTTCATTGGTTTGAATCGGGTACTGGAACCGAACGATACCAAGTTTTTAAAAATATCGGAACTCTGATTCCGGTTCCTGGAAAAAATAAAATAACGGTTCCATAAAATACAGACTGGTAATTCAAATCATTTTTTTTAAATCAACTTTAGGGAACTTACATTCTCAGAAATGACTAACATTAATTTGGCTCATTTGATTCAGTGATCATTATTTGAAAGACAGTAAATGGTAATAAAGAGTGAAGTAAAAATTCAATGAATTTAATTATTTAAAGAACCCTAATGGAACCGTTATGGGACCCAAATAATATTTTGATATTACATATCAAAATGTTCTGGTTCCACCTAAAAAATTAATAAGGATTCCGATTCCTATAAAAATAACGGTTCTTTTCGGTTCCTGGTTTGAATCTGAATTGACTAATCAATCCGCCGGAGTCTCGTGCCCACCTTCTGGTTGATGACGACGAACTTCTTGTCGGTGTTGTCGCACAGCTTCTTCTTGAGCGCGATGATCTTGGCCACGCGGTTCTCGATGAACTCCCTCTCGGCCGACACCAGCTTCTCCCTCTCCTCCGAGGACTTGTAGAAGAAGCCGGAGTTCACCTCGCTGCAAACAACACGCTTCATGTCAGACAGTTTGAGTCACAACATGTTGGCAGGACTGACAATCTCACGGCAGTCAGCAGAAATGTTTCCATGACAAGATTTCTGTTCAAAACAGGACTTCCTACCACATAGAAGATACCACTAGGTACTCTGACTAATTTATTGCAAAGAATGAAATTTTAGCTTAAAAAAAATCCAACTCCAACAACGGAGTCGAAACATTTTCTTTAAGATTTTTTTTTAAAAATGTTTTTAAATGTTAGGAAAGCTATTCTAGAGCATCTAATTGTTTGAAAAAATATAATAAAATTAACTATTATATAATTATTATATAATTATAATATAATTAAAATATAATAAAATTAAGCTTAAACACGGTCATGCTAGGATCAAGCTTGGAGAGGGATGGTTGAAGGAGGTGGAAGAGTTTAAGTATCTGGGTAGCCTGCTCACCAACAAGGCTAAAGTAGACAGAGAAATACAAGAAAGAAGAAAGAAAGCAGAGGCATTTTATCAAGCAGTGAGGAAGTTGCTGTGGAATGAGAAGTTTCCACAAGTCTGCAAGATCATTATGTACAAGATGTATTTCCTGCCAATTCTAACATATGGGGCAGTGACGTGGTCAGCAGGTGGAAAGGAAATGAATCAGCTACAGGCAGCTGAGATGAAGTTTTTGAGGAGTGTGAAGGGGGTGACAAGAATGGATAGGATCCAAAGTAGGAAGATAAGAAAAGAGCTTGGGGTTGAAAGATTGGTGTTCAAGCTGGGAAGAGAGAGGCTTAGGTGGTTCGGCCACATGAAGAGGATGAGAACCGATAGAGTGCCAAGGCGGGTGTTTGAAGCGGCTACAGGGGGAACTCGGAGAGTGGGGCGACCAAGAGACAGGTGGATTGGACTGATCAAGGAGGATGTGTTGGAGAGAGGAGGAAGGTGGAGTGAGTTGGAGGCTGAGAGACAGTGGGAGGACAGAACATGGTGGAAGGAATTTGTGGAACAATTAGAAGTGGAAGAAGAAGAAGAGGAAGAAGAAGAGGAGGAAACGCCAGGCGTGGCCAGCCGGTTTCCAGGAGTCCTGCGGCCCTAGTGTTGGTGGGAATACCCACCCCCTGACCCATTAAATTGGAACCAGGGATGGATTATTATTATTATTAACCCTGTAAAATGAGTTGTGTGGTACAAAAAAGTACAGAGGTACTAAAATGTACCTTTTATTGGTTAATGGTTAGTGAACATCATAAAAACTAGGTGCACTCAACAAATCATAAAACGGTATTAAAGCGAAACGGAATGGTTGCTGATAGGTTCCTTGACAATAAAAACTTGTTATTATCAATTAAATTAGATCCTACCTAGTACCTAGTACCTACTACAGTTAGAGGACAAGTTAGCATATAGATAGGGGTGTGCGAAGCTTCGAAATAATCGAAGCTTCGAAGTCGAAGTCGAAGCTTCGACTTCGACTTCGAAACTCTTTTTTCCAAAAAACGAAGCTTCGAAAATGTTCGAAGCTTCGATTTGCGTCTTCAAACTTGGCGCGACTTTCGAGGTAAATATATTTTCGTGTAGTTGGTACTTCCGAAGTCGAGAAGTTTTTGCGGTCGGCCATCTTGGTTTTAACGTCGACACTTGCTGTCACGCTGTGCTTACTTGAAAAGGTTATGTGCCGTGTTTATTTTCGGAGATTTTAGAAATATAATGGATTTATCCGACGAAAACGAAGATGAAGTAGGCCTACTAGTGGAGGATGGTAGTTATTCAGTTCAAGTTTAATGTTTTGTTCCAAATTCTGATTTTTTTGAGTGAAATCAAAATCTTCGACTTCGACTTCGGAATTTTAGGAGGTCAAATCTTCGACTTCGACTTCGAAATCAAAAATCCACCTTCGCACACCCCTACATATAGACTTCATTGGATATTATTGCATCAAATCTTTTTCAGCCAATCCATTTCTTTTGAATACCATCTTATCTCTTGTTGGGTGTGTTGTGTACATTGAAAAATTGCCAGAATAATATCCTGCAAAATGAACATGGCTCACCTCTTCTCGTACTCCAGACTGACGTTGCAGGTGAGAATGTAGGCGTTGGCGAGGCGCTTGGGCATGTCGGGATGCCTGGAGCCGTGGTCCATGACGATGCCGCGCACGAGGCTGGTCTCGGTGGCGGACTTGTGTTGCATCTCCATCAGCTCGACCATGTGCAGGTCCACCTCCGCGCTGCCTTGACGTATCGCCAGCACCGCGTCCACGCACACCTGTTGCAAAACCAGGAACACTCACTTGATGCTAGAGTTGGGATATGAGTATGACTGTCCCACTCAAATTGATGGTCAGTCAAGTCAATAATAATAATAATGTAATTTATTGAGCACATAAAATAGGTACCTATAGTGATGCCCAGCGGGAATATTCCCGTGGGAATATTCCCCGTTCCCGGGAATATTCCCGAGCAAATTTGGGGAATATTCCCCAAATCGGGAATTTACTTTTCATTATAATTAAAATGTATAATGTTATTATTTTGTGGTATCTCATTACCTCTTAGTATTCTCTATTTTGTCATTAATTTTCTTGTTATCTTATGACAGGGGTCGGTAACCTTTTTTGGTGACGGAGCCAATTTCGGAAAAAGTTATAAATTAGATAATAATGCGAGCCGCATAGCAGGCAATCAAATGTAATACACCAAAAATAATCAATTGAATTACTAGTTTATTCTGCTATTTTGACAAAGCCCCCCCCCCCCTCTCTCGCTTGATGTTGCCCCGCAGGGCGTTTTTTCGAATTTTCAAATATTTCGATTCCAGATCTTTATTTAAATTATAAAGAGCCATTTAAGAACCACCAAGGAGCCGCAGGTTGCCAACCCCTGTCTTATGACATCTCAAAACATAAACATGCTTTAATAATGTTTTCCCTTAATGTTTACTCATCCCTGTAGTAAATTCCCAATAAATTCCCGGTTTGGAGAATATTCCCGAAAAAATAAATTCCCGGGAATATTACATCACTAGGTACCTACACAATGGACCACTAGTCATTATCTTGCTTTGTGACATCACGAATAAAACAGATGATAGAAGGATGTGGGCTGTGACCGTCAAGAAGGCTGTGATAGCACAGTAATCAATAGTAATCAAATAGCAACGAAATTCAACTGTCTTTCCCACACACATTTGATTGGCTGTTTCTCCCACTATATGGACAGTGCTGCTCTAGTGTGAGTAAAGATAACTATTATTCTACATTGACTCCTCCCATCACCATTGGTCCATTGGTCTGTATTCAACAATCGAGTCTTTGATCTTCCATACATCCATCTCTTCTCTTCAGCAGTTTCACCTGTTCACCGTTTACCTACCTACTTCTTCTTAAGGTATCATAATAGTCATTATAGTACATTGTGCTTCAATGTCAACCTTTTTTTGGTAAAAAACTAGGAAGGATAGAATCGACGGTGAACGGATTTATAGTAGGAGCTCGAATTACCATGTCAATATTTGTTGAATGGAGAAATAATTATTTGGTTTGAGGTGGTTGGTTGGTTTGTTCCTCAACCCCTCCAACCCCACATGCTGGCCATCTGCGTGTTTACCTGTGTTGTCGACGTTGTCTGGCTGGATAATCAAATTTGAAAAAGTAATTGGAATTTTGCAAGCAATTTATGTGACCGAGCTGTACCTAGCTACATACATGTGTTATAATTATTAAAAGTAGTAGATTTTGGGAAAAGAATTAAAACACGAAGGTTAATCTAGGGTAAACAAAAAATTAATTCATAATCTTCATTCTAATTCATCATTCTTGAAATTTGAATCCCTCTCTATTCTCTACCAACTCCTCAATAAATGAAGAGAAAAGTTATCCAACTTCTGCATTAGCATGTTAAAATTAACATTACATTTTAGTCAACAAAACAACTAGCAATCTGTAACAATTAGCAGGTCAATGGCGTGTAGAATGAAGAGTCGTCACAGCAAACAGTTATTGTAATGTGACAATTGGTCTGCCCTCGAACTCGACTTACCTCTGTCAAGACGTCGGCAAGAGTCTGGTGCACTTTGGTCCGGAGCGAGGTTCGAGCTACGTCCAGCAGCGCTTCACGTGTGGGCTCAATCTTGATCTTCAGAGAGTCGAGCACTTCGATCGTCTTGGCTCGGGCCAGGTCGAAGCCCTCGGTCAACATGCGTGGATGGAGGCCCTGGAAACAAGCCAATAGCAGTGTCACTTACCAGTTCCATATAAATATGTAGATAGGTACAGGCTGTTCAATTTACGCTTACAATGCTGCTAGGGTTTAACTAAGCAGCACCATCCAGACCTTCCACCTGAATTCCAGTGTTGAGTAAGTTACTTGAGAAAAGGAACTTCGTTAAAGTTAAGTTACTTGGTCAAAAAAGGAACTTAGTTAAAGTTAAGTTACTTCATGAAAAAAGGAACTTACAAGTTACCAGTTACCCAAAGTTACTTTCAAAGTTACCGATGGATTTTTTAGAAAAAAATAGTGAATATTGCGGCAGGGTATAGTGGTTTAAAACGTAATGTCATAGATGCAGGGTAGCATTTTTGTCTGCACAAAGTATCACGGCAAATAGTTTCATTTACACGCATTTTCATCACCAATATAAATCTACAATAGATAGAAATTCACACGTAACGAAATTGAAACACTAGAAGAGGTTATAAACAATGCTCTGGCGCAAGTTGATGATTATTAGGGTTTAACGGCGCGTCAACGACGAGGTTATATTGCGCACATTAATTTTTACTTTTAACTTTGTTGAATTAAGTGGAGGACATGGGGAACGGGTTGACCTAACGGGCCCGATCCGGGAGAGTCCAGCACTGGTGGGAAGGCCAGGCCGGAATGGGGACGGACTGGGGGGTGTGAGGATTCGGGCCGGCGGAACCCGATTTCAGGGGGATCACCATCTCGAGGGGGAAGGCCGGCCCGATGGGGACCGCAATTCAAGGGAGGACATGGTTAGGCCAACCCTGGCTGCTCTTGGTCTGGGCCTCACCACTGATCTGTCCGGCATGGGTAGCCCTTACACATGAGCATATGCTCGCCGGCTTAGCTGCAGTGGATCATTGGCCAACGCAAACCCCACCACCGCGCTAAGGTGGCAGCCGTCGGGGGGGGGGGGGGGGGGCTCTGGCGCAAGTAATGGCGACGATGGTTGAAGGGAGAATGAGCTGCTACGTCACACTGCAACAAGCCAAGGTCAAGTGAGGGGGTGATTCTCATTGGTCCTCCCTCTACCCCTCATCCCCTTATCATCACTGACGAGGGCATGCACATTCCAAATGCAGCTGCACTGCCAGTGGAAACTTGTTTTGATGGCAGATCGCTACTCCGGTAGTATAAGTTGGGAAATTTTCTGAAGATTGCTGAAAAAGTAGAGTCTGTTCAAACGAAAAAAGGAACTTTGCAAGTAACGTAACATAGAAGTTACATCAATAAAGGAACTTTATCAGTTAAAGTTCCTGACTGAAAAAAAGGAACTAAGTTACCACTAAAGTTCCTGAAATGTAACGCGTTACTTTCGTTAAGTTACTACTCAACACTGCTGAATTCACACTTTTGCCAACCTTAACTTGCCAAAGTGAATCCGCTAACTTGAAAGTGCCACAAAGTTCTAGCTGATTTTCATTTAGTTGTGTTGGTGCTAGCGTAGTAGGTACATCAGTTTCGTTGCCAATCTTCGCCACCATAGTCATTGTAAAGAAGATTTGAACAAACTGTATGTATTGTTGTTATTTGCTAAATGAATCCACAAAAGTCTCAATTTCATGGAAATTTTTTCAGTTGTATGTACCTATACCTACCGGATACATTTTTACAACTTTTAACCTACCTAAAGTTCGTTCACGATAAGAATATCACTGACGTTTTAGTCGATCACGTCGTTTATTGGTCAGTCACTTGAACACTGCCCTGTCAATGGCAAGACTTTCTTCTTTGTATTATTGAAATTCTATAAATTATGTCAAATACACAATTTTTAATAGTAGTAAATATTATAAAAATTCAATAAAATTGATTTATTTTTATCTACAGCCGTATTATACACATTTTTTTTATTATTATATTGATATTTACATGCTTAGGTATACGTTCACTTGACTACGGTAGTACACGCCGCCATTACGGCTTGCTATTCTAATCGTGAATGAACTTTACCCACTATTAAAAGTGTTCATGAATATATTAAATTCTAGTAGAAGTTGCTATGACAACGGGTTTTGTTTATTACCTTGAATTATCAAGTGAAAAAAAAAGATTAAAGCCCGGTATTACCAAAATAAAATTGTGCTGGATTAACTAACTTTTGGCTTAAATTCAACTTTCAATAATTTTGACGTATCTGATTGGCTGTGCCGCCAAGTTAGTCCAATATTAAGTTAATCCGGCTCAGATTAACTTTGGTAATACCGGCCCTAAGAAAGTAAAGTCATCTCATAGCATAAAATGTAAACTTAGGTTGACAAGACTTTTAAAATCAACAAGAGTGGACTGTCATTCTTGCATGCACATGCCCAAATCTGTCAGTGTCATTTTTAAGTAGGTAGGAAATATGCTAGCGATTCTGGTGAGAGCAAATTGCAGTGAACAAGCCCATTACCTCCATTCAAGATATTGAATAGGCTTGGTAATGGGATGACAATCCTACCTCCGAGATGTAGATGTCAGCTTGTTTCAAGAGCTCTCCGATGACGAGAACTGTCGATGTCGTGCCGTCGCCAGTCATGTCATCCTGAGCTGTCGACGCCCGAGCGATAAGCGATGCTGTCGGGTGTTGGATTTGCTGCCATGGAAAACGGGTCATTAGTATAAACAAGGCTCACGATAGATCCACGTTAACAAAGAGCATGTTTATAAATGAATAAGCAGGTATTAAAAACCTAAATTTTTACCATTTCATGTAGAAGTACATTTCCATCTTTAGTTATTTTTATATCACCGGCGCCCGACACGAGCCTGAAAATTAAAATTAACACATGTATCTCTAAATAAACGATTGATTTAACTTCATTTCATGCCCTTTTATGGAAACAAAGGAGTCTCCTGTCATGGGTGAGTGGGTCGAACCTCCCACACATTTAGGTAGGTACTAACAGTGCATTCGTAAAAGCACTTCTGATAAAATATAAACCATTGCTAATGACTAGTAAGTAGGTAATATGCTTTCAATTAAAATTCAAAATGGTAATCAATAAACATAATGTAATAAAGATCTTTACATTGCTGCTAAAAGAATGACAAAGACCACATGGTTGAACCTGTGATCGGGCGAATGCCCACGGCATGCCGAGCCACACCTGTTTAACAATGGTAAAGTAAAAGAACACTTACATTTTCATTGTGCCTTTCGGCCCTAAATTTGTTTTCATCACATCTTGAATACCTTTTGCTGCACTTATGTTTATTGCTAACGCTTGAGCGGCCCTAGCAAATTCGGCTTTAGGATTCAACAAACTTATCGCTGCCATTTTTAGGAAATTTTAGAAGGGCGTGATTAGAAAACAAACCGAGCCACTAGAGTTCTCCGCTACGAACCGCTCAACACCTCCCGCTCAAGCAGATGCTCTCGCTTTGTCGGTAAAGAAGTTGAGTTTAGGCGCGGTGATTTGAAATTTGAATATAATAATACCTATTTCATTTATCACCTCCGCCTCAAAAAAATTCCTACATTATTTACAAAATATGTAGGTAACGGACTTTAGAACTATCTTTTTCGACTAAAAAAATCTATTGTAGGAGAGGGAAGTAAAAAGATAAGTGATATTTGACCTGCAGCAATGTTAATTTTTAATATAGAATGTTGATTACAGGCAGCAACTTACATCCTGTCCTAGTTCGGTAATAATATTACATACAATCTATATTCTCGAGTCAAGCACACAAATTTCGTGATTCACTGAAGATAGGTTAAAAATTGTAAACTGTCAGCAACTGTCAGGTAGGTAGGTATGTACAAAATTAATATATATTTCAAATATATTTTCAAATTTTGGAAATCTCATACAATTAAAAGTAAAATATGTATACCTATGTATACAGTTCTTTAAAAAAATACAGAGTTCTGATTTATAATGTTTATATTAACATTAACAGCCAGTTTCTCGACCTCTTCGTTACAACCATCCTCTTGTTAAAGTGTTAAAATCATTACTCAAGATAACTTTAACGAAGATTTCGAGCAACTTCGAGTAGGTACCTAAGACTACAAAGTTGATTTCTAAGTTTGATAGCGCTGTTTAATATCAGCCTCCATTGCTGCCAACTGCTGTTGATCCTGCGCAGACGTGAGCTGGTCCATTAGGTCGTGGTTATACGTAGAGTGCAGCATCAGCGCCAGAACCCCGGCACGGTTCGCCATGAGGTGCCGGATCTGGCGCTCTTGTTCGATCAGTTCGTCGATCTTCAGCCACTGGCGGAAGTAAACACGCATAATTTACACAAAGTGACCTCAAATCACCTTCAAGTTTTAGTGAGTTATACAGGGACCCGAACCGGAACCGGAACCTAGAACCGGTATGAACCTTTATAATTTTGGAACCGGAACCGTTATACTTTTTTCCCCAAGAACCGGAACCCAAACCTTTATAATCAATTAGGTTCTTAAAGGTTCTTAAAGGTTCTTTAAGGTTCCTTCTTTTAATAAAAGAAACATGTACGATTTAATTTTTTAACACTTGGATATTAATATTACGATATTTTCAAAAAATATTATTCCCAAAGTTGTAAAAAGTTTTATTTTTTGATAAAATTTCTATTAGTATCTTTTGTAGACTTTTTTAAATTCTTGAAAACCCTTCATTTTCAAATGATGCTCGAGTTTTCAATTTTTGAATCTGACTACTGCGATGAGAACTGCATTGCTGACAATTACGAAGCTCTGGCAAAATGAATGTTTAAGTCGTCTTATGGAGAAAATTGCCGCCACTGTCTCTTCTGACTCTGAGATTTAGTCTGCGCACCATCATGTGACTTCTGTACGCATATTGCAGACACTACACCAGTGCTTCATTCATAGGACAAAATCCAAATCCAATGATTCCATTAAATTTGACATAATACTGAAGTGTTATAATCTATTTTAATTTAAAATTTGAGAGAACCGGAACCGGAACCTTTATGCAGGAACCGGAACCGAACCTTTAAGATTATTTGTTTAAGAACCGGAACCGGAACCCGAACCTTTATAAAGTAAAATTGTGGAACCGGAACCGGAACCTTTATTAATAAAGGTTCGGGTCCCTGGAGTTATAGGTAGACCAATCCAGAATTATCAGGGTTAATTTAAATCAACTTTTCATGTTAGCTAATGTTCTTACACATAAATATGACATTTATAATATTCTAGCAAAATACTCAGTGAGCAATTCATAAGAGAGTCTTCGAAATGTATGGAAGTTAGTTTTCGATCAATGTGTTCGTTCACATGTGAAACGTACCTGTCTGACGCGCTCCATGTCTATTTCCGCTCGTCTCAGCTTCTCCCAGCAATAATGTTTAATGCAGCTCTTCTTCGGTGCTCGGCAATATTCACCCGTCGATTGGAACACATTAGTGACGAGAGGACAGCCACACACCTGTTGAAAAATACTTTTTGTGAACATCGACACGAAACCTTGCAAGGTGACAAAAATCGATAATTTTAAACCTAAAGGAGTGCTCAAAAGTCAAAACTCAAAAGCTAGTAATTCTACCACCAGTTATTTTGTAAGATATGTAGGTACTTAATAAATGTATTTCTTGACTTCAGGCACATTGCAATTGATAGTATTGAACGCAAAATCAAGAAATTAGACTTCGGGCCTTCGACTTCTGAAGTACAGATATTGACAGCAACAGCCAAATAGGTAGTTCAATTTCGAAGTTCTCATTAAAGTTACATGAACGCGAAGAAATATCACAATAATTTTGTCTTCAGAAAAGCAAAACAATGTGGACACCTACCTCATTGTCGCCGACTTTCGCATCCTTGGAATGCTCGGGACAGAGGACTCGCAACCGCTTGCAGTACGTCCTGTTGAGCGGGTTGTAGAAGTCGCAGAACATGTTGTTGCCTTCGATGCGGGTCTTGTAGATCGAGCCGAACGAGGACTGACTTTCATACTGCAGGCGAAGAGCAACGGTCAAACAAACACCGAGAGGAATAACATCACGTTCAGGCAATAACTGCCAGGTTGATTCAGCGCTGATTTTACATTGGAGGAATTATCTATCTAGAGGTCGGATTAAAATTGATGTAGTAAATAGATTTGTAAATTATTGAGGATAACTGGAAGGTTAATACGTAAATACATCAATTATTATTTGACCTTAAAGTAAAATTAATCAAGTAATTACTTTATCCTACAGTAAAAAATTAGTAAACTGTCCCGGAGTTTGACCTTTGCCGTGCACTTTCTTCTTTGTAGTTACTGATATAAATTACACTTTTGTTGAATGAAAACATGCAATAATCATGTCACAAAACTAAATTTATTATCTTAATATTGGCTTATAGCTAATCTTCAGAAAAGGATTACGTTTCCGAAAATAAATTCTTGTAAATTATCAACCCCAATAATTATGTTGTTACGCAGATAGGTTGATCACGTACCTTGTTGAAGCACTTCTCCATGTGGCGCACGGCCATGCGCGAGTGCACCTCGTGGCCGCACGTGATGCAGTACATGCTCATCTCCCCCTCCTCCTCCCCATCCTCCACCGCGCGGGGGTCAACGGTCGCCGTCTTGGCCTGCAGGATCACCATGTCCACCTCCTGCAGAAACAAACGCAAGTCACGCGCTTTGTTACACGACTGTCCAGATATGCAGGGAGACGTCTCGTCAACACCAACAGAGTCAGTACAAAAATTATCTTTTAGAATATTGTTTGTGTTAAATATTAAATATAATTTTAATAAAAAGTTATCTTACTAAATTCACAGACAGACCATATTTTAAAAGATAGGTACATGGTAGATACCTAATTAAATTCATAGAGAGACTGGAGAAGTGGGAAGACGTGGAGGAAGAAAGGTTGTGGGAAGACAGGGAAAAGAGGAAGAAGATGGTGGAGAAGAAAGAGGAAGAGCCAATGCTTGGCCAGCTAGTAAATGGTAGCCCTCTACACATCCAACCCAATTCTTGGAACTGGGAGAAAGATTATTATTATTATTATTCAAAATGTGCAAAATTTTAATTAACGACTTCCGCGATACAGCACAATGAAGTAAGAACCTACATAGTTCCGAACTAATATTGTGAATAAAACTGCAAGGTAATTTTTTACTACTTTCTCAAAATTATTGAAAATAAAATAACTTTTACTGGTTGTCAGATTACCTATAGCATTTGAACTAATACTGCTACATAAACCCATGTCAATGGGCAACTCTGCAGGGTTGAACAGGCGACTATGGGAGGGGGAGGGGGGGAGGTAGTACCTTGTGTCGCTTGTCCAGCTCCTGGAGGATCCTGCGAACCTCCAGCTGATGCTTCCTGACCGTCTCCAGTGCCTTCTTGTTGCTCTCTTCCGCCACGCACGGCGACAGAGACCACTCCTGGATCCGCTGTGGCAGAACCTGCAGACAAACAAAACGTCAATTCACAACGACGAGGCGGGCGGCCTTGAACACAAGCTTATGAACTACTTCATGACGAGTACCTGATAGATTCTGTTGGCGGCGAGCTGCATGCCGCACTTGTCGCTGCAGTACTTGCTGCCCGCTCGAGCGGCCTGAGTGCACGAGGGTCCGTAGCAGTGCCGAGGCGTGTCCGAGACGGCCAGCAGCGTCTCGGAAGCCGAGTCCTTGCGTTTGCGAGCCTTCCGACCGCCGGTCGCCACTGGGTGAGCATCACGACTCACCCGCTGCAAGTACATTGATTCATGTTCATTTAGTTTGGTAAAATTTTCTTAATTAAATCCAAATCATATTTTTTATCTGTCGCCCGTTTCTAATCAATGATTGGGGGGGGGGGGGAGGGGGCATCCATCTTTATCTCTATTTTCTCAAATAAAAAGTTAACAAATTTGTTTACCTCCTTTGAAAATATTTTTTAATCAACAATCTTACAATCTAGCATGGTACTACTTTATTGGGATGATGTACCTACATACCTATTTGACTCCCTATAAAGATAGTTAAGTAGTACCTACGTAGTTTTACATCATTTTCTTTAAGCGATGTTTAACCTCGACTGTTCTACAACTAAGTTAATGGCAACGGATGATCGATCATGATGCATAATCGGTAAGGATGCAAGGTGGAAATGTCGTAATTGCCTATTAGTAGGGAACCTTCCCAACATTTGCCTATCAACTGAAGTACATCACGAAGAACGTACCTAGTGAAAAGGACGGCAGCAGGAATCGAACCCAGGGTCTCTGGTTTACAAGGCCAGATCATTACAGCCTGAGCCAACTTGCTCCATGAGATGTACTTACAGGCGCAACGTTCAAACACTGTCGGTGTCGACACTTCTGCTTCAGCCGGTTCGGACCGCCGAACTTCTTCATGTCTTTGCATCCCTCGCAGCGCCCGCAATCCTCGGTTCTGTAGCAACCCATGCATTGACCACATCGTTTCCACGGCGACCGTGTCTTCTCCTTTTCCACCTTTTTCTCTTCAACTGACATGAGGGAGAAGAAAAACAATACTGTGGTCTTTTTAAAACAGCATTTTGATAGTCTACTAACAGTAAGACATATTTTTATTTTATTTTATTCTCCGTGTTTCCAGTCATGTTGCATATTTTAGTCATCTTGCACAATTTGGGCAAATTTTTGTTAATTTTTAAATCTCAAATGCATTTAATCCACAAACAAGTCTAAAAGACATAGTTAGCTCACATGAGTCGAGTTTCTCTTTCCTCTTCTTGATTTTACGTTCTTCTGAACCAGGCGGTGGTTGCTCGCCATCTCTCTTCCGAGGTTTAAATCTTGTCTTTAGAGTTTTATCTTCCTTCTGGCATGCCTGAAAATACAGATAGTTTGTGTAGTTCAGTAGCACAGTAGTGAGTAGGCAGGATACTCGAAGACTTAGTCGGAGATAACTTACAGCACAAAAGAATTGTTTGATATATTTAGCTTCTTTCTCAGTAATATTGATACAGTCGCCATGGTACCACTCTTCACAGTTGTCACAGCCTCTACAAAATGGAGACAGTATGTAAATTATAACAATTAAAATGTTATTAAGACCTATTACGTAGTTCAGTTTAAGGTGGTGCAAGCGCGAGCGATTTTGCTGCATTTTTTAGACACTTTTTTGGATACGATTGGTGACGAAATGATTTGAAATTTTAATCGTGATTAGATAAAAGACAAACTTAGAGTTGTAAATCCCTTGGTACATTTTTAATATTTTGTTTCGTTAATTAGTAATAATTAGTTGATTTTTGGTGAAAAATTAGCTATTTTCTTGTCTCGCTGGGTGCCGTATGAAATTAAATTTCAAAAATGTGCCAAGTGATAACCCTAAGTAGGTACTATGTCTTTCATCTAATCATGATTAAGATTTGAGATCAATTGGTTACCTAACGGGTTTGGTATCCAATCGTATCGGAAATTTCATCGTTTTGCGTGGTTTTGTTGAATAACCGGCGCCTAATTAACAAGGCACCAAGTAAAAATTATAATTGCTTCTAATAAATACAATCAGACTGATAGATTGTGAACATCCTATCAAAGTTACACCCACTTATGTAACAATTTTTCTCCCTCAATTTTCTAAAACGGCCGAGCGCTAGTATCACCTTAAAACTTCATTATTTCTTTCTTTATAGGTACCTACTACCTAATATTTATTAGCAAGACAATAAATATTAGAATATTATTAACCAAATACTAATGACTTTTAACAAACGATAGAACTAAGAAATTAAAATGATTAGGTACATACATCATAAACCGTAAAGAATCAGAGGAGCGGCAAATACAATAAGCTTGTCGATCTTGCTTCAATAGAGTTGCTATCTTCGACTTTCTCTCCGGCAGCATAAATTGCCGGGCAATTTCCTCATTCTGTAAAGAGAGAGTAAATTGACAAGTTGTACCTAGGTAGGTTGGTATTAACGGCTGTTATTATTTCGTCTGAGGTATTAATCACTGAACAATTGCGTTATTACAGATGGGTATTTAGGTTACTAGGTACCTACCTGTGTTTCTACTCGTGTTGCCATAGATATGTCGGTTATGTCAACTTGTGGGGATTGGCTGTAACTATGGTCAGTTTTACTATTTCTATTTCCACTTCCAGACATTATTATATTTGCAACATTAGTTTACCTACTATGGCAGGCACTTGGTTTCTCTTTATTTGGAGTAGGTAGAATAATTGAATTCATAACAAGTTGTCACTAAGCCAAAATCTAATTGATAGATAAGCTAGGTTAGGTTCATTGGTCAAAGCTGATCTCTAGGTATTAATCTTATTAACTCGTTCACATACACGTGACTGCATTGTATAATACTTACCGAGAGGCTTACGTTCTTCTTATCAGTCATCGTAATGCAGATATAAGATCGTAATGATAAGAATTCAATAAATTGACAGCTACCGAGCGTAAAACTTGGAGTTGGAACAAACGGGCGCCATCTTGCACTGCACTTTGCACTTCTTGCGAGTTTCAGTTTTCACTTTGCAGAAATGGATCAAATGAAATCTAAAAATGTGAAATATTTCGTAATATAAAATTACGAATTGTGTAATATTTCTAAATCTAACGCTCGAAAGTATTGTTTGGTTACTGATTATTTTTGATACACCTCTATCCAAATACTATTTGCAAACAGCTGAGAAATTCTCTTCTCAACTTGGGAATTTCCAGCGCTGTGATTGGCTGGACGCTTCGCGCTAAAATTCGAGCAAAGCAAAGTTACCAAGCTTTGTACCTTGACTAGCTTTACATCCACCTCGAGTGCTCTATCACTGTATTACTTGCGACACGTCTGGACACGTCACATACGATGATGATAATATATTGCTAATTTTTACATTATAGGTAGTTCATTTATCGAGAAAAATGGAGAATGAAGAGAAATTACCAGTATTTTTTCAACTCTGGCGCCACAAGCACGTTAAAAACTTTTCAAATGCGTAAGTTTGTGGTCAAAAACTACATTTTGAAATCAACGTGATCATCCATTGATGAAAACAAACAGTTTAGTTTGACGCAAAGTATGATGATCGTAGGTTATAAGTGCAGTGGTCGAATTGGAAGTCAGTCCTTGGCGTGATGATCGGTTCCGAAAAATAATTTGCTCCATGCAGGGCAATGGGTATAGTTTGGTGGAGAGGGCCGGTCCGGGGAGCCGCGAACTTTTTGTTCTCTTCAGAAATTATTTTGGTGCATTTCTACGCTATTTTTAAGCTATATTAAGCCTAATTTGCTAATTTGCTTTTATATGAAGTATAGCTCACTGTTTTGAAGATTTGCTTGTTATTTCATCCCTAGCTTATAATTATTATAGGTTCTACTTAGTTTGCTCATCCCTTCACTGAACTTAAGACTATAATGTAAAATGACTTTAGCTCG